>JAQMCX010000043.1:11971-21971 GCA_029814765.1 Acanthurus leucopareius | reverse complement strand
TGTCTGTCTGTCTGTCTGTCTGTCTGTCTGTCTGTCTGTCTGTCTGTGTGTGTGTGTGTGTGTGATCGATAAGCTCTGGTGCTATCAGTGGTATGATTTGATTGACAGGAGTTGGCCTTCGACCCTTATGAGACGTACGCTCAGGACATCCTGCGCTCTGGTTTCCATGAACACTTCCTGAGTCAGGTGTCCAAACCAGGAGCTGCCTTCCACCTCCAGGTAAGTCCGCCCCCTGACCTACGACATCATCCATGTTGACGGTGTTGACGGTGCTGACGATGTTGACCTGTCTCTCTCTTTTATTTTCAGTCCATCTGTGAGGGTTTTAAAGAGGCCGTTCAGTATGTTCTTCCCAGACTGCTGCTCACTCCTGTTTACCACTGTCTGCACCTGTTCGAGATTCTTAAGGTAAGACTGCTGCACCTGCACCACACCTGCACCACACCTGTGTTATAGACCTGATCACAGCAAGACCTCATTGCACACCAACATCCAAATGTGGACACAGACCAGCTCTCTAGAACTGAACCAGCACTGTAGACCAGGCTTTCATTGGCTGAAGTTTGATCTCTAATTACTTCCATCTTCTTTGAACCAGTCATTAATTAAAGTGTAGCTCCGCCCACCACCAGTATTCAGTCAAGCTGATTGGATGATTCCGTCACTCTGTCAGATTGTCTGACAGATAATTTTATAGACAAACTGTGAATGTCAGAATTTTCAACCACTCTCTGAAGTTCAGGCTGCTTTCACGAACCCTTTCAGTGTTAGATTGGTGTCAGCTGCTGGATTCCAGTCAGACCACTATCTTGTAGATCCAGTCCTGGTCTGGGACTTTCGGCAATGCAGCTGGAGGCTTCTTTGGCCTGACTGAGGTTAAATCTCTGAAATACCTTCAGTCATGTTCTGCAGATTATTTTGGGGCTAAGGGGGATCAAAGGGGAGGCAGGAGGTTTTTTCTGATCTGGTTCTGATTATGAACTTTGGTGGAACTGGGAAGACCAGGTCAGAACAGATTCTACTGTTTCTGAGATCTGAGATCTGGGTCAGACCGGGTCCTGGTGCTCTAATCTCCATAGACCAGATCTTCCCGGCTTCGCTGTCCTTGTATCTGTTGTGGTTTCTGACAAGGTCTTGTGTTTCCTATGTGGACCAGCTCTGTCAAACTTGGTCTCTGCAGTAGATAAACAAGTTACGGTTTGATCAGGTTCTGGTCTTGAACTGATCTGGTTGTATTTTTGTTATTTTAGGACAAACTCAGTCCTGAATCTTTTTTTCCTCTATCAGAAGAACAGGTCTGGTCCTGATTTCACCAAAGTGCTGGTCTACAGTCCCGAAGCTCTCTGTGTGCAGTTTTTGGTGCTTCACCTGCCCCTGCAGGTGATGTCACCTCTCAGGTGCAACTCACTTTGCTTCTTTGCCCTCCTTCTTTCTGTAGCAACTGGAGGAGAAGAGTGAGGATGAGGAGGACAAAGAGTGTCTGAAACAGGCCATCACAGCTCTGCTAAACCTGCAGAGCAGCATGGAGAGGATCTGTTCCAGGAGCCTTGCCAAGAGGAGGCTCAGGTACGCCACCTGCACACACCTGTACAGACACCCGTACACGTTCACGTATACGCATCCACGAAAACATTTGCCCAAGCCAAGAGATGCTACAGGTTGGTTAAAGCTCCGCCCTCTTGCTCTCTATTAAATAACAATCAGTGTGAAGCTCGATGAACGAGAAAATCAGCTGCTGTCACTGGAGACAGTCAACAACAAGGAGATCAGACTCAGGCTAGGCTAGCAGTTTCTATCCACATCCTGTCACTATGCTAAGCTAGGACTGATGTTTCTGTCTGCCTCCTGTCCTCAGGCTAAGCTCTGCTAACAGTTTTCATCTGCCTCCAGTCTTTTTGCCAAACATTTCCATCTTTTTCCCATCTTTATATTTAGCTAGGCTAAAAGTTTCCTTCTGCTTCAAGTGGTGATGCTAAGCTAGGCTAAAGGTATCTATCTGTTCCAGGCCTTCAGCTACACTAGAATAAATATTTCCATCGGCTTTTCGTTTTCCTCTAAGCTACGCTCACAGTGTCCTCCTGCTTCTGGTCACTATGCTGCCACCAAGGTTCCTCAGGAGGCTGCAGGACCTTTGTGAGACTCAAGGATGCTACATGAAGTTCTTGGGGTCCTGCATGAGGTTATGTGGGCCATCAAGGAAACAAACATGATGTATATTTGTAACGAACTGTGGAGAAGACACAGACATTTACTAAAAAAATAGAAAATATTAAATAAAATTCAAAACTAATACAATTCTTCTGAAAGCAGATGTTTTATGTTAACAGTCACAAACACTCACGCACACACAGAACAGGATTTTAGTCTGAAACAAAGCTGAACACACACTTTTAATACAAACACACGAGTGCAGTCTGTTGGACTCCTCCCATCCTCCCTGCTTTCCTCTGGATATAAATAAACGGGGGTGGGGGGGTCATAACGGAGGGAGGTGGAGGGTGTGTGGGGGTCAGAGCAGTGTTGTTGGAGGGAAGTGTCGTCAGTATCTGGGCGGTGCTGGTCTGCTGCTTATTGTTCTCTGTTTGTTAGAAAGAAAGGAACAGAGAGAGGAAAACTACTGCTGCAGCTTGTTAAATAAAGTTCCCACTTTTTAACACTCTGATCACCTGGAGAAAAAGAAAAGAAAGAAGAAGACAGGAGGGGGCAGACGATTGGATAATTGTCAGGTGGATATGAGGACGTAGGTGACTTTGGTTTTTACTTGCTTTGTGCTTTAGCAGCAGGTTGGTGTTTGAGCGGCAGATTACAGGCTCTGTTATGTAGATGGAGCCAAGGAAGGAAGGTGGAGGCTGTTGAAGGCTATGGGAGCAGAAGGAGGCTTTTGAAGGATTAAAGGGTATTTTGAGGCTGATTGAGGATGTTAGAGGTAAATGAGGTAGATGAAGGCCAAGGGAGAGTTGTAGAAGTAGTTGGTGGCTGATAAAGGGTGTCAACGATGGTTGGAGGCTGTTTGAAGGTGTTGGCAAAAAGAAAGCGGCTGGAGGTAGTCGTAGGCTAATGTAGGGTGCTGATGGATGTAGTTGGAGGTAGTTGAAGATGTGATGTAGACTTTTAAAGGTGGTTGGAGGCAGATTGAGGCTGTTGGAGGTAGTTGGAGGGCTGTTGATGTGGTTGTTGTGAAACAGTGTGTTAACATACCTCAGGGGTTTATGTTGTAAACTGATTAGTGAGCTGCTGCTGGAGAAAAGCAACTGGTCTCAACTGGCTGCTGAAGGTGCAGAGCACTCGCTCAAACGTCCTTCAGCAGATTTTAGTTTCAGCTCATTTTTATGAAGACCAAGATGCTGGCAGACCTTCATTCCTCATCATCACTACTTTGCTCCGTCTTTTTACAGAGCGTTCACAAACTCTGCTGATGCATTTAAATACACTGAGAGTCTGCTGCTGAACTGAAACATTTATTTCTCTCATGTTTGCATTTCCGTTCTGGGTATTTTTACAGTGGAGGGAGCACACAGTACTCACATGCAGTGCTTTACTGCAACAAATACTGCAGTACTGTCTGAGGTGAGGGGACAGGGTGTCATGAATAGTAACAGCAAAGACAGCAAAGCTACATCCACACCTCTGGGGCTCTGTTTTAAGCAGTGTGGAAAACTTAAAAGCCGCCTTCCAGATGAGTGATGTAGCACAGTTTAAGGAATAATCTCTGTCTAAGACTAACACACCTAATATGCATATCACATGACCATTAATGTACCTTTAACAAATGCATGTGGCTGTAAACAGGAGCAGAGGGTTGCTTGCATAGTTGCAGAGAAGTCTATGGTAAAAGAAGAGCAAAGTAAAGTATTAACTGCTGCAAGTCAAGGCTCATGGATGTAAACAGGCTGTTTGATTTCTTCCAGAGCAGGGTCATGTGATATGGTTGTAACGAATCAGGGAAGACACAGCTGGTAAAGGATGTAGGTGTTTGTATTACTGATTTTAAAAGTCTCCACCCTGTTTCCATTCATCCCAAATTTATTTTTTGTAACAAAAAAGTTGCAGTGTCAGTATAACCTGAGAGTTGTGATTGTGCCTGCTGCTAACCAGCCAGTGTTAACATGCTCACGTGTGAAAAATGCACATGCAAATCATTAGCATTGTCAAATGGAGCATGTTAGTGTGCTGATGTTAGTATAGTGTGGTGTAGAAGCAGGAACGTTTCTGATGGATTAAAACCTGGAGAAACACTTGAGTCAGACCCTATCGACACATTTGCTTTCAGAACACGAAGAAAACTGTTCACCTGGTAAAGATAGCAGCCCGGCGGTCTGAACTGACGCCTGTGCTTTCATGTTATCAGGGCTTGCTTCACAGTGACTCTGTAGGTGGAAGTGAGGAATGGCAGCACTGTGAAATGAGTGCGTGTAGTTTGAGAGATAACCAATGAAGTCGGCTTGACGGCTGATAAAAACATTCTGCAGTGAAACGGACGAGCGGCTGGTAGATGTTCGACATGATGTCACAGTGATGATGATGTCCATGTGTCTTTGTGTAACAGTCCAGCTGTTTATCCGAGCTGAGGTCAGAGGTCTTCCTGCTGTGACCTCACTTCCTGTTGGACCGTGCTGGCTGTCACAACGGTCTCGCTGGTTTGTACAGACCGCGAAGATTTCACCCAATCAGAACTCACTCTGCTGTCACATGATAAACATGTAGAAAACCAACCTAATGATGAGATAAAGGAACAGTTGGCTCTGAAAGTATTAACCTCCTAACACCACAGCTTTTAACAACAACAAACATTCCACTTCCTGTTGTTGTGTAAAGGTCTGGTTTCACAAGTTTGGTTGGAGCCCAATGAGATTGTGAATGCTTCGATAAAACAGTTCCAACTCAAGGCCTATTCACAAGCTGTTTCCTGTGCTTTGGACCATGGAGTATGATCCTCCTCAGTAGAACGGTCGAGTTTTTCAGTTGTCATGATGGATGTCTGATCAGTTCCGCGACAATGACTGGGACTTTGAGTTGGATTGTTTTTTGAACAGTTCACCTAAATGCTTGTGTGTGTAATTTTCTACATTTTCATGCTTTTTTTTATGAATCCAGCAAATGTTATAATGAAATTCGTTGTTCTTCTTTCCATAATAACCTTAGAAAAGTGACAGAAATGCTTATATTATTTATACACTAACTCCTTGAAATGACATGTAATGTACTTAACAGAGCCCCTGTGTCAAGGCTGTGCAATATGACAGTATGTCTTGTGTGAAGGTAGAAAAATTGACAGTTTGTATCATATTTATTTTACTGACTCTAATCAAGATTTTTGGCAGTAATTTTCTGTCATTTGTTTGGGTTTTTTTCTGCATGGCAGAGATGCAGGTAACACAAACAATCAAGGAGTGTGAGTGTGAACAGCAGGACTCCAAACAGTCCAAACAAAGAGCTCACGCTGAAAAGAAGGGCTGCTTCTGTTGTTTATGTGGATCGCAACAAAAAGTCTGACTGGAACCAGAGACTCATCTTTGGAAATTTTGCCATTATGCCAAAGACTGAGCCCCTAAACGGACTCACACGCCAACATAGTTTACTACATAAACACACAGTTTACCTTAAGTATTTTCTACATCAGCATTTTTAATTTTTTTACATGTTTAATTGAAAACTTGCTCAAATGTTCTACAAAAGCTGTATCCGAGTAAAAAAAAAAAAAAGTAATAAAAAACTATTAAATCTTTGACTTAACAGAAATTTGCTTCACATGACATTTAATGTCCCCTGAATCTGTATCGACTATGAATGATTTTGGTCATATTGCGCAGCCAAATGATACTAGATAATCAGGAATGTTTGTATACTTACAGTGTTGTCCTTGGTTGATGTCTCTTCAAATAAAAGTGAATGGTAAACTGAATTATAAAGTTAATGACTTTAACTTGAACTTACACCAGTAAACTCCACCAGTTAGAGCCGAGGTGTTTCCTGAAAGGCAGAGCGCAGGGCAGAAAAGGTCCAGAGGAGACCGTCTACTGCTTTAATGTAAAATCATGGTCAGAAACAGTTTGTTGGGTTATTAGTCAGTTAGTGCACCTGGACCACCACCACCAACAGTGAGTCTATCATTTTTTAGCCTCATTTGGATTTCATAAGCTGAACAGTCTGAGGACTCAGTTTACAGAGATCTTTGCGAGAACATGAACCTGCAGAGCTGGATTAAGCTTTGATGACTCATGAACTGTTTCCCTAATTTAAAGTGAAAGAGTTGCTGGTGAGATCCAGTTCAGGTCAAGGCATAAACACCCCTGTCTTTACTAAAATCAGACCAGAACTCAGATCCTTTCAGACCACAGACTGAAGAATCCTGATTAACTTTGTCTTATTTCTGTGCTTACACTCTTGTTCTGTGGTTTGCAGTGAGTCGGCCTGTCGTTTCTACAGCCATCAGATGAAGGGGAAGCACCTGGCCATCAAGAAGATGAACGAGATCCAGAAGAACATTGATGGCTGGGAGGGGAAGGACATCGGCCAGTGCTGCAATGAGTTTATCATGGAGGGCACGCTGACCCGTGTGGGCGCCAAACATGAGCGCCACATCTTCCTGTTCGATGGCCTGATGATCTGCTGCAAGTCCAACCACGGCCCCCCGCGGCTGCCTGGGGCCGGCTCGACTGCAGAGTACCGGTTGAAAGAAAAGTTCTTCATGCGCAAAGTCCAGATCAATGACAAGGATGACAAGGAGGGCGAGTATCGGCACGCCTTCGAAATCATCCTAAAGGACGGAAACAGTGTGGTGTTTGCTGCCAAGTCCGCTGAGGAGAAGAATGGCTGGATGGCGGCACTGATCTCGCTTCAGTACCGCAGCACCCTGGAGCGCATGCTGGACTCTGCTATGCTACAGGAGGAGAAGGAGGAGCAGATGAGGCTGCCGGGAGCCGAGGTGTACCGATTCGCTGAAGCAGACTCTGAGGAGAACGTTGTGTTTGAGGAGAACGTCCAGTCCAAGTCTGGGATCCCAATCATTAAAGCAGGGACCGTACTGAAACTGATCGAGAGGCTGACCTTCCACATGTATGCAGGTAAGGCGTGATGTCATGGTCAAGGTGTTGTAATATGAACTAAGTGAAACATTATGTGTCTATGAACTATGAGGAATTGAGATGGACATTACTTGTGTTTTTCATGTCATCCACCAAATTATTAGTAAGATGGTTAAAACAATCAGTAGGGTAATCAATGAACAAAACAACTGTTGCCTAACTGTCCAAAACTCAAAGATATTTAATTCACTGAATAAAAAAATCTGAGGCGCTGGAGAAACTTTAAAACAGGGACTGGGTTTTTTATTTTGACAACAGAAATAATTAATCTTTTAATTAAATGAGTTACCGATTAATAATTATGTCAATTTTCTCATTAGTTGTTTGACTTTCATCTCAAACAGAAAGAGAAATAAGGCACTCTAGTGTTTGTCAAGGTTTGTTTCACTGAACTTCTTTGATTGGATGTTTTCCACCTCGTTTCAGCTGTGAAAACACAACAGCACTGCATAAAACTACATTATATTAACTTTAGTTTGATCAATAACCTTCCTGAGACTCATCATCAGGAATCAGAGACCTCAGTCTGGCTTCAGGCTTTTAGAGTTCAGATCTGTAAACTGGATCCACTATAGATTCAGATCTTCAGTGAGCTCTTGCTTGGAATGCTCAAATCTGTTGGTGCTGGTCACTCCTCCGGGAATTCTGGGTAATATGAGCCTCTGGCATAGATGTTAGGTAACTCGACCTATCAGAGTAGCAAGTAAATGTGATGTCATGAGGTGCTGAAGGTGACAGAAGTGACACTGCTGCATGATGGGTAAAAACTGTCAAAACAAAGCTGGAAACTTTACAGAGGTTTGTTTAAGAAGGAAGAAAAGACCAAACATCAGTGTTTATGAGGACACAGCGACGGTCCTCACTTGGCACAGGACCTGTTTGAGTGTGCAGGTTGGGGTCTATCATGGAGGTCCACACATGGACAAATAGAATATATGTGTGTGTGTGTGTGTGTGTGTGTGTGATGAAAAAGGTGTTTCCTGTCTAGACCTCCCACATTAACACACACACACACACGCTCACACACACACACACACACACACACAGGTTTCTTATCTACTGTATGTACACGTTGTCCAGTTGCCAGTCAACTCCCATGATGCATCTGCTACTGTTCATGGTACCAGGACCTGTCAGAGGAGGGGGAGGGGCTTCTATTTTAGGATTGTGTTTCCTGTCTGATTGTTAGTGACGGCCACTCCTCTTCTTTCCTCCTCTGTGTTTTCAGTCACATGACGTCACCTTCAACAGCCAATCAAATCACTGCACTGATCCCTGTGTGGTTTTTAAAAACTGAGGCAGGCAGACAGACAGGCAGGCAGACAGGCAGGCAGACAGGCAGGCAGGCAGACAGGCAGGCAGGCAGGCAGGCAGGCAGGCAGGCAGGCAGGCAGGCAGGCAGGCAGACAGACAGACAGACAGACAGACAGGCAGGCATTTGAAATAAAAGGTCAGTTTTTGTTGTTGACATCATGTGTGATCTGCGATATTAACCTGTAAATAAAATGTGCTTCGTGTAGTTTTAGTTTCATGAAAAAGTTTGCAATAACTGAAGAATCTCCAACAGTCAGCAGGATGTTGGTAAGGAAGCCAGTGAGCGCGTGTTTACACCAGTGAACATTCAAAACAACCAACCAAAACAGTGAAAACAGCCTGTTATGTCCAACAACAAGCACAAGGTTCTTTTTTTTACTGGCTGCAGTCGTGTCAGCGGTAACCGAGCAGCTGCTCTGAGCTTTCAGGTTATCAAACATGATCTGCAGGTTTTAGATATCTTTTGTGTTCAACGACACCTGGAAACACCTGGAAACATCTAGTCCAGGTGTTTCCAGGTGTTTCCAGATGTTTCCAGATGTTTCCAGGTGTTTCCAGATGTTTCCAGGTGTTTCCTCACCATTGACGATGTGCTCTGTGGTTTAAAAGCTGCAGCAGCCACAAAGTCTCCCTTTCTTTCTGTCTCATTTACTCAGTGTCCTTTTACACCCTGCAGTCTGGTTTATTGGGCCACATCTTAAACTGGGTCTTGGTCCAGTTGTTTGGTGTCTGTTGACACTTTCACAGCAGCTCAGGGGAACTGCACTGACTTGACCAGTTCACCAGAGGGCACTTTAGGGAACCAGAAACCTTCAGGGTACAAGCACCTAAGTATCATACAAATGTGACCTCAGGTTGTGGAATTTATTCCGGTGTCATCATTTGGTTTTAAATGTGCTCCTGTTCTGGTCCTCATCGTCATTGATCGTCAGTCTGCTTCTTGTCTCTGTTTCCTCACACAGATCCAAATTTTGTCCGAACATTTCTGACCACCTACAGATCTTTCTGTAAACCTCAGGAGCTGCTGGACCTGCTCATGGAGAGGTGAGCTCACCTGTCAGACATCACAGGGACCAATCAGAATGTTTCAAATGTTCACACTTTCATACATTCTTCCAAAGACATTTCTGTGTTCGTGCCTTCAGTTGCCTTCAGGGTCTTAGACGTAAAGAAACACCTTCACAGTTTAAACCAGAAAACCAACACAAGAATTTTTTAGTGACTTTGCTTTTTTTTTTAAGTATCTTCAGATTCAAATTAGAATTTGGTTTTAATGGATAATGGAAAATGTCGGCTAAGATCACAAGCATTCTGCAAAGGTTTTTTAAGGACCTCTTCACACTTTTCTTAATTATTCTATTGCTTATTATTCAAATGTAAATTTACTGACTGAAAAATACTACGTCAGAAACAGATTGGTCTGTGCTGGTTCCTCATCAACATCACAATTAATAAAAATCACTATCCAATATGATTTTTCACACAGGAAACAGATCTGGACATTAATCAACATTAGCACATGTTTAAACTAGTGGTGGGACTCGATTAAAATTTTTAATTGCGTTAATTATAGGGTCTGTAATTAATTAATCGAAATTAAT
>JAQMCX010000043.1:0-11871 GCA_029814765.1 Acanthurus leucopareius | reverse complement strand
AAGGAAACAATTAATCGCGTTAAAATCTTTATAATTAATTGATCGAAATTAACGCGTTAAAGTCCCGGCCCTAATTTAAACCTCACAACAAAAGTTAAATATACGGCAGAAAAGAATCTGATTAGTTCTCTCTGATGAATAACTGGCGCTGGCCGTTGGGCCGAGACGTGAGACTTCACGATGTTTCACAAGTGACGTCTGCATTTAGTTTGTTTCCATTGCCGTGACAACTCTTATACTCTCTAATTAGGAGCAAATGATTACATTTTTGTTTTTTTTGAAAACACAAAAGACAGTTTTGTCTGTCAGCTCAAATATTAACAGCTATTTAATAACCATGGCTTTCAGTGTCGGTGCATGGATGGCAGTAAGTTCAGAGCTTAATGCTCTGATAGTTTTAAAATCTGATGCTATTTTGTCCCTTCTTTGCAGCCTTAGTTGAAGTCGCAGCCACGTGAGTGTGACTGCATCCTGCTGGCTGTTTTTGTACTTCAGGTCAAAATGATGGAAAAAAAACACACCACTGAGATTCTGAGCAACTGGTTTTATATTCAGAGACTGCAGATGGCTCAGTGGACAAATCAAAAGTAGTTTCCAGTTAAACATGCAGGTGCAGCTGATGTCAGTCCCTTCGTACAGTGTGGGAATCTCTGCAGATTGTGCGTGAGACAACATTACAACAGTGAACTATAACCGTTTTTTACGGGATTAGCTGAGATTCTGAAGTAGACGTGTTAACTGGGTCCATGTCGCTCTTCCTTTCAAGGAATGAAAATATATAATCATAACTAAAATGTTCTTCTTTGTTTATTTGATTCCCATTCAAGAACTTCTGGTAAGAAATGCCGTACGTTGTTAATATGGACTTTAAAAATGTCTTAAAATTCACAACAGTGGAATTATAACATGCAATGAATTGTTGAAATTCAGGGATTAATAACACTTAAGAAATTCATAGTTTTTACAGCCCAAGAAAAATATATAATGTCCAAATCTGACAGTGAGGCGCTTTTTTTTTCTATGACTCTGCTGTAATTAACATTTTGCTTCTTGTTGAACTGTGAACGAGCCTGTGAGCGGAGCCGAGTGCTGATCTCCAGTCTGTAATGTGGTTCAGGTTCGAGATCCCGGAGCCGAGGCCGAGCGAGGTGGACCAGATGGAGGGAGGAGAGCAGCCGCTCAGCGCCGAACTCAAACGTTTCCGCAAAGAGTTTGTCCAGCCGGTCCAGCTCAGGTAGAGACTGCCCCCTGCTGGAGGCTAAAAGTCAACAGCTGACTGACTGAACCAGGATTTGTTGACACTCATTGAGTCAGATCTGAACACCTGTAGCCCTCCAGAATACGTTTCTTAGAGTTTGAGGAGTCATATGACCTTCAGCAGCTGACCTGCTCAAATATTTTGTCATCATCATCAAATACTTTGAAATCATTAGTATTAAAAGAAACTCAGACAGCTCAGAGAAACTTGTAGCCTGAAGAGTTTCTGACTCCCGAGGTTAATATTTCATCATTCAGGATGTGGAATCTAGGCAGTGAGTCCTACAAGTTTTTATCCTCTGTTTTATTTTTTTATGTTTATTCACAGTGTTTTCTTCAGACTATTATATATTCATATAGAACATAAATACATTTATAGCTCATAGTTGGTTCACATTATTAGGAAAGTAGCCTCTGAGTCCATTATTTAAGTCAGTTGTGTTGAGTTTACAAACAGACTGCAGACGTTGACAGCTCAGTGTGATGTAATGATGATGAAATAGTGATGTAATGATGATGTAACAATGATGAAATAATGATGTAGGTGTTTAGATGTAGCTCATCATGTGAACTAACTCCTGCAGAGTGCTGAATGTGTGTCGTCACTGGGTGGAGCATCACTTCTATGACTTCGAGAGAGATGCTCACCTGCTGAGACGGTTGGAGGAGTTCATCGCCTCAGTCAGAGGTACACACCTGTCTGCATGTTGATTGGCTGATTTATCTTATGTCAGCTGTACTTGTTATGTGTTGTTTAACACAAAGCCTCCACAGTCACACTGACTGCAGCGAGTCTCTGATGGCACATTGCTGCTTTTTATGAGTTTGCAGAAACTCTCAAACCACAGGTCTGTTTCTCGCCCGTTTTTCTTCACACTGAAGCTAACATTAGCTAACAGCAGCTATTTTAGCTGGCATGAGCTGATATAGCTGACATTAGCTAGCTTCAGCTGTGACAGCTGGAGAAGTTGGCATGTTTACTGTGAAAACTGGATCTCTCAGTCTGCTGAATCAGCACCGCCGATGGCTGTTTGTTGGAGAGAAACTGACGAAACATGCTGTTATCAGACAGTTTCAGCTCTTGGAAACCAACTCGGTTCTTTAACTGTGTGTTTCTGTGAGAGGCATCGAGGCAGATGTCCAGTCCAAAGCAAGTGGCAATCAGAAATCACAAGATTGTCTTTGAAAACACATCAGTGAAATATTTTTTTAACATATAAGTGAACGTTTTATTTTCTAGCCTTGTTTTCCTTCGGCTCTCAGAAAGACAGAGAAGTCCAACTGTCTGTCTGATGTCATGTGTGAAGTCACTGATCTCACATGTTGCAGGTAAGGCTATGAGGAAGTGGGTGGAGTCCATCACAAAGATCATCCAGAGGAAGAAGCAGGTTCAGGTGAGTGTGCCAAGTCACAGCATCACCTTCCAGAACTCTCCTCCTCCCATCGAGTGGCACATCTGCAAACCAGGAAACACAGAGCAGTTCGACCTGATGACGCTGCACCCCATCGAGATCGGCCGGCAGCTCACCCTGCTGGAGTCCGACTTCTACAGGTAACACCGCACACACGGGAGCTTACACCTGTCTTACATGTCACACTCACACACACACACACCTGTCTCACCTGTGTGATCTCCTGTAGGGCGGTGCAGCCGTCTGAGCTGGTGGGCAGCGTCTGGACCAAAGAGGACAAAGAGATTCACTCCCCCAACCTGCTGAGGATGATACGACACACCACCAACCTCACCCTGTGGTTCGAAAAGTAAGACTTCACTCTGACATCACTCTGACATCACTCTGACATCACTCTGGGCTGGTGGGGGGTGGGTTTATTAAATTAATGAAATGAAAAAAACACCTGCATTTCACCATCAGCATCACATCCAAACTTTACTCCACAGTTATGACCCCGTCATACCTGTTAGAACACCTTCAGCATCCTCCAGCTCCACCTGTCTGACCTGTCGCCTGGTGTGTGTGTTTTCGTTTTCTCTGCAGGTGTATCGTGGAAACAGAGAACCTGGAGGAACGAGTTGCCGTCATGTCTCGGATCATTGAAATCCTGCAGGTTTTCCAGGAACTCAATAACTTTAATGGAGTTCTGGAGGTGGTCAGTGCCATGAACTCGTCTCCGGTCTACAGACTGGACCACACGTTCGAGGTGACAACAACACGTCCATCCATCGGTCACATCAACCACTGCACACAGACTGCTCACTGATGATTTTAAAGTTGCTTCATCTTCTGAAATACTTTGTTCCCAAACTCATAAACAAACAAAGTTATGAGATCAGAGAACCAAAATGGAAGAAACAGGGATTTAATGTTCAGAATATAAAATAACTTTATTGATCCTTGAGGGGAAATCCAGTCCTGTCACAGCTGTTACATTCGAGAGTAAAAACATGTGTTACATGTAAAATAATGTATGTACAATACATAACAACATTATACATATATAGAAAATACAGATTAAGAAATGAAAGTATTGAAAAGAACCTGGACCATTCTTCATGATTTAACCCACGAAAGCTGCACATGAAATCTTGTTCAGATGTCAGACGCATGAAATGATCACTGATGGTTTGTTTGTTTGTTTGTTTGTTTTTTGTTGTTGTTTTTTTTCGGTTTCCAGCAAATTCCAAGTCGGCAGAGAAAAATCCTGGAGGAAGCTCATGAGCTGAGTGAAGATCACTACAAGAAGTATTTAGCGAAGCTGCGCTCCATCAATCCCCCCTGTGTTCCCTTCTTTGGTACGTTCCGACACTCTGATTACAAAGGCTTAAACATGAAGGAAGACAAGATAAAAAAATTTTCTCTCTCTCTCTGTCTGTCCGTCTGTCCGTCCGCCTGTCCGTCTGTCTGCCTGTCTGTCTGCCTGCCTGTCTGTCTGTCAGGAATCTACCTGACCAACATCCTGAAGACGGAGGAGGGGAACCCTGACTTCCTGCGCCGACACGGCAAAGATCTGATCAACTTCAGCAAGAGGAGGAAAGTGGCAGAAATCACTGGCGAGATCCAACAGTACCAGAACCAGCCGTACTGTTTGAGGGTGGAGACCGACATCAGGGTGAGTCTGACGATGAGCTCACTTCCTCTTCCACTGCAGCGTCAGGTGTGCTGTCGCAGGTGTGATGGGGTTTTCTGTGTTTCTGGAGCAGAAGTTCTTCGAGAACCTGAACCCGATGGAGGACATGTCCGAGAAAGACTTCGCTGATCACCTGTTTAACAAATCTCTGGAGATTGAACCTCGAAACGCCCGATCGTTACCTCGATTTGTAAGTGTTACCATGGTAACTTGTACACCTGAGCACAGTCTGGACTGAGTCCGTCCTTTTATTCGAAAAGGACAAAATGTCTCCCATCATTAAGTTCGAGGCCTTGGACCAAAGTCACACAAGAATGTGAAATATTTGACGAATCCATAAACCGAATCATTAAGTGATTTAACGTTCAGTTACGTGGCTGAAACACAAACGTTTACAGTTTCGCTCTTTCAGAGTCTTTGTGTTGGTTTCAGTGTTTTAACTAAACAGTTTTTTAAGATGGAAAAGACTGAATATTATCATAAAGTTTTATTGAAGCATATATCCACCATATATTTTCACTCTTTGGCTTATAAAACAACCTTTCAGTACAGTTTAATTGGATGACATAGACAAACCCCTCCCCCTCCTTTGTCCAGGTAAAAAAGTACACCTGTCCACTGAAGTCTCCAGGGATCCGTCCGAGCTCAGTGAGGCCAGGAACTATGCGACACCCAACGCCGCTGCAGAACGAGCCCAGGAAGATCAGTTACAGCCGCATCCCTGACAGCGAGGCTGAGGGAGGGGCTGTCTCCGCCCCCAATTCCCCCCGCACCCCTCTGACTCCGCCCCCTGCTTCAGCTGCCTCCAGTTCCACAGATGTAGGCAGCGTGTTCGACTCGCCACAGGGTCCCAGCAGCCCCTTCCACTCCAGTAAGACCCGCCCACTGACACGCTTCTACCAATCACAGATGGAGGGCCGGGGTTAGAAAAAATGGCAGTGCTTTAATTGGTCTGAAGTGGTCAGAATTGTCTCTTTGTTTGTGCTCTGATGGGGAGAAAAGCCCCGAAAAGTCGTCTTATTGTGATCAACAACCAGAAATTGAGCAGAAAGGACATGAAACATGGAGTGAATTTGTGACGGAGTGAGCTGGACGGATGAATGCCTGCAGAGGAATTTTAGAAGATGAAAACAAGCAAACGTTCCTCAGTTCAGTCCAGAGTCGGAAACACGGCGAGCCTTGTAAACAGCTAGCTTAGCTTAGCTTAGCTTCGCTCAAAGAAACAGGAGAAAGGAGCAAACTGGGAGCTTCAGGAGCTCCAGAGATCTCTGATGAACTGAAGAACACGTTTGCTCCGTTTGTTTCATTAGTACTGAAACTAACAGTGAGGAATCTGTGGAGTCGCTGCTCTTCCTCTCCTCTTTCTCTCCTCCTGTCCCTCCTTCTCCTCCTCACAGTGTTTTCTCCTCTTCACTCCGCAGCCAGCGACAGTATCTTCTCTGTGGTCTCTTTGCCTCACGGTCCACGTTAGTATTGACCCTCCTGACTGTCCGCACATCTGCATCATCACTGACATCACATACCTGTTTAACGGACGCTCACCTGTCCAGTGACTCACCTGTGTCTCAGCTTCATCTCAGATGCACCGATCTGTTTCTCCTGATTCCTCAGTGTATCTCCTGACCCTGGGAGCTGATCTGAGATCAGGTGTTTTTATTCATTTTTGAATATTAGCGATCAGACTGTGGCATCAAGGCTGACCCCTGATCAGTTTCATCAGCTCTGTTTCAGAACTCGTTAATTTAATCTGATCGGTGCATCTCAACCTCACACCATCACACTCACCTGTTAAACACTTGTTTCCATGGTAACAGTGTGTCTCCATGGAAACCATTGCTGCATTTCAACCATCTTCAGTTCAAGCAGCGCAAACTGATTCGGCCAAAATGTCCAACGAAACAAGTGAAAGTAGCAGGAAGCGAAAAAGAAGCCGATGTTTCACTGATTCAGGAAAAGTGTCCGATACCTTCAGACAGTCGACCTCACACACGGGGTCCAGTTTGTTATCACACCTGTGCAGCCTGACTCACCTGTGCAGCCTGACTCACCTGTGCAGCCTGACTCACCTGTGCATCACCTCAGGGTCAGACACTAAATGTGTGTAGTTCAAATAGTTTGTGTAATCAAGAGTTTGATCTCTTTGACTATGTGAGTGAGTGTGTGTGTGCACATGTGTGTGTGTGTGCACATGTGTGTGTGTGTGTGCGCGTGTGTGTGTGCGCGCGTGTGTGTGCGCGCGTGTGTGTACGTGTGTGTGTGTACGTGTGTGTCTGTTTGTGAGTCTGTGTGTGTGTGTGTGTGTGTGTGTGTGCGTGTGTGTGTCTGTGTGTGTGTGTGTGTGTGTGTGTGGCTCTAACAGCTGTTGTTTCCGTCTCAGGGTCGTCCTCGGTCTCCTCCATGGTGAGCTTCAGTCGTGGTTCTGAAGACGTTCCGGTTCCTCCTCCGGTTCCTCCTCGCAGACGTCCGGAGTCGGCTCCTGCTGAGTCGTCTCCTTCTAAGGTGAAGAACATCTTCAGTTTGCTTTGATTTCTGAGTTGATTCCTGGAGAAAACAGAAGGATGGAGAACTGAGCGTCACGTCGTTTACAACATGACGTCTCACTCTGTTCTCGTTTAAATGGCTTCAGTCTTTGTTGTGTTTCTGTTTTTATCAGCCAAACTGCATTTTGTTGTGTGCACCACAAGGTGGCAGTAGCTGCATGTGAAGCATCGTAGTAGATCAGTGCTGATGTTCTCCACACAAACATGTAGCCCAATGTTCTCAGAGGTTCCCTCCATGTTCTGCAGAGAACATCACTGTTCTGAGGATGAGAACAAATGTGTTTGTGTGGCTCCTCACACATGCAGACTGACTGACTCACCCCCTCCCTCTCTTTCTGTGTCTCCTCCCACTCCCCCCTCCCTCCCCCTCTCAGATGATGTCAAAGTTGGACAGTCCCCCTGCTGTCCCCCCTCGTCAGCCAACCTGCAAGCTCCTCCCCCCTCGCTACTCTTCATCAGTGTCATCATCATCTCCCCCTGACAGCCCCCCCTCCTTGCCTCCTCGGGAGCCTCTCAGCTCTCCACTGCACCTCCTCCCCCCCCCTCAGGGCCGAGCTCGCTGTGACCTCCTGCCTCAGGCCTTCTTCCCCTCCACTACTCCCTCCTCTCCTTCTGTCGGCTCCGCCTCCACAGCTGCCTCCTCACCACCACTTCCTCCCCCCGCCCCCATAACCCCCAGTCCCACCCCAACCTCCAGGAAAATGCCCCTCCTCTCCCCTCCCCTCCCCTTGGATGGCCCACCTGTGCCACCCCGTCACAGTGTCCCAAAACTCCCCCCCAAGACCTACAAGAGGGAGTCTATAAGCCACGCCCCGCTGCTGGACACGCCTCCCGCACTGTGACTAGACAGCCTGGACTTCCTGGAGGGCGGGGCAGCTGATTGACAGCTCGTGGCGAAGGCTCGTCAAGCTAACACTACAGCTGATCGGTCAGAACGAACAAAACAAAATGGATCTGAGACAAAAAAAAACATGAGATCGACCAATCAGGACGTTCTGATCTGATTCAGACTGGGGAAAATAAAACAAAGATCATGTGCTCTTATTCTGAAAAACAAACTGAATGTGGCCTCCAGCAGAACGTTGGAGAACATTTGTGTCTGTCATCGGTTTTTCATTTCTGTCTGTCGTCTGTGAGCTCAGACCTGAGCGGACCTCCTCGTGTTGAACACGGACTTGTGCCGAGAGGATTGTGGGTAATTTGGCGCCCCACCGACTGAAGTGGACTCTGGATCTGAGGTGTTGGTGTGTCAGGGGCCTTCAGGTACCAGACCAGAACCAAAGAGGTACTGTATTGGTTCTAGTGTTGGTTCTCTCTGATTGTTGATGATGTAAACAAACGTGATTGCCTTCTTTCAAACAAGGGAATAAACATGTTTTCTACCAGTGAGCTGGTGAGACAACAGACCTGCGATCAGCGTCTTTATTTCACTCGACCCACCGAGTCACTGAACCACTTCACTTCCTGAACCGCACTCACTTGATCTGACCTCCAGTCGAGCTTTAACATCAGCACTTTTGGCACTTATGTCAGACGTGCCGCACTGATCAGTGTTTCCATCTGCAGCTCAAACTCACTCGTGAGGCGCTCAGGACTCGTCTCTTCCAAAACACGAGGAGACGTCGCCCTCAAACAAGCGTCTGTGCAGGAGAACGGAGAGACGCCTCGTTCAGGACTCGTGAAGCTCCTCACTGAATCTCTGTGGTTTGAAGTTCTGCTGCTTTCTTGCAGCTTCCTGACTTCTGCTTTGTTTCATGTTCTCGTTCTGCTGAGTCGAGTCACAGCTGATGAAAACTCGGTTTGACCTCACTGGGCTTCGTCTTGGAAAATAAGTTTAAGCAACAGGGGACTTTTATTGTGAAAAATTTGCAGCAAATTAAACATGTTTATCAGAGAATGAATAGATTAATAAAATAAAAACACGTCTAGTGATTCTGCAGATGTTGTAGAGCCGTAAACATCAGACTGCTCACCTGCAGCAGGTGAACACAAAATAACAAACTCACGAATGAGTTCATCGTTCTTCTGGACGATTCATTGGTTAAAAACTCACCTTCTCACAAGTCACCTTTTCTATTGGAGATGTGACCTGAAGCGCTGATGGGCCGAGTCAAAGTGTGTGTGTGTGTGTGTGTGTGTGTATGTGTGTGTGTGTGAGAGTCAGTTTTCTTCTGGAAACCCTGCAGGTCAGAAGGTCAGAGGTCACATCAGATCCTCTTGCAGTTCATATTTTTACCCTTCAATTTGACATCTAGAGCAAAAAATGCTGCAAAGAAATAAATGTATTTACATAAAACATTAAAAAATTAATTTCAAGCAGTAAATGTGAAAAAGTAAAACATTTCAGAGTTTTTTTGTGAAAATAAAAGTTGAGACGACAGCGAATTCAACTTTTTTAATCAGTGATGAAACAGAAAATCCATGCGAAAAAGAAACATTCGAACTTTTCTTTTCAGGTCTGAGCAAAAGTTTCAGACTCGTGACGCTGAACGTCCGACTCGTCGGCAGCTCACACAGCGTGAAGCGCTGATGTCACAGCGTGAAGCGCTGATGTCACAGGTTTGAGTCCAGCTGGAGATGAAACCACTGAAAGCTTCTGATCACAGACGCTCAGGTTTCAAAGCAGCCGTCAGTCGCTGCTGCGCTCTCATTGGTCGGGAGGTGGATTTAACCCTCCTGACCAGGTTGAGATAAAGTGTCCAGATCTGCAGGAACGGCCAGATCAGTTTGTGTTACTGCAGGACCTGGTTTCATCTGGATCAGTTTCTGGATGCGGTCCAGAATGATCTGGTTGGTGCTGCAGCAGTCTTCAGGTCCATATGGGGCTGTAATGGTCAAAACTCCTGCCACCCTCAGCTTCTCCTCCTCCTCCTCCACTGGGATTCGGTTCTTCTCCAGCCACCTCCGGACGACCCCCCGTCTCCTCCCCAGCTCCTCTGGGTCCAGTTTGCGGGTCGTCAGGGGCAGGAAGGAGGTCTGGAGACGCTCAGTGGTGTCCTTATCAGCCTCTTGCAGGACCTCCACCTCCTCCACAGCGTGACCCATCACCACCTGCACTGATGCTCCGCCCTCCTCCCTGAAGTTCATCAAGACCAGACTAGAGAGGAGACAGAGATAGTCAGACAGGATCAGACCACATGAGTCCTGGATCAGCACCGTAGTCAGTCTGAGAGCTCAGAAGAAGCAGGAAGTTAGACATCACATTTTTCCTGATTTGGGGGATTTTTCTTTTTTCTCTCTAAAATGTGAAGCTCTTTTGTTTTTCAGTTTCTGTACGAAAACACTGAAGCTGCAGACGGACGGAAAGCTCCAAACACAAGCAAACTAACCAGAGGAAACTCGCCGACGACACAATGAACCGCTGCTCAGCAACACCGAGTTCCCTCGAACAGAACCAGAACAAACATGGACACCAACCAGCAGCTTCAGCCTCATCAGATCAGTTCAGCGTGACGGGATCCTGGATGGAGAGGCCACACAGTAACCGGATCTGTAACCGGATCTGAGGGAACCAACTAACTTCAGGTGAGGCAAAATATCCCGCGGCAACACGAGTGATGTCATAACACCATCTGATCCAGACTATCAGAGCCGCAACCTTGATGCTGGTCCTCACCTTTGGACAGAGATGTTACTGGTCAGCTGATGTTCTCATGAACCTGAGCTTCAGTCTGATGTCTCGTCTCCGGATCACGCGCTCGTCACCGTCGCTTCACGACATAAAGTCACAGCTTCAGACTCTTCAGGTGATCAATAAACATTTATTGATCCGAATGTTTAACGAGTCTGAACAGGAAGTGATGTCACTGAGACGGCCTGATCAATCAGGATATACTCTAGTACCTGTCACTGCTATTATTGAACCAGTTTCCCGCATTGTGTGTGTGTACAGGTGTGCATACAGGTGTGTGTGTGTGTACAGGTGTGTGTGTCTAAAGGTGCACAAAGTGCCTGAACATTTATTTAAGTGTTGTGTGTTTATTTCTACGTCACGAGCTCGTCGTCGTCCACTGAAACGTCGAGTGAAGAAAGTTTAGAACTTTGATTGATCAGCTGTTCTTCGTCACACTCACCTGAGCTGATAAATGACCGTGTTACCTGAGTGCGCGCGCACTGTGTGTGTGTGTGTGTGTGTGTGTGTGTCACCTGGCGGACACCGGGTCCACTGTGAGCAGCCAGCCGCGGTGCTCTTCATCTTTTCCCGCCCTCACTGTCACCTTTTTGTTCACGTAACGCATCCACTGCAGCGGACCTAACAGAGGCCAGGCGCACTGCATCATGGTCCACGCAGTTACCGAACTGACGGATCGATGTGAAAGTAATAATCAACACAACACGAACGCCGCAGCCAGCAGCCGCTCACTGGCTCCTGCGCTTTAACAGCGTCGGGGAGAAACACGAGGATGAAACAGAGTTCCGCGTCTGCGCAGGAGTCCACAGTGAGCCGCTGCTGCCCCCTACAGGTGAACAGAACACAGTACACCCACATCGAAAAGAATCCAGCCTTTCTCATCACTTCACCCTACAAATCCAGTTAATACAAATTACACGAACAGAGAAACAAAACTGTATTAATCGAATCGATGAAAATTCAGCCCCAGTTTAACGTCATATTACCAATCAATACCTGATAAAGTATAAAATATAAAGACAACAAATGGAATTATCTCATCTATTAAACATAAGTAATAATGACTTCAAATAAATTATTAATAGACCCAGACCTTTAAAAAACGCAGTTTAATGGTTTGCATTTATTTCCCCAAAATGAAAGTAAAACTTCGGAGGTAAAAGCAGGTTGTGACGTCTTAACTTCGACAGGAAGTAGTTTGTTAGCAAGAAATAAAACTCATCTTACAAAGACTTACATTAGAGAAAAGGGACTTTTTTTAATATTTATTTATTTATTCATAATTTTACATAACAAGATAGGGACAATTATACAAAACTTGAGTACAGGAAACAATCAATCAATGGTGGAAATTAG
>JAQMCX010000042.1:0-16535 GCA_029814765.1 Acanthurus leucopareius | reverse complement strand
AGTTATTGGTGCGATGGTATTACTTTTTACCCTACTGGTAGTACTAGAGTTAACGCGAGGGTTAAGTCGAGGAGTAGTACGGGCGGTTTAAGTAACAAATATTAGTGTAATTGCTGTAGTTAATGCGAGGGTTATAATTAGCAGTATGAAGTAGATTTTGACTGACCCTTTTTGGGTGTCACTTGTCATTGTAATAGGAGTAAGGTTAAGGGAGGAGATCGCAGTTGGGCCTAGTTTTTCTAAGGCTGTTTGGTCAACCGTTTGGTAAGCAAGGGTTTGTCCTAGGGCCAGGCCTAGTTTTGGTGTAAATCGATGAATAATTATTGGGAAGAAGCCTAGCATGTTAGAGAAGTGATGGGTGGTTAATCGGGGTGTGGGTTTGGGTTGTTTGCTAGCAAGTGAGGCGAGCTGGAGGGCAGTTAGTAAGCCAAGAATTGAGACTGTTAGTGCGGCTAATTTTAACAGGGGTGGTATGGATATGACAGGTGTTTTCAAGGGGAGAATATTTGAGGTAATTAGTAGGCCTGCAATAATGCTACCTCAGGCTAGTCGTTTAATAGGGTTAATTACTGCTGGGTTGTTTTCGTTAATTGGTGATAGTGAGTTGAATCGAGGGTGTCCTATTGAGACGAAGAAGACGACACGAAGGCTATAAACTGCGGTGAATGAAGTAGCTAATAAGGTAAGGGTTAGGGCCCAGGCGTTTAGGTGAGATGTGTTTAATGCCTCAATAATTGCATCTTTGGAGAAGAAGCCGGCCAGAAATGGTGTGCCCGTGAGTGCGAGGCTTCCAATAGTAAGGCATGAGGATGTGAATGGTGTGAGATGGTGTATACCTCCTATTTTCCGGATGTCTTGCTCGTCATTAAGGCTGTGGATGATTGAGCCCGAGCATAGAAAAAGTATTGCTTTAAAAAAGGCATGAGTGCAGATGTGTAGGAAAGCAAGTTGGGGTTGATTAAGCCCGATTGTCACTATTATCAGGCCTAATTGACTTGATGTGGAAAAAGCAACAATTTTTTTGATGTCATTTTGGGTTAAGGCGCAGGTCGCTGTAAATAAAGTAGTTAAGGCCCCCAGGCACAGGCAAGTGGTTAAAGCGGTTTGGTTGTCTTCTATTAGGGGGCTCATTCGGATGAGGAGGAAGATTCCTGCGACGACTATAGTGCTAGAGTGTAGTAGGGCAGATACCGGAGTAGGACCTTCTATGGCCGAGGGGAGTCATGGGTGAAGTCCAAATTGAGCGGATTTTCCTGTTGCGGCGAGGATTAGTCCGAGGAGGGGAAGGGTTAAATCTGTGTTTTTAGCTGCTGAGAAGATTTGTTGTATTTCTCATGAGTTAAGGTTCATTGCAATTCAAGCTATTGCAAGGATAAGGCCGATGTCGCCTACTCGGTTATAAAGGACTGCCTGTAAGGCGGCGGCATTTGCATCTGCTCGCCCAAACCATCAGCCGATTAATAAGAAGGATATGATTCCTACGCCTTCTCACCCAATAAAAAGTTGAAATATGTTGTTGGCTGTGACTAGAATAATTATGGCGATTAGGAAGATTAGTAAGTATTTAAAGAATCGATTTATGTAGGGGTCCGAGTGTATATACCAAGATGCAAACTCAAGAATTGATCAGGTCACATACAAGGCAATAGGGGTGAAAATAATAGAATAGTGGTCGAATTTAAAGCTAATATTGATATCAAAGGTTAGGGTATTTATTCAGTTTCAGTTAGTCACAATTGTTTCTGCGCCTTCATTAAGGAATAGGAACAAAGGCAGAAGGCTAACAAAGAAAGCTAGTTTTACTGATGTTTTTACGTGGGTTAGGGCTCAAGAAGCTTCTTGGGGGTGGGGTTTAAGGGTAGAAAGAACAGGGTATACTAGTAATGTAAAAATAATGAGTAAGCTTGAGGCTATGGTTAATGCGGTAGGGTGCATAGCTACTACTTGGATTTGCACCAAGAGTTTTTGGTTCCTAAGACCAACGGATGAGCTGTTATCCTTTAGAAGCGGAGGTTCTACGAGTGAGTCCTGGAGTTTAACCAAGATGGCAAAGATTAGCAGTCTTTGTTGCTGCGAGCCTCTCTCTGTGGGTAAGAAGATTTTAACTTCTTTTTTTAGAATCACAATCTAATGTTTTTGTTAAACTATACCCACAAGAGGTTCATCCTCAGATAAGTTCTGGTTTGAGGATTAGTAGAATTAGGGGGATTAAATGTAGAGCTATGAGAAGGTGTTCTCGTGAATGAGATGGCTCTAGATTGGCTAGATGGGCTGGGAGGGGTCCTCGTTGGGTTATAAGGAACATATAAAGTGAGTAGCCTGCGGTAATTAGAGTACCGATTCCGGTTAGAATGAGTGTTCATCATGATCAATTAAATAAGGATGTGATGATTATGAGTTCGCCTATTAAATTAGGCAGAGGTGGGAGGGCTAGATTAGCTAAAGAGCCAAGGAATCATCATGTTGCTATTAGGGGAAGGGCCATTTGTAGTCCTCGGGCTAGGACTATAGTGCGGCTGTGTGTTCGTTCATAGTTAGTGTTTGCTAAACAGAATAGGGCGGAGGATGTTAGGCCATGTGCGATTATAAGGATCAGCGCTCCAGTAAAGCCTCATGGAGTTTGGATTATAATGCCACCAACTACTAGGCCTATATGGCTTACCGATGAATAGGCGATTAGAGACTTAAGATCTGTTTGGCGTAAACAGATAGAACCGGTCATGATAATACCCCATAATGCAAGAGCAATAAATGGATAACTTAGCTCTTTTGTTAATGGCTCTAAGACAGTTAGAATTCGCATTATTCCGTAGCCCCCTAATTTTAGCAAGACGGCGGCCAGAATTATTGAACCTGCAACTGGCGCTTCTACGTGGGCTTTTGGAAGTCAGATATGTACGCCATATAGGGGTATTTTAACTAAGAACCCTAGTAGACAGGCGGCTCATCATAATTTGTCTGAATATGATGTAAGGTGAATGTAATTAGTGTATTGAAGTGTTAGTAGGGAAAGCGTTCCTGTAGTCTTTTCGAGTGCAAGCAGGGCGACTAGAAGAGGAAGGGACCCCGCTAGAGTGTAAAATAAAAAGTAAGTGCCTGCATTTAGACGTTCTGTTTGGGAGCCCCATCGAGTGATTAAGATTAATGTAGGGATTAAGGTGGCTTCAAATATAATGTAAAATATCATAAGTTCTGTAGCACTGAAGGCTATGATGAGAAAGATCTGGAGAGAGGTTATCAGGGTAATAAAGGTTCGTTGTCGGGCGGGGGGCTCAGAGGCTATATGGTTCTGGCTTGCGAGAATTATTAGTGGGAGGAGTCAGCACGTGAGGACTAGTAAAGGTGTGGAAAGTAGGTCAGTTGCTATATATAGGTTAAGGCAAGATCATCCTGTCTCTAATGGGTTCATTAGTCATGACAGGCTGGCAAATGCAATAAGCAAGCTGTGTGTGAGAGCAGAAGTTCATAGTCATTTGGTGGGGACAAGTCAGGTTGTTGGAACTAGCATAATTGTTGGGATGAGGATTTTTAGCATTGTAGGAGATTTAGGGCAGCGATTCGGTCGTTCCCATGTGTGCGGGCTATAGCTACTAGGAGTGCGAGACCTACGCTTGCTTCGCAAGCTGAAAATGTAAGTAGAAGCAAGGGGGTGGCCAAAGAGCTGGTGGAACTAAAGTGGAGGGTTCATAGAGAAAGGCCAATAAATAGGGAAAGTATTATTCCTTCTAAACATAATAAGGCAGATAAAAGATGAGTCCGATAAAATCCTAGACCAGTTAGGCCTAATACGAAGGCAGATGAAAAGGCGAATAGGAGAGGGGACATTAGGTTAATTGTGGACTTTAACCACAAGTTTTTGAGCCGAAATCAAATGTTTTTCTTAAACTAATTACCTATTCGGCTCATTCTAATCCTCCTTGGAATCATTCGTAAATGAGGCCAATAGTAAGAAGAATTAAAACAGCGGAGGCTAAGAAGAAGGTTATGAGGGGGGATGTAAGTTGATCTGCCCATGGAAGGGGTAGAAGAAGAGCGATTTCCAAGTCGAAAAGAAGGAAAAGGATGGCGATTAGAAAGAAGCGTAGCGAAAAAGGGAGTCGGGCAGATCCTAAGGGGTCAAATCCACACTCATAGGGGGATACTTTTTCATGGTCTGAAGCAATTAAGGGTAGTCAAAAAGAGACAATGGCGAGGACAATAGTTAGGGCAAGAGAAATTAAGATTATTGTGGTAAGATTCATTTATCTTTCCTTGGATTTTAACCAAGACCAGGTGATTGGAAGTCACTTATACTAACTTTAGTACTAGAAAGATTATGATCCTCATCAGTAGATAGAGATATAGAGGAATAGTCATACGACGTCTACAAAGTGTCAGTATCAGGCGGCTGCTTCGAATCCAAAGTGGTGTTCAGATGTGAAGTGGTATTGGACCTGTCGTAGGAAGCAGACAGCTAGGAATGTTGAGCCAATAATTACATGGAGACCGTGGAAGCCAGTTGCTACGAAGAATGTAGAACCATAAACCCCGTCTGCAATTGTAAAAGGTGCCTCGTAGTATTCTATACCTTGGAGGAAGGTGAAGTAAAACCCAAGAAGGATCGTTAGTAGTAGGGATTGAATTGCTTGTTTTCGCTCACCTTCTATAATACTGTGGTGGGCCCAGGTGACCGTAACTCCCGAGGCTAATAGGACAGCAGTATTAAGGAGGGGCACTTCGAATGGGTCAAGGGTAGTAATGCCTGTTGGGGGTCAGCAACCTCCTAGTTCAGGTGTGGGTGCAAGGCTAGCGTGGTAGAAAGCTCAGAAAAAGCCTAGAAAGAAGAAGACTTCTGAGGTGATGAATAAGATTATACCGTATCGAAGTCCTTTTTGAACAGGGGGTGTATGGTGTCCTTGGAATGTGCCTTCTCGTACGATATCTCGTCATCACTGGTACATGGTTAGTAGAAGTAAAGCTGTTCCTAGGGCTATAAGTGTTATAGAGTGGAAGTGGAATCAAATTGCAAGACCTGATGTTATTAGTAGGGCGGCAACTGCGCCTGTTAGGGGTCATGGGCTGGGGTCAACTATGTGGTATGCGTGTGCTTGATGGGCCATTATACGTTTTCTTGTAAATATAGGCTTAATAGAAGAACAAATACATAAGCTTGAATTATTGCGACTGCAATTTCTAGTAGGGTGAGAAGAAAGAGAAGTGCTGCAGTGAGAATTGCAACTGTAGGTATTAATGGTAGTAGGACGAAGGCAGCTGTAGCAATTAGTTGAATTAGTAGGTGGCCGGCTGTAAGGTTAGCAGTAAGCCGTACTCCTAGGGCCAATGGGCGAATAAATAAGCTGATTGTTTCAATGATAATGAGTACAGGAATTAGAGGCGTGGGGGTCCCTTCTGGCAGAAGATGTCCTAAAGCAATGGTTGGTTGATTTCGCATACCAATAATAACTGTAGCTAGTCAGAGTGGGACTGCAAATCCTATATTAAGTGATAGTTGTGTAGTGGGGGTGAAGGTGTAGGGAAGTAATCCAAGCATATTGAGCGTAATCAAAAATAGTATAAGAGATGCGAAGATAAGGGCTCATTTGTGCCCTCCTGGGTTTAAAGGGAGGAGGAGCTGTTGTGTGAATCGGCTAATAAATCAGCCTTGAAGGGTGAGTAAGCGGTTGTTTAGTCATCGGGAGGAGGGGGTGGGGTAAAGAATTCAAGGGAGGCTTAGGGCGATGGCAATAAGGGGAATTCCTAGGTATGAGGGGCTCATAAACTGGTCGAAAAAGCTTAGTGTCATGATCAGGTTCAGGGTTCTGTTTTTAGTTTTTCAGTGCTTTGGGCTGCTGGTTCATTTGGAGAGGAGTGGGCTAAGACTTTTGGAGGGAGGACGGTTAGGAATACTAGTCAAGAGAAGACTAGAATTGCGAATCAAGGGGCTGGGTTGAGTTGAGGCATGTCACCAAGGGTGGTTGGGAGTCACCAATCTTTAGCTTAAAAGGCTAACGCTAATGGCCCTATTTAGCTTCTTGGCGAAGCGTCTTCAAGTATTAGAGATGATCAGTTTTCGAAATGTTCTAGTGGGACTACTTCAACTACAATGGGCATAAAGCTATGGTTAGCTCCGCAAATTTCAGAGCATTGTCCGTAGAATACTCCTGGTCGTGATGCAATGAAGGCTGTTTGATTTAGTCGACCAGGCACTGCGTCTATTTTAACACCCAGAGCTGGGACTGCTCATGAGTGAAGGACGTCTTCAGCCGAAACTAGAACTCGAACGGGTGATTCGATTGGTACTACTATTCGATGGTCTGTTTCTAGAAGGCGGAATTGTCCAGGAGCTAAATCTTGTGTAGGAATCATATATGAGTCAAACCCAAGGTCTTCATAGTCAGTGTATTCATAGCTTCAGTATCATTGGTGACCAATAGCTTTGATTGTCAGATGTGGGTCATTAATTTCGTCTATGAGGTAAAGAATTCGTAGGGATGGTAATGCAATGAGAATAAGGATAATTGCGGGGAGAATTGTTCAAATAATTTCGATTTCTTGGGAGTCCAGAATGTATTTGTTGGTTAGTTTGGTAGAAACTATAGCTACAATAATATAAAGCACTAGAGTACTAATTAGAAAAACAATTATTAGGGCGTGATCATGAAAATGAAGGAGTTCTTCTATAACAGGTGAAGCTGCATCTTGAAATCCTAGTTGTGAGGGATGTGCCATTAATAGGTAAGACACGCGGGGCTTTAACCCGCAATTTTGCCTTGACAAAGCAGTGTAATATTCATTTTTACTAGTGTCTTATGAAGAAAGTGGCAGAGTGGTTATGTTGTTGGCTTGAAACCAGCATACGGGGGTTCAATTCCCTCCTTTCTCGGTCTTGATAATTTAATTGGACTTGGACATATGCAGGCTCTTCGAATGTATGATAAGGAGGAGGGCAGCCGTGAAGTCATTCTACATTGGTTGCTGTTAACTCGACTGCTAATACTTCACGTTTAGCAGCGAATGCTTCTCAGATAATAAATAAGAACATGATTACGGCTACAAGAGAGATTAGGGAGCCAATGGAGGAAATTGTGTTTCATAGGGTATAGGCATCTGGGTAGTCTGAGTATCGTCGAGGCATTCCGGCTAGGCCAAGGAAGTGTTGTGGGAAGAAGGTTAAGTTTACACCAACAAACATAATACCGAAGTGAATTTTTGTTCAGGTGCTATGAAGGGTGTAACCTGAAAATAGTGGGAATCAATGTACGAAAGCAGCAACGATGGCAAATACAGCTCCTATAGAAAGGACGTAGTGGAAGTGAGCTACTACATAGTATGTATCATGCAGAACAATATCTAAAGAAGAGTTAGCAAGAACGATACCTGTTAGGCCCCCCACTGTAAATAGGAAGATGAAGCCAAGAGCTCATAATAGAGGAGTTTCTCATTTGATTGACCCTCCATGAAGGGTTGCAAGTCAGCTAAAGACTTTTACGCCAGTAGGAATTGCGATAATTATAGTAGCGGATGTGAAGTAGGCACGTGTATCTACGTCCATTCCAACTGTAAACATGTGATGAGCTCAGACGATAAATCCAAGTAGTCCGATTGCTATCATAGCTCATACTATTCCTATATAGCCGAAAGGCTCTTTTTTACCTGAATAGTAGGCAACAATATGTGAGATTATTCCAAATCCTGGTAAAATAAGAATATACACCTCTGGATGGCCGAAGAATCAGAACAGGTGCTGATATAGAATTGGGTCTCCTCCCCCTGCCGGGTCGAAGAAAGTGGTGTTTAGGTTTCGATCTGTGAGTAGTATTGTGATACCAGCAGCAAGGACAGGAAGTGACAGGAGAAGTAATACGGCAGTAATTAATACTGCTCATACGAATAAAGGAGTTTGATATTGAGAGATGGCAGGGGGTTTCATGTTAATAATAGTTGTAATAAAGTTAATAGCCCCAAGGATTGAAGAAATCCCTGCGAGGTGAAGAGAGAAGATAGTTAAGTCTACAGATGCTCCTGCATGGGCTAGGTTACCGGCCAGGGGTGGGTAAACTGTTCACCCTGTACCAGCGCCAGACTCTACTGCAGAGGAGGCAAGCAGAAGTAGGAAGGATGGTGGTAAAAGTCAAAAGCTCATATTGTTTATTCGTGGGAATGCTATGTCAGGGGCCCCGATCATTAATGGAATTAATCAATTTCCGAATCCGCCAATCATAATTGGCATTACTATAAAGAAAATCATTACGAAGGCATGTGCTGTAACAATTACATTATAAATCTGGTCATCCCCAAGAAGGGCGCCAGGTTGGCTTAATTCTGCCCGGATTAGGAGGCTTAGAGCTGTACCTACTATCCCAGCTCAAGCACCAAATACTAAATAAAGGGTGCCAATGTCTTTGTGGTTGGTTGAGAAAAATCAGCGTGTGACTGCCATAGGTAAGATGGCTGAGTTTTAAGCGGTGGATTGTAGCCCCATAGACAGAGGTTTGAGTCCTCTTCTTATCAAGTCCCGGGGTGTTATCACGTTAGATTGCAAATCTAAAGAAGCAGGTTAATCCCCTGCCGGGGCTTTCCCCGCCTTTGTTGTACTTGTTAGGCGGGGAAAGCTAGACGGATGCTCGCTGGTTTGGGCGCTTAGCTGTTAACTAAGAGTTCGTAGGATCGAAGCCTACTCGTCTAGTAAGGCTTTAGCTTAATTAAAGTGTCTGTTTTGCATGCAGTAGATGTGGAGTAATATTCCGCAAGTCTTACAGGGACTGGGAGATTTTCACTCCCACTGAGGGCTTTGAAGGCCCTTGGTCTGAAATGTTAGCCTAAGTCTCTTAAATGCTAAGGACAGTAATTAAAACGGGCGCAATTGGGAGGAGACCGGTAGATGCCATAGTTAGAGTAGCTAGATGTAGTGAGGGCCGAGGCAGCCGTAGTACTCAGAAGATTGCACAGGTAATAGTGCCAGGGGACATAGTAAGTGCCATAGCGTATGCAATCCGAAGGTAGACGTAAAGACTTAGTAAAGAAGACATGGCAGCGATGGTAGCTATGAGGGCACAGTTATTTTCTACTATGACTTGAAGGATTATTCATTTTGGGAAGAAGCCCGTAAGTGGTGGGAGGCCTCCTAGGGAGAAGAGAATAAGAGGAGTAAAAGCTGTTAGTATGGGATTTTTGGTTGCAGATATGGCAAGTGTAGTGAGGTCAGTCGAGTGGGTATGGTCAAATACAAGGAATGCTGCAGCAGCTATTACAATATATGTAAGTAAGGTTAGGAGGGCTAAAGATTTTGAGAATTGTATGGCTAGGGCAACTCATCCCAGGTGGGCAATGGAGGAGTAGGCTAGGATCTTCCGTAGTTGGGTTTGGTTTAGGCCTCCTCAGCCCCCCACCAGTGTAGATGTAAGGCCTAGGAATGTTAGCAAGTGCGAGTTCGAGGGTTCAATTTGGGTGAGGAGGGCGAAGGGTGCAAGTTTTTGCCAAGTAGAAATTACTATTCCAGTGATGAGGTCAACTCCTTGTAGGACTTCGGGAAGTCACGCGTGTAGTGGTGCAATTCCTATTTTTAGGGCTAGGGCTAAAGTAGCTAGAATGACTGCGATGGGGTTGGATGCATGGTAGAAATCTCACTCGCCTGAAAGTCAGGCGTTGACTATTGTTGCAAATAGTAGCAAGGCTGCTCCTGTTGCTTGGGTTAAAAAGTATTTAGTTGCTGCTTCGATTGCTCGTGGGTGGTGGCGTTTGGCTATTAGTGGAATGATAGCAATAGTGCTGATTTCAAGTCCTATTCAGGCAATCAATCAGTGTGAGCTCGTGAATGCAATTATAGTTCCTAGGCCAAGTCCGAATACTAACGGGATCATTAGGATCGGGTTCATTAGTAAAGGAAGGAGTTTAACCAACATGTTCGGGGTATGGGCCCGAGAGCTTAACTTAGCTGACCTTACTAGGAAGTAGTGTAGCGGAAGCACTAAGAGTTTTGATCTCTTTAGGTGGGGTTCGAATCCCCTCTTTCTAAGGAGCTGGAAGGATTTTAACCTTCATGTTTCACTCTATCAAAGTGGCCCTTTATTTCAGGCACAACTCCGGGGCTTATGGGTGAGGGGGTAATCCTGCGAATGCAATGGGGACGGCTAAATGTCAAATAACTAGAGCTAATGTAAGTGGAAGAAAGTTTTTTCAGATAAGGTGCATTAGTTGGTCGTATCGGAAACGAGGGTAGGATGCTCGTGCTCAGAGAAAAATTATAGAAATTATTACTGTTTTTGTCATTAGATTTGTTGTGGTAAGTTCTGGAATTGATAAGTAGAATGAAGGGCCTAGAAATAAGACAGCAGTGAGCGTGCTTATAAGGAGAATGTTAGCGTATTCTGCAAGGAAAAATAGTGCGAATGGGCCTGCTGCGTATTCAACATTAAAGCCCGATACTAATTCTGACTCTCCTTCAGTTAGGTCAAAGGGGGCACGGTTGGTTTCTGCTAGGGTAGAGATGAATCATATTCAGGCTAGTGGTCAAGCTGAAAATAGTAATCAAGTATTTTCTTGTGCAATGCTGAAAGTCTGTAGTGTAAAGCCGCCAGTAAAAATGATTGCATTGAGTAAGATTAGTCCTAAGCTTACTTCATAGGAGATGGTTTGGGCTACGGCTCGAAGCGCTCCAATCAAGGCGTATTTAGAATTTGATGCTCATCCAGACCCAAGGAGTGAGTAGACTGTAAGACTAGAAATGGCTAGGATAAAAAGGATTCCAAGATTTAAGTTTGCTATTGGGTGAGGGGTTGGTATTGGTGATCACAGGGTAAGAGCAAGGATTAGGGCTAATATAGGGGTAAATAGAAATAGAATTTGGGAGGATGCAGATGGACGTACTGGTTCCTTAATAAATAGCTTTACTCCGTCTGCAATGGGTTGTAGAAGACCATAGGGTCCCACCACATTGGGTCCTTTTCGTGCCTGCATATAGCCAAGGACTTTTCGTTCAATTAGGGTAAAAAAGGCAACCGCTAGGAGAACAGGAACTATAAGTGCCAGAGGGTTAATAACGTAATTAATGAGCGTTGAGATCATAGTTAAGGAGAGGACTTGAACCTCTGTGGAAAGGGCTTAGGTCTTTTGCAGTGGCCGGGCTCTGCCACCTTAACATGCCATTTTCTTTGGCTTAGGAAGTATGTCCTGTTGTCTATTTTAGTTGTATTCATTAGGTGAGGATGGGGCGTGCTTTGGGTAGGGGCCCCTTCTTCTCGGTCCTTTCGTACTAGAAAAGATCATGTCATAGATAGAAACTGACCTGGATTACTCCGGTCTGAACTCAGATCACGTAGGACTTTAATCGTTGAACAAACGAACCCTTAATAGCGGCTGCACCATTAGGATGTCCTGATCCAACATCGAGGTCGTAAACCCCCTTGTCGATATGGGCTCTAGAAGGGGATTGCGCTGTTATCCCTAGGGTAACTTGGTCCGTTGGTCGGCGTTGCCGGATCTGGTTGGTCAGATGTTCTGTTTGATAGAGCGGAGGCTCGTAACTGTGGGGATAGTATCCCTATTCCACGCGGAGGTTTCTTATTTCTCCGTGGTCGCCCCAACCGAAGACATTAGGACAGGGTTCAATATTGTTTAGCCCTTTATTTAGGGGTGATTAACATGGTCTGTTTTGGTGTCTAAAGCTCCATAGGGTCTTCTCGTCTTATGTAAGCATTCCCGCTTCTGCACGGGAAGATCAATTTCATTGACTAGAAAAAGGAGACAGTTAAGCCCTCGTTGTGCCATTCATACAGGTCTCCATTTAAAAGACAAGTGATTGCGCTACCTTCGCACGGTCAAAATACCGCGGCCGTTAAACATATAGTCACAGGGCAGGCGGGACCTCTTATTTGTTGTTTTTGCAAGAGGCGATGTTTTTGGTAAACAGGCGAGGCCTAGTGTGTTTGCCGAGTTCCTTCTTTTTCTTTTAGTCTTTCCTTGGGTGCATGCCAGTGTAGGGTTAACGGTTATTAATTGAGTGTTTTTCTAGTTGTTGGGTTTATAATTCAGTTCCCTCTTTACTTGGGGCCGTTAAGTTTCGGTGGAAGGTCCGTTCCGATTTACACTTATGCTAGGAGAGAGTGGTATCTCTTATTACTCATATTAGCATAATCACTCCCATGAGCGCATGGGATGGCCCGGTAGGGCTAGGGGGTTAAGAGTAAATTATCAGGATCTAAGGATGAAGGTTATGTCTGAGCTTTAACGCTTTCTGTTTAGGTGGCTGCTTTTAGGCCCACTGAGACATTTTTCCTTGTGTGTCTATGATCTTTACCCTCCTGGTAAAGTTGTATCTTGTGTCAAGGGGGCTGTACCCCCCTTGACTAACTCTCTTAGTTTCTCGGGCGTCTGGTGGGGTCAGGACGGGGGAGTAGAGAAGCTTAGAGGCTGAACTTCTATCCAATTCTCGGGCAACCAGCTATAACTAAGTTCGATAGGTCTGTCACCTCTACTCGAAGCTCTTCCCACTCTTTTGCCACAGAGACGGGTTTGCCCTGTTAATAGGCTGTCTTGGAGTAGCTCACTTAGTTTCGGGGTCTCAAACTAAAGTTCACTTTGCTTGTATGGTTTCTGGCTAAATCATGATGCAAAAGGTACGAGGTTAAATCTCTGCTTTTATTGGCTTTACTGGATTATTTCATTTCTCTTTCAGCGTTCCCTTGCGGTACTTTTTCTGTTACTCCTAATGTCCTTTTCTATCGCCTATACTTAGGGGGAAAAATGGTTTGTTTAATGTTATGTTGGGGTTTATGGGGTTATTTATATTTATTTGTTGTTTTTTGAATTTTGGGTTAGCTGTTTGGTATAAGAGTAATTCGATTTGCACGAATACCTTCTCAGTGTAAGGGAGATGCTATTCTATTTTAGCTATACTCTTGTTTTTCCAAGTGCACCTTCCGGTACACTTACCATGTTACGACTTGCCTCCCCTTTGCAGTTATGGGGTTTTATTTACTTTAAAGTTTTAGCTCGGGGAGAGTGACGGGCGGTGTGTGCGCGCTTCAGGGCCAGTTTCAGTGGAACACTCTATTTTCTACTTACTGCTAAATCCTCCTTCAGACACGTGTTTCAGGGTGTCATTCGTATACACTAAATTAGTGAATGTAGCCCATTTCTTCCCCTTCCATACGCTACACCTCGACCTGACGTTTTGGGCTTTGCCAGTTCTGCTTACTATTAGTCCTTCACAGGGTAAGCTGACGACGGTGGTATATAGGCGGGAAGAACAAGGAAGGGTGAGGTTGAACGGGGGTTATCGGTTCTAGAACAGGCTCCTCTAGGTGGGTCTAAAGCACCGCCAAGTCCTTTGGGTTTTAAGCTGGTGCTCGTAGTTCCCAGGCGGATAATAGTTGTAAGTTATTATCAATGTTTAGGGCTAGGCATAGTGGGGTATCTAATCCCAGTTTGTGCCCTAGCTTTCGTGGGTTCAGTTAGTTTAAAGCCACTTTCGTGATTGGGCTTCTAACCTTCGGGTGCGTATAACAGCTTTGAAGGTGTTTGGCTTTAGTAAAATTAGTACTTAACCACTCTTTACGCCGATTGTCTGTCAACTTGGGTCTCTCGTATAACCGCGGTGGCTGGCACGAGTTTTACCGACCCTATTTAGCCTTAACTAAGTCAAGTTTTCACTTATGGCTTAATATTTATCACTGCTGAAATCCCTTGAGGGCGTGGCTAAGCAAGGTGTTGTGGGCTACTAATAGAGTGTGCCTGATACCAGCTCCTTGTTTCCAAGCAGGAAACTGTAGGGCATTCTCACGGGGGTGCAGATACTTGCATGTGTAAATCAAGCTAAAGCTGACAGCAAAGTCAGGACCAAACTTTTGTGCTTGCGGGACTTTTCAGGGTCCATCTTAACATCTTCAGTGATATGCTTTGATTAAGCTACGCTAGCATTTTTTTAATAGTATAAATGGACACATATTGGGTAAAACATACTGCTAGAGGTTTTCCTGTTTCCGGGGGGTTTTCAGGAAGTAATAGTGACCTCACGATGTTTGGGGGGTAGGGGGGTTTAATACGCGGCTATAATTTAAAACTTAGGATACGTGGGTGAGTTAGAAATGTTATATCCTTTAAGTCCCCGGGGTGGATAACACATAGTATTATGCACTTGATAAAAATGAATGTTGTTATATGGTTCTATATATCGCTTTGGCATTAATTTTATTATCTCATCATGCAAGGTAATATGTTCAACCTTACTGATTTTTGGGCAAGCACTGTGAAATGCAAGTTGAAAGGAAAAGAGAAAGAAAAGCCAACTGCCCTCTGGAAGGAGGGCTAGGCATGGTGGTTCTCTCGCTTGTGTTGCAACACCATTAACTTATGTGACAGAAAGCTCTTATAGAGGGGTTTTGGATTTGCTTGTACCTGAAATAGGAACCAAATGCCAGCAATAGTTCAGTTTTTGCTACCCTACAAATATATGTCCTTGACCATCAATAATATTTACCACAGCGCTTAGGAATATTGGTGGTCTCTCAAATATTTTAGGAAATAAGAGTGTTAAATTTAACATCCTTCTATGTTTTCTAGAATCTGTCTGTCCATAGTACACTTTAGTCATTTTTTAAAATACATTTAATGTATTAAGTACATACCAATGTCAGATATGAGCATTTTGGATGTTTGGCCCGTTCTTCGGCATTAGGTGTTTAAAGTGTTTACTTCAAAGAGTAGTTTAATGTAGAATACTAGCTTTGGGAGTTAGTGGTAGGGGTTGAAGTCCCTTCTTTTTGAGCAGTAGAGGGGATTTTAACCCCTGGCGTCCGGTTTACAAGACCGGCGCTCTGAAGCTGAGCTACTAATGCAGGATCATTCAAGAGCCTTGTTTTCTAATCACCCTGTTAGGGGAACTAGAATTAGGAAGAGGGAAAAATATAAGACTGAGGCAATTTGACCAATGATAATGTATGGATGTTCTACAGGCATTCCCCCAATTCAGGTGAGGATTGCTACGTTTGCAATTAAGGTTCAGAATAGGAATTGTGTTAAGGGTCGGAAGGTAAGGCTTCGTTGTTTGGAAGTGTGGAGGATGGGGACAACTATAAGGACCAGGATAGAGGCAAGTAATGCCAAGACTCCTCCTAGTTTATTTGGAATTGATCGTAAGATAGCGTAGGCAAATAGGAAGTATCATTCAGGTTTAATATGGGGAGGGGTAACCAAGGGGTTGGCGGGGGTAAAGTTATCTGGATCTCCTAATAGGTTAGGGGAGAAGAGTGCTAATGAAGTTAGTGCAATAATAACGACTGCAAATCCTAATAGGTCTTTATATGAAAAATAAGGATGGAATGAAATTTTATCTGCGTCGGAGTTTAGTCCTAGTGGGTTATTAGACCCGGTTTCGTGTAGGAAAAGTAAATGGATGATAGTGAAGGCTGCAATGATGAAAGGAAGAAGGAAGTGGAAGGCGAAGAATCGTGTGAGTGTCGCGTTATCAACGGAAAATCCTCCTCAGATTCATTGGACTAGGACGTTACCAATATATGGTACGGCGGAAAGGAGGTTAGTAATGACGGTAGCACCTCAAAATGATATTTGTCCTCATGGAAGAACGTAACCTACGAAGGCAGTTATTATTACTAGCAGGAGTAAGACTACTCCAATGTTTCAAGTTTCTTTATACAGGTAGGAGCCATAGTAAAGTCCTCGTCCGATGTGAAGGTAGATGCAAATGAAAAAGAATGATGCTCCGTTAGCATGAAGGTTACGGATTAATCAGCCGTAGTTTACGTCTCGGCAGATGTGAGTTACTGAAGAGAAGGCAGTGGCGATATCAGATGTGTAATGTATGGCTAAGAAAAGTCCTGTAAGAATTTGGGCAATTAAGCAGAGACCAAGTAAAGAGCCAAAGTTTCATCAAACTGAGATGTTCGATGGGGCTGGGAGATCAACTAATGCGTCGTTGGCAATTTTTAGTAGTGGGTGGGCTTTGCGTAGGCTTGCCATTGTGGTTCTTGTAGTTGAATAACAACGGTGGTTTTTCAAGCCATTAGTCCTGGTTAGAATCCTGGCAGGAATTATGATATATATAATAGCTTTTCTTTTGCTTGGTTGGGTGTTTGGTATGGTGGCGATCGCTTCTAATCCGTCTCCTTACTTTGGTGCGCTAGGTTTGGTAGTTGTAGCAGGATTGGGTTGTGGTGTATTAGTAGGGCATGGTGGAGGTTTTCTATCTTTGGTGCTGTTTCTGATTTATTTGGGAGGAATGCTCGTTGTGTTTGCCTATTCGGCAGCTTTAGCTGCTGAGCCCTACCCTGAGGGATGATGGAATCGATCTATCATGGTTATTTTTGCTGTCTACCTTTCAGTAGTAAGTTCTGTTGCATTAATATATTCAGTGGGTTGAAATGGTTCTTTTTCTTTTTCTACAGATGAATTAAATGAATTTTCGGCGTTTTGTGGAGATATGGGTGGAGTTTCATTGGTGTACTCTGCGGGAGGTGGTGTACTAGTTATTGGTGCGATGGTATTACTTTTTACCCTACTGGTAGTACTAGAGTTAACGCGAGGGTTAAGTCGAGGAGTAG
>JAQMCX010000041.1:13220377-13243963 GCA_029814765.1 Acanthurus leucopareius | reverse complement strand
TTTTGGAGCCTCAAGCGGCCAGTCGAGGAATTGCAAGTTTTTTTACTTCCTGGTTGGCTTCAATGCGGAAGTGGAGAATTTGCCCCTTGCTTACACTAGCAAACAGTTCTGCCGTCACACCTGCAACTTATTTTCAAATCCCCTGAACCTACACTATTCACCTAGTGTGATGTCAGATCCCTCACATCATGGTACCCCACAATTTTCCTACACCTGAACAACCTTTAATCCAATCGCTAAACCTTATTTTAGAGGTGCTTTCATTTACATCAGTGAAGCTTCAGACCGTTGAAATATTTGTTGTGACCTGATGTTGATGCTGTGACCATGTGAATAAAGAGACTGTGTAGCTGTGTGGATTTTAAGGAGACGGGGGTCTCTCTCAGTCTCCCTTCCCTAACCCCTAATTCTTGAAAATTTTAGATACATTGGAAATACTAAAAGTAATCAAACATCTGAGTAGTAATCACTGAGCATATAGACATTGCACTTTAGGATTACTGAATGAGATTTACGTGTAATAACTTAAGGGGCCCAGCACGCTTTGTACCTCAGGCACCCTTTATTATTAAATATACATTTTAAAAAATCACAGTTCGCCTGAATAATAATTAATATTTAAAGAAGCATTAGACTCTGCACAAACTACAGGAGTGAATAACACAATATGAAATCAGAGACAGACGAGACGGAATGCGAGTTCTTCTGTCGCTTCCTCTGCAGATTGAAGCTGCTGTAAATGTCCGGATGCTCGCAGGTTTTGTCTGTACACAAAGTAGATGGAACACACACGCACACCCGCTCGCACACACACAGATACAAAAACGCACACGCGAGCACGCACACGCACGCAAACGCACGCACGCACGCACACACACACACACACACACACACACACACACACAGCTGATGGAGCTCTCGTGCTGTTTACAGGCGTGGCGCAGTCAATCAAGAACGAGCCCGGAAACACGTGGATGAAACTCGAAGGGTCGCACGAGGCGAGAAGAGGCGACTGACCGCAGCGGAGTTTGTAAATAAAACGCAGTGACATCCGGATCACAGCGGAAGGTGACACCGTTTCTACCCGGACCTACAATCATATGCACACACAAACATGGCGGCTAACATAGAGCAAATGTTCCAAGATTTTATTTTGAATAAAATCAAAGAAATCGAAGACCAGAATGAAGACAAATGGTACGTAACTGCTGCGTTTCGTCTTATTGACACACTAACGCAGAAAACCAGCTGATCGACAGAACCGAACAAACGGGAAAACGTTAATTGTCCACGTACATCGGCCGGTTACCGATCTGTGACTAAATGTACCGTAACTGAGGAGCCGGTGTTGGACGTTTATTGACACGTTTATAACGGGGAATCGGAGCTGATGGTGACGAGGTGGAGACGCGTCGCAGAGATGAAGTTGAGCTTGATGAGAGTTGGTGCAGCGGCCACAGAAGTCCTGTTTACATGAAGTCAGACTGGGTTTCAGATGCAGCTGTATGTTAATGTTTTAAAGTGTTTTCTTGCCGTAAGGATCAGATTTTTTTCTCGCTGTGACATGAAAGAAAACACGTACATTTGGTCTGTGCTCTTCACATTTCAAAAGTCACCTCCAGGCTTCCTCACTAGTCCAATTTGTAACTGAGACTGAGTTAAATTAGCAGTTTTTGAGATATTATCACATAAACCTCATTGAGAGAACGTGACATTGACATTGTGGTGGTACAGCATTAATTCCCCATTCCTCGGAGGAGCTCCACACCTGGCTTATAACGTAGTAAATAGTTACTATAAACCAATTTAATACAGTAAATCAAGAAGCCTATAAAACCCAGACCTGAATATCTGTTCTAGATTTTTTCTTGAGACTGAATAGCTCTAGGCCCTAGAAATAATGTCCATGTTGAAGCCAAAGCCCCAGTTTTTGGACTTTAAGCAAACATTTCCAAAGCTGTGTCGAACTGTCACTAAACCGTAACGCCTCTTTGTGTCCTGTGTGTCTGCTAGTGTCGCTAAAGGTGCTGGCAGCGAAATGGTCAAAGTAAAGGAAGCCACTTCAGAAAGAGATATGAAGGAAGACTCAAGGGGCAGCGGCTCACAGAAGAAACATAAGAAGCACAAAAAACACAAAAGTAAGAAGAAGAGGAGGAACCGAGAGAAGGAGGAGATGGAGATCAGCTCAGAGTCTGGGGCAGAACTGGAGGGAGGAACCAAATATCGGTCAAGGTGAAACTTCAACTGTAAATGCCTGTAAACACACACGATGCTATTTCAGAACACATTTAGTGAGCGATTGTTATTGCTCTAACGAAGACAGTCGATCACTGATGTTTCTGTTCCCACAGGCTGAATTCAATAGGTGTGAAACAGTTTTCCTCTCTAAGGCCTAATGTGTGTGAACCAGTGTCCTGCCTCTTTTTTTCCCTGCAGAACACACACACACACACACACACACACACACACACACACAAAACACTATGAGGCAGTGCAGTTCATCAGCGGGTTTGTTTCTGCACCGGTCTTTCTTCTTGTGTTGGTCTTACTTCCCACTGATAATCACATTCATCCACGAGTCACAGGGCCCTTATCTTTAGCAATTAACCTTGATGGTTTTAAGATTTATTTATTTTTTGAGGAAAGTTCTGTGTAATTGTATAAAAACAGTAAAACATACAATGTTGATTACCAACTAAACTGAACTCTTAATAAGCATATTTGGGCTGTCAATTTTGATTTGAAATTTGGATATTTGTTCAGACATGGTTTGAAAAGTTCATATTTGGGCTGTGTTGACCTGTTCAGAAATTGGCTGCAAAACACATCAGACCATTTGAGGTAATTTGCCTTGTTATCCAGCAGGTGGTGCTCTAAAAATTAAGTAAGCATCACTGACTTACAGTGAAGTAGACCTTGCAGAGCAGCACGTCAGAAAGGCCAGCTTCTCCCTCCATGGACTCGGTAACGTAGCTGAGCCTGACAGAGCAAAGCACAGCATTGCTAAGACTTTCTAGACGTTTAGTCTTTGGATTTACTGTCATTATATGTGCATTTAAAACAAAGTTACAAGCTCATTGTACAAGAATACAGTTAATATAATGCAGTTAAAAAGACATCAAACATAATACATAAGAGCATAGAAAAAAGGATAATAACTACTAATAAGTGACTGCATAGAAGAAATCCCATAAACCAGATAAAAACCTGGTGAAACTTTTTTAACATACACGTCTAACATACAAGGCCTGGCTGAGACACAAACATGTACAAACATGTTATGGCTATTAAAACGTATAAAAAATGTTTGGCTTCAAGTCATTGAGCTATTGAACAGTACAACTGCTGTGGGGTATAAAGTTTTCTTGAGCCTAGTTTTTCATGTTCTCCTCCCAGAGAAAGTCTTTTTTTCATGCATCTGATTTCACAGACATTTTCAGAGTGGGAAGCTGGACGTCAGGGATTTTCTCAGCCGCCCTGACACTTTAATACAAGACTTTTCTGTCCTCAGCAGTTCAACTGGCATAAAAAAATTGTAGCTGCATTTTGATAGTCCTTTTGTCCATAGTGTCTGCATTATCGATCAGTTATTGCTGACCCATTTCCCGGCACAGACGTTCCCTCTTCACCACTTTTTACACACATCAACTGTACTAGTTCTTCCTTTTGTTGGGAACTGAAGGTATAATTGATCCTGTCAGTTTCCCTCTTTCGTAGTAAATCTTGAAACTTATATGAATGTTTTCTATGTAACTGTGTGTACAAAGACTATATTTTTAAACACTCAATGAGATTAAGTGATTCTCTTAAAGTATTTGGGGCTGCAGAGACACTGGGCAGGCTTTTAAGAATAAGTCAAAAGGTTTAACAATGGAACAACCCTTTAAAGACCGAAAGGTTTCTCTTGTTAATCCGTGAGAGTAGTTGGTTTTATTTTCAAAACTTTCTGTTGTTTTGGAGACGAAAGTTGATTTCTTACTATTTTAGACCCAACACCTGCTTTTCCAGTGTTCTCACTCTAATCTTATCGTTGCTTCATAGAAAAGAAAAACCGGCAGAGGTGAATATTGTGCAAGGTAAGTCAGTCTCATTATTTTCCTTAATGTGATGTAGTAAAGGGCTGCACAGTTCACAGACATGTAATCGAAATCACAATATGGACCACTGCAATTTTTAAATGACATGAAATATTTGTTCAAGGAGAAATATGCGTGTCAAAATACAATCAAAACCACATATTGTGCTGCTGCAGAGTTGTCCTGACCTACACATCATATTGTATATACGTAAGCTGCAAAAGCCACCCTAAGACAGTAGTACATCAGTGTTGCCTCAGGGTGTTTCTTTAAAACAATATTTAATCAGCAGCAGAGTGTTTTTTTTTAACGACACCATATTCAAAAAGACCCCTGAACCAAATAACTGTCTTTACAGTTACTTCATACATAATTACACAGTAATTTCTGTTGTACAATACATGCTGTGCTGGCACAGAGCTGCTCAACTGTCTGTCCAGGTGAGGATAACCAGATTAAATCCAGATTTCATAAGCGGCACTCAGCAGGAAAGAGGAAGAAGAAGAAGAGAAAGAGGAAAGCTGAGGAGAACTCCTCTGATTCCGACTCCAAGTTCTTGCCAAAGCAGAGGAATAGTAAATCTGGTCAAAGTTCATCACCAAGGCGACGAGAGGAGTTACCTGATATCATCCCAAAACAGGTAAAAACACACAAAAACGACAAACAAAAAGAAATAATTTACAAAAACACAACAAAGATTGGAAATACATGAGTAAGCACTTGTTTACGGTGGCCAGCGGCCATGAGAGGAAACCCGTTGAGTCCAGTGAGAGAGAGAAATGCACAGCAGCAGAAAAACAACAAAACACTACAAAATATGGTAATAGTAAAAATATAACCAGTAATATTGTTGTGCATAATAATAGGTATTAATTTGGAAGCAGGTAAGAAAAATAATAACAATGATAACAATTTCTTGAAAATTAAAAACAGTAGTTGCAGTGAGCGTAAAGCAGGACGATGGTGGCAGGCAGAGTTACGAAGGGAAGAGAAGAAAACAGAAAAGACTCCAGTGAAGATGAAATGACTGTCACCAGCATCAGTGGGACATGAATGCAAAACGGATAGAAAGGCAGAGAGAGGAAACCTTTACAGGATTTTTCATTTCTAGACTCATCAGATCAGCCTGTCAAAAACATTGAAAGGAAATTACAAAAAAACATAACTTTTCTATCACAGTTCACATTTTTGAGGAGATTTTTCTTTCTTTATTTCCTTCTAACAGGACAGCTCCAATAAAGACAGAGAAGATGAGGAGAGAAACAATAGTAGGAGTTGTTGTTCCTGTTCACAGTCGCATTCACATTCCTGCTCGGTGAGGAGAAACTCTGGTTCTTGGTCGAGACACTGCCACCGAAGATCTCGATCTCCCTCCCTATCTGGTTCGCAGCACCTCAGGATCCGGTCCAGGTATGAAGGAGAAACTATCACCGGATTGATTGATTCTTATGAAAAAGTTTTGCCCAGCATGTTATCTGAGTGTTTTCTGTCATGTTTTTTTCATACCCTCACTCTTTGCAATGTACTTTTATTTCACAACATTGTCATAAAAGATAGTTGTGATCTCAATAGGCCAAACAGAGATGCCAAAATTATTTTAGTTCCAATTGCTTAAAGTGGGTTATTCTGAGTGATCTGGTGTTTTAATTATTACATGTAGATTGAGCTTTTAATGTTCCTCAGACCTAATTTAATTTATACTCTGAAACCAGTGCTTTTCCTATTTTTATGTCCATTTCTCCTGCCATGTTCTGGCTGATGATAGTTCCTCTGAGAAGAAGGAAGCTTTGGGTGAATCCTTGCAGTCCATCCAAAGTTTCTCAAAAGGCCCCCAGACATCTCAGCTGCACTGCAGCCCTTCTCAAAGAAACGTCAATGCGGAGGAGCTGACAGAGTCGAACGCGGGCCGGCAGAACCCCGACAAGAATGAAAACACGTCACAGAAGAGAGAAGAGAAGGCAGAGGACACAACACAGGAACTGGGTGAGACCTGTTTGAAGACCTTGTATCGATACTGTGCACAATGTCAAGATAATCATCTCTCTCAGCTGCCCTCTTTGTCTTTCGGGGCCTTCGGGGTCGTCACAATAGATAATCTGCAGACTGCGCCCAACCCTACTGATCTTGAGATTTGCAAATTTAGTTTGGTATTGGACTTCTATGCCAGATGTCTTACCTGATGCAACCCCTCCCCAGTTTATCAGGGGTGTTGGGACTGACGGTTAACCCTGCATGGACCACACCTGGACACTTTTACAATCGTACAATGGAGGAGGGGGTGGGGATAAGGATCGGACTCTGATTAGTAGAAAACTCTCTTGGATTAGTTGCATCCTGTACCTGAATATTTTTAGAGCACTATAAGTGAGGGAAAAGGTCCAACAACAAGATGTTTTGCCATTGCCTAAAAAATTACGAATCGTGGGTATTTTTGTGGATATTGAGTTTAAGAAGATGCACTTTTTACATATCCTGTTTTTTATGGTACTCCTGATAATGTGATGATTCTGTTAGCAAGCTCAAACTGAATCACTTAGGCTGATGCACAGCAACTATTGAATGATGCTGATACAATTAACAAAACTACCCACTGGATGAGCTGAGACTGACGGTCCAAACACAGTCTGATAAAAATACATCAGTCAAAACAATCTGTTGTGATCTCCTAGCATAATTTAAACAATGTATGTTATCCACAGCTGATATATCTTAAGGCAAGTCTTTTCAGAAAGATTATGGTTGATATAACACTGAGCAAACATTTCCACCTTCAAACTGAAACCAGAATTATCATTATCTGTACTTGTTATTACAAAGATAGCGTCATCAGGAGCCTGGACAATGAAAGTACTTGGATGACAGTTTTGAAAGACAGAGACCCAGACTGGTAAAAGTTCCTCTGCACATGTTTTTAAAAGAAAACCAGAGCCGGTCGCCCTCTTGGTGTTTTCAAAAGTCTCAGACTTCTTGGGACTGATGTTAATCCTCACAAAAGTCATTTTTAATTGATTCCTTATGTTGTCTTTCAGCTGAGTTAAAAAGGTGTGTTTTAATTCTTTAAAGTGTGTCTATGGCATGTGTTTTGTGGTCCAAAGCTCCAGGTTCTGGCGCATGTGAGTACATGCTCGACCAGTCCAAAGCTGCTGAACCTGATCAGACCAGCGAGCTTAAAGCATCAGAATACGACAGGAACTATACAACCAACTCTAAATCACAGACAAAGAAGAAGAGGAGACAGTCTAAGTCCCCACAGAGGAAAAGAGAAGCAAAGTCATCAAAGAGGCACAAAAGATCCAAGTCACCAAGTAGGAGCCACAAGAGGGGCTCCAGATCCAGATCCAGATCCAGATCCAGGAGCCCTTCAAAGAAGAATAAATCAAGGTCAAGGTAGAGTGGCTTGGCTTTTAAAATTTTCTTTGTTATGTTGATTGTACAGTCAAACAAACCAAAAATTTACGGATACAGATCATTTTATTTGTAAAGAAGCGGTTTGAACAATTATTTACTCATAGATTTGCACATTGCAGCATCTCTTTAAACGCTGAGTCAAAGGTTGAGCTGTGAACACGAGCTTTCTGATACAATTTATGAGTTGTGACTTTTTGTGGTCGAACACAGCAGAATATGTTGGTTTAAAAACTATACTTGAGTGACATTTTGAAGCATGTTTACTTTGCTTCATACTTCTATTACTACATGCTACTGTGCTGTATGTAACAACTAATGCAATATCACATTTTTGGATGTTTAAAAGTTGTAAAAATGTTTAATTTTTGATCAAGAATCAGAATCGCATTTTGTTGTAATTTGCTTTTTGTTTGCCTCCTCTACTATTCAGGATGAAGTTAAATTAAGTAAATGAAAGCCAGTGTGGTGCCGGCATTGGCTAAAATGGTCACTGTGACGGATTCTGTACTTAATGGCATAATAAGCTGGATTTTTTTTAACAAAAAAACTTGTGGCTCATGTTTGGTCAGTGTCTTGGTGGCCAAAGGTCGGGGTCATGTTCCAAATGTCTGCTCACCGTTACCACAAACTTCAGGTCTTGAAAGATGCTTTTTCAGGATCACTCATGCTAAATCCTTTTTAAAGCAGTTCAAGTTGGTTTATTACATACTGTATCTGATATGTAAATAATAATTCCTTGTTTCTGCCATTAAGTCCAACATTTTATTACAGCTGTAGTTTTCACTCTCCTAGGAAAGCGAGAACAGAGAAAGTATTTCCTTTGAAAGCATCACGTCTTGCACGCCCTGATTGTCATGGTATATTTTGCAAAGTTGCCTTCGATGATAAATAGTGAGTCAGTGTGCAGCATCCCAAATTGTGCATACTTGTGTGTTGACAGTATTCCATGCTCAACATGCAATACTGTAAAACTGCGATTAAATTTAGGACAATCATTAACCAGCTTTATTTTTTATTCTTCTTTTAACTTTTGTTTCAGAGAAACCTTCATCTTCAGATACATTTTGCAGTTGCGTCATTGCAAACTAATCAAACTAGATGTTGTCTGTGCAGGTCAGGAGGCCGGAGATCGAAGAGATCACGCTCGAGGTCAGAGTCAGGGGGTCACAGAAGGGCTGCATACAGCCAGAGGGACCGCTGGAAACGAGATCCAAGTTACTCTCCTGTTCTCATCCTTCGCAAAAATAGATCCCCCAACCGGAAACACTGCTGCTCGGGCAACAGCCCTCAACGCATCAGTGAACTTGGTCAGATAATTTTGAAATAGGTCTTTCACACGTTAATTTGCCATACTCTGACTGCAGTCACGATTCAGTTGCATTTCACGATTATTACTTTTAAAAAAGGTATTGTGTCTTAACTCCCTGTAGTCAGTATTCACTAACCTGAGGAGTGAACACCTGCTTTTTGACATCCATCTTAAACATGCAAAGAAAAACTATATCACACTGCTGCAACAACAGAGAGCTGATGAAAAAACAACTGAATAGTGTTTTTGGAAAGAATTGACATTTCTTCAGACTGTTAAAGGCAAAAGAGAAACATCCTCTTTTTAGACAATTTATATTAACATTAATTTTTCATATGTTTGTGCTTTGTGTCTAGTCATGTATGTCCACAGCAACTGCATTACCATTCATAAAAAACTGAGATTCAGCATCATTTGTCGTTATACAACAAAGGTTGTAGCATAAATTGCAGTTGTATTTCTCTTATTCTGCAAAAAAAAAGAGAAAATTGCATGAATATAGAAATAAACGCTATGAAAATAGAGTGTGCTCTCTACATCTGAACTCTGACGCTAAGGGAAAGTTGAGAAGTCTGACAGGATAAAAGCAGTGCTTCAGTCTGTCGGTATGGCAGCAGATACTTCTGTATCTTTTGCTCGGCAGCAGAGGGGTGAACAGGCTGTGGATCCGCATGGCCTTTTACTGTCCTTTTGGCTCTGCACAGGCACACACATAACTGATGCTCTTTAAGTTGTATATAAGTGATTTTTGGGTTAGGGTTCATTTAAATTACCTACCTGCACAGCTTCTCTGTGCAGGGCCACGCACATCTCATGCCAGTTAGTGATGTTTCCTGTAGGAATTCTTTCTTTTGCTCAAAAAATTATAAAATTGTAAGTCTAAAAATAATTACATGTTTTGTTGAGACATTTAAAAGTGCTTGAAACATTGCAGTGTAAAGAAAATTATTTAAAACAGGTGCTGTATCAATACATCCATTCAATTGACTGATACCCTTGTTGTATTTATGTTTATTATGTGTGTTTTCTCAGATAAAGACCAGTTGTTGGAAATTGCTAAGGCCAATGCTGCTGCCATGTGTGCCAAAGCAGGAATGCCCATTCCTGCCAGCCTGAGGTCCACAGTGCTCCCCCTGGCTCTGCCAAGTATGGCCATAAACGCTGCTATGGCCAGTATGACTGCCGGTATGATTTGGACTCTCGTTACCTTTTAGCATGATGTTTCTTCTAAAACTGCTAATCCATTGACTGATGGTTACCTGCCAGCATTGATTCATTCAGCATCCATTCTATCTGCTGACCTTTATGAGTATAAATATTGATTTGAATATTCAGAGTCTCATCGCTCTCGCAGCATCGTAGCCACCAAGCAACCTTGGGTGTGTGAGTGGAGTGTGAGAGGAGTGTGAGAGGAGTGTGGGAGGAGTGTGGGAGGAGTGTGGGAGGAGTGTGAGAGGTGTGTGAGGGGTGTGTGAGGGGTGTGTGAGGGGAGTGTAAGGGGAGTGTAAGAGGAATACGAGAGGTGTGTTAGAGGTGTGTGAAAAGAGTATGAGAGGAGTGTAAGAGGAGTGACACACACACACACACACACACACACACACACACACACAACAGGACGCAGACATCATAAATCAGACTACAGCTTGATTTATAGTTGGTGCTTGTCACTTCTTGTGAGATTCACTTGACAGAAGTTACGGTTTTTGTGGAAAAAGTCTTGCTTGACACTTTTTTAAATCATGTTTATGTTCTTTTGCTGTTTTAAGGGGAATTTTTAGATTTGATGGTTGTTCAAATTGGTGATTTAAATATTCAATCTGTTGATTCAAAACATATTAGATATTTTTTATCTCATCTTGTTATTTCTTCAGTGGGAAAGGTGCAAGTGTACTTAATAACTTAAAAAATCTTGTTTTTTATTTGATTGAAACACTTAAAAGAACAAGAAAGGAGAGAGAGAGAAAGAGAGCGAGATCACTTTTACTTTGGTCGGTCAGACAAGCCGCTGAAAAGCTTGAATTTTTGTTTGAATGAGCCACTGTGTTTGTTTGTTTCAATCATCTACTATTTTGTCCTCTCTCTGTTTGTTTCTCCTGTTTAGCCACAATGACAGCAGCCTTGTCTAACATGGGCACTCTGTCCTCACTGCTCCCACTGCCTTCTATCACCAACAAGCCACCTCCTGTCCCTGCTCAGCCTAACAATCCTGCTTTGGAGGAAGTGAAGAGGAAAGTAGCAAAGCAGGCCAACAGCATCAGCATTAAGGAGTTTACTGATGTAGGGCTACAGAGCTTCTATTCTGCATGTAAAGTCAGTGTCACTTGATGTAACTCCAATTGTATGAGTGCAGGTTTCACTGCTGGTCAATCTTATGAAATAAGTTGAAGCAAGTTGATGTAATTTTTTATGCTCACCAAAGAATCAGGAGATGGGGTCAACACATTATAAAACACCAGTGCAACCACTTTTATCTCCCTTTTAAACTCAACAACTCAGGATCAGCTGGCCTGTAGTTAAAGACTAGACATTTACTCATTACTGGAGTTACATCTAGTAGCTGCTTTTTCTGTTTTGTATGTTTCCATGCAACAAAAAGCACTTTGTATTTGTGTAGCACCATTTGTACTGACCAGTCAGTCTATTTATTGTAAATGCTGACTTGAGACTAACCTCAAACTTGAGATTTGGGACTTGTAAACTTTTTTCTTTTTTAAACCAAAATACAAGCTTGATGAGTTTTGGAATATTTCCTGCATGTTCAGCTCTTCTCTAAAACACTGCAGTTTCACAGCAGATAGGCGCTGTTGGTGTGTATGTAGGCTAACATATGCCATCAGATTCCTGGATACAGTTTTGATTTAACTTGATTGCAATTCTGAAAGGGGATTGCACGATTCACTGCTTGTAAATCTTGTCAAAGTAACTTTGTAGGTTCAAATCTGTCACACTTCAGATTGCAGTCAGCTGTGATGCTGAACAGCACAGGCTGTAAAAAGAGCATGAAGCAACCGTGCACAACTTGCAAACTGTGGTAAAATACTGCTACCACAAGATGGTCCTTAATGTACTGTGTTTGGGTGTCTTTTTATAGAAATGCAAGATGATTGTGGACTGTAAAGGAGAGCTGCCAGTGGCAATGCCTCATGTTTCAGATGAGGAGGATGATGGGAAACCCTTCGGAGGATCAGCTCTTCGAGAACAAAAAGCCATCAGCTTCAGCTTAAATGTAACATCTGCACACAGGCCACACTGCATTTCATATGAGTTTACATCGAAGACAGTGAAGTATTATAGAGTAGCACTTTATGTTACAGCTGAGAAATGAGATAAACTAACCTAAGAATCGTTTCACAAAAGTTAAAACATGAATAGCACCTCATTAATTTTAGCACGGTCGAACATACATGAATTTAACAGTGAAATATATTTGCCTTTACTTCTGTTCTAAGTAAAATGAAAACATCGACTTTGGATTGTTCAGAAAATTAGCATTTGCCCCTCATTTCAAGTTTAACTTGTCAAAACCTGTGAAGTTGCAACCTCAAGAAATGGCAAAACAGTGGCGTTACTGGCTACTCGGCAAGTTTTGCTACCATTTAACATCCTGCACTGCCCACATTAAGGACAAAAAGACTGACAGGTGATAATCATTTGCCTGCATTTGTGCATGTGTGTCCAGGCCCTAAGCCTATTATTACCCCTCTCACTTCACTTGAATTGCAAATATATTGTACAAACTTGCAGAGTTGAAATGTAACCCTGATAATGTTAAAACAATCACTGTAAGCAATAAACATGTTTTCCCTCATTCACATGTTTTGTGAAGACGTATGTGCTTAGAAGTAGTATTCCTACACTGAACACTCGCGGTCAGTTTGAGTTACTATCAGGTTCATTTTACTAATGACTTAGATGGCAAAGATTAATTTATTTATTTATTAGTTATTAACTTGATTATTATTATTATACAATTAATTTTCCTATAATTTTCTACAGTGTAACAAGTCATGCACGATGATGGTGCTCCTCAGTTTGAGGTGCCCTGATATGTTTTTAGAACACACTTGACTTCTTTATCAAAAGTGGGTATTTTTGATTAAGTGTAATGTGAGTATCTGTGAGTATCTGTGAGGCTTATTGTGGAAAAACAAAAACACTGTTTTCTTTTTACCTCCAGAACACGACGATTCGTCCAGCAGTGCGAAGTGATGCAGGCATGGCCAAGGAGTTTCCTGTGTCTTCAGGATCTCAACATCGTAAAAAGGTCTGAATCAAGCTGAAACCTCTGGAGCTGAAAATTTAAAAAAAAATGCACAAGTGTATAAAAGCAAGCCAAACCCCTTAGACATCCATATTTAAGAACCTAACTTTAAAAAAGAGAAAACATGTTTACAACCTAGTCCAAACTCGGATATTTGTCTCTGTAGCTCAGTTCCCTGTTAATGACAACTGAGGGAGGAATTGTTTTTTTTTTTTTTAAGAAATCCACTTGTTTAAACGATATTACAGCTGAAGGTTCACATGATTATGGGCGTGGAAACAGTGCGGGAACTAGCCACGAGCTAACTGCTCAGTGTCACACAGTCATTGGTGGCGGTGCATGTCCCTCATTTTTTGAGTTTGCATTTGGAAGAATGTAAACAGTCTGCATGTAACAGTCTATTCAGGGATGTTAGCTTCTGATTTCTTTGCTAAGTTATCCTGAGTCTTATTTTATTTTCTTGTGACCAGGCTTTGTCCGGACCAGTCTATTTACTGGAATTGCCTTGTCTTAACTTAGTTCTTTTCCAGACTGTCTTTCCTTGCTTCTTTACAGCACTAACAGTGTTGTTTAGTCCAACTAATCTAAAGTTGGAAGATGTGTTGGGCAATTACCCTCTTAAGGTCCACAACACTTAATACAATCCCTGCCTTCCTTATTATAAACTGATGATTGTAAAATTGTCAGTCAATATGTGCTTCGGTAATAAAGGTGGAGAGACAGTAAATGAAAACAGAAATATAATAACCTTTATGGAAGCTATTGGCCATCAAATCTGCATGTGCCACTGTCACCATGCTGATGGAACAAATATAAGTGCACATTACAATACTGTGTGTGTGTGTGTGTGTGTGTGTGTGTGTGTGTGTATGCATATAAAATATAGAACAACTAAAGAGAAGCACAATGTAACACAGTAAGTGAATGTGTGTGGACCCCACAACTATTCTCCAAAGTACAAGCAATAAACTGCTATAGCAAATTACATGTTTCAAAATATTCTCAAACTGCAAAATTAATAAGAGTTTCTGAGTAATGATGGGTTTTACTCTCCAGGAAGGAGAGGCATTGGGTGCATATGGAGAATGGGTTCCAGTTGACAAATCAGCGGGCAAAGCAGCAGCTACCTCCAAAAAGGCCCTGACAGCTGTTCCCATGGGAACAGCCACCTCATCGTCAGATGAAACGGCGATAGCAGCAGCAGGGTTACCGGAGGTTGTTGAGCAGCCAGCCTTTGTGCCAAATAATGAAAGTGTTTTTCCTGATCCAAGACTGCAGGTGAGAATTTAACTTATGTATATATTATACGTGTGTGTGGATGTTTTGAACAGAGTTGTTATAAATACAAATCCACTCAGTGTGTGAGAACGATTATCTCCAGTGTTCTAAGCTCAGGATTTACCTGAAGTTGAGGTTGTGATATTCATTGGTGAAAACAGAAACACAAAACACATGATGTCGAACATTAAGGTAAATCTAATAATCCCAACACACTGTGTATTTTGAATGTGTCTTTTTTCTCGACGGTGTATTTCCGTCTTCCTCAGAAGCGTCACCTGGTGTTGCTGTGCTTTGTTGGCTGTTGTTATCGAGGTGTGGTCGCTCTGTCAAACTTGACAGGACAACCGCGCCCCCTGCTGTCAGGTCGCTCCCTGAGGACGGTGCGCTCGGTGTGTGACAGTGTGTATGTCCCGTCATCGTGGTTCATCGTCCTCTGGGCACGCTTCCTCGTTTCCACTGCCTCTTTTGTCCAGCACTGTCTAATTTTTGTTAGTGCGTTCAGACTGCAGTGGTGCAGACAGCAGGGGATGCTGAACAGCATAATAATCAGTGCAAACTTAGTGCAAACATACTCAACTTTGTGGGGAAAATACAACCCAATGTCAAGCTGCTGTGGCCGATCAAGTCTGTGATCACACCAACGTTCAGCAGTGTTGCACTCCAGTCGATCGTAGTTGTGGCACCGCCGAGCAGCCCGACAACACAACTCACACAACGCCTGATATGTTCCTGTTAAATAATCAAGTTTCAAATTTCCCTCTCCCTCTTTGTCCCCCCTCAACCCTGTTTCTCTGTCACTGTTGTCCTGGCTCTCCCTTTCTGTCATTCTGCAGCCGGTAGATATCTCACAGGCTGTAACTGAGAGAATCAAAGCTCAGAGGCGATTGGCCGAGAATCCCTATGATGTCAGCGCAATCTGCATGCTGAGCAGAGCACAAGAGCAGGTGCGTTCAAACACAGGAAGAACATGAGATGATATTACATGTCCATTTTTTTCATCTGTGCCGGATGACAAAATTACACACTAACACACTTTGCAGTTGTATCTCCGGTTATTGTCAATGAGAAAAAAAAATAAGCAGAACAAAATACAAAGTACCATTTACAGTATGATGTGAACAGGTGACACTGTAGTTACAAAAATGTTGTAGAATGAATTTGACTTTATATGTTTTTCTCTGTTTAACTGGATGCACAGCACCCCGTTGCTTTCCAGGCTGTCCACCAAATGATGATCTTTTACATGTGACAGGTGGATGCTTGGGCCCAGTCCAACACTGTTCCTGGTCTTTTCACTGGTTCGACAGGAGCCCAGGTCCTCAGCTCAGAGGAGCTCTCCACCAGTGGGCCACAAGCATGGCTAAAAAAGGTAAGACACACAAATACAAAATGCACCAACAGGCATGTGATGGTCCCTTCGCTGCACTCTGTACGAGCAGGAATCAGGATGCAGACTCCCACATGGAGTCGATATGGTGAACGGCGAACGTTTGTACATCTCACCTGGTCCAGGATGTGTTGAATCTGGCAGGTTTAGTCTGATGTTTTATATTGTGATGTGAGTGTTTGACAGTGTCTCTGCATTAGTGGAAGTCAAAGCTGATTCCTGATTGAAAGAGTGGAAAAGGAGGACACTTTTTCAATCACTTGCTCCAGAATATTTCGTGTCAAACCAGACACGAGTGTCCTTAGTTCATGGAAATGCAAAATTAGAAAGTGTCTGCTAATTAAGATAAATCATCCAAAGCCTTCTCATTTTAAAATAAGCATAATTGCTTAACTTGTAAATTAAAAGGCAGCTTACTGTTTCCTGTCTGCATGCCAAACACAAAAGAAGGGGGGTGCTCCTTTGTGTTATTGATTTGGTATCTGTGGCAAACAGCCTCTCTGTTGCTCCAGTGAAGAAACGGTTCTACACGAAGCCGACGTGGTGCAGAGTTTATTTGGTAAAATAGACCAAACAGTTATTTGCTTTACTTCAGTGTTTTTTGCAAGGTTATTGCAATATTTGTGAGATAACTATCAAGTGTGTACTGTATGTCCAAATGTTTGTAACAGAAACACTGCTGATAGATTCTTTGTTTGTTTGGTTTTAACAAACAGTTAAAAATGCAGCTTTGATGAGCTGCCAAGTTTCTGAGTCCTTACTTTCAAGCTTCAGATAACTAGTTATGGTTTCCCATTTTGTAAATCTATTGTGCATGTTATATTATTTTACCTACATTTTAAATGTTTGGTCAATAAATGAACTAAAACCGGGCAACAGATGAGCTAATTGTAATCACTCACTTAACAAAGGAACTGTTTAACACAGTCCTTGTGGCTCTGATATTTTTTAGGCGAGTGGTTTTCTGTGGTTAAAGCTCATGACTTTGTGATTCACGATGTGCTCCCTTGATCACACGTCAGTGTTAAAGCTGGCGGGACGGCCCACCGTGCCGGCTCTGAAAATGACAGTTATTTTCAAATCCTGAAGTTGAGAGTCGATGCCTTTCCCTGATTATGTTTTTATTTCTCTGTTTCTCTCCTCTTGTCTCACTGTGTCTGTCTCTGTCTTGGTCAGGACCAGTTCCTCAGGGCAGCTCCAGTATCTGGGGGAGTCGGAGAGTTTCTGATGAGAAAGATGGGCTGGAAAACGGGCGAGGGCCTCGGCAGGAACCGTGAGGGCACCGTGGAGCCGATCATTATTGACTTCAAGGTCGATCGCAAAGGTCTGAGGCCGCAGAATATTGAACCAGCAGTGTGGTGATACAGATTTTGAAAGTCTTGACAGCATTTGCTTTAAATGAGAAGGACAATGAAGGCAAACGGACCTCAGATGAAGCAACAATCTGAAACAGTCACGTAAAAAAAGAAATTGATAGATCCACCCATATTTCTGAAAAAAAAGACAAAACGAAGCAACAGATCACAAGAGGAAAAGTCTTTATAATCAGTGAAGATGGTGGGTTGTGGTCCCTCTGTTGTACCAAGTTTTCTGTGATTTTTCTCAACCAGTGCGTCCTGACAACAGTCGATGTCGAATAACGCGAATAACGGAGGAGAGCAGATGAATTTTCTTTCTGCTTTTTTTTCATGTCAGTTAGAAATAGGGAGGACAATTTTATCTTTCATCTTTTTCATCAGTATTTGCCCCAGTGCCTGTTGGGAAAAGTGAAAGGTGTAACCGCAGTGAGTTTTCAGGGTCTCACGTATGGCTCCGAAAATTAGCCCTTGAGGATTTTCTCACTGTTTGATTCGAATCTGTTTGAATTAAATTCTGGTGGTTGGCATCACGACTTCAGCAGCTGCCTCATGAAAACAGGAAACCAGAAAGACGCTCACTGTCAAGATACAAGTTTCTGTTTGACAAACTTAAAATGTTTCCTCTTTCATTCAATTCAATTCAATGTTATTTTGCTTAGAATAGTTAAACTGATGCTAATTGTGGTGTTGATGATGATTTTTTGTGTGTTTCAGGACTAGTTGCTGAAGGAGAGAAGCCACAGAAGCAGACAGGAGGACTTGTGGTAACCAGAGATCTAATGGGTAACCGTACATTTACATTTATATTTATATTTTGGTGTCTAGAGATATTCTATTTTGCATTAGTACTTATGTTTTAATTTTATTGATATATTGATATATTTATACTTCCTACTTTCTACTTCTTTGAGTCTTCTGAATGGGAGCATCTGTAATGAAAGGCAATTTCCCCACAGGGATCAATAAAGTATTTCTGATTCTGATTCTGATTCTGATTCCCAAACTCTCTGTGATTTACAAAGTTTTCCAAAGTAACCTTTAGGCTAACTGCTGTTATTGTATCTGCTTTTTAGCTCCACTAGCCTTGTGACTGACTGCATGGGGCACCAGAAGTGCCTGTTTTAGCTAAACTTTATCCAAAAACCGTTTTAGAACTACATTAAGTGAAGATATAGAAGAGGACCCCAAAAATGGTGGAGAAGAGAAAAAGGGTGGTTTGGCAAGATGATGGGGCAGGAGTAATGTCAGAATAGGTTTTGGTCATGAGCAAGAGCTTCACATAAAAGGAAGCCACAAGAATTGGAGGATATTAATGAAAAAGAGAAAATGAAGTGAGAGCTAGAGGCTGGGATGGAAGAAAACTCAGTCAAATATTTTTTCAATGCTGGCCACATCCTAAGGAGCCCTGGAGGTGACATGGATGTGTCCCTTCTTCATATCAGGTAGGAGTGATTTAAATTTTGCCAACCAAATTTATAAAACGCACCCCGCGTTTTTAATTTACGTTTTACTTCCTTTTCACGCCCCCCGTTTTTTGGTAAGCGCAATTTAATTTGATAAGCAAGAGGCCGTTGCACCTTACTTAATTGCGCGTGCGTTTTATGAAATGGGCGCGCCACATAGAAATCGCGCCTTCGTTTGAAAAAAAATGACACGTCCATGTCACTTCCCGGGCTCCCGTAATATCTTGATGCCAAAACACAGAAGTGGACATTTAAACCGTTTTCAGATTGGAGGCGGTGAGCACGTGTGGGCACCCACAGCTAGAGAGGGTCGCGCGGAGCTGATTGCAGCGCGAGGCATTTACCACTGGCGGGCTTGAAAAACACCGCATCCTGTCTGAATAGTGCATCACAGAGAAGAGAAAATAAGAGAGACCAAATAAGAGGACTAAATGTGATGAGATCTTCGCAAAATGAAAGGTTGCAAGGCGACGGCGAACATAGAGCATCTGGACAAGTAAGTAAAATGAACGTAAGCTGGTTTGCCAAGCTGTGTGTCTTGTGTTGATAATTGCACTTTGTTGATGTTTGGCTGTGTTAGCTAAGTTGCTGGATCTCTTGTTTTTAATCATAAGCCAACCTAGTTTATGTCCACGGAGTTTTAGCCGGTGAATGCTAAAGCTAGTTGTTAGCTGCATATCAAATCTGGTTCAGGTTAGCTTAGCTTGGCAGGTGGCTGGTCCAAGTTGAGTGTAACGCTTTTGCAAACTTTGTCTGTTACTTTGAGATTCAAGTTTCAAGGAGTATATAATAATGTAAAGAAAAAAGTCTTCAAATTCTTGGTGAAAATAAGCAGTCTGTAAACGCGACTGTTGGCTATTATGAATGGTCTATTGGTAAAAACTGTAATGCATAACTTTTTCATAATAATGAATGCCTGTTACATTCAAGACATTGTCAAAAGAGGTGACACAAAGTTGATTAAGCCTAATAGTTCAACATAGCTCTCTTTGTATTTCTCTGTATAGCATGTAATGCCAGACCTATTTGTCAGCCCAATCACAGGCTTCTCACAGACGCATCCTGACAGTGTACATGTTTTCTTATATGCGCCGATATAAAAATAATATTTTACAGCACGCAAAATAAAAAAAAAAAACCAATGTCTATGATAATTTAAAAATGGTGTAACATGGTGTGAGCTTTGATGTTTATTTGGCTTATTTTATTTATGTATTTCAGTGGTCATATATAGTCATGTTAATTTTTTTTGTTAAAATAGGGTAAGTTATTTGTTAACAATATTAACCACCTGAGTACCTTTATATTGTCACACTGGTACAAAAGTGACGCACAAAAAATACAAAGGATCTTTTCTCAGTCCAGCACAAAAATTCACTGAATGTGTTGCACGTACCGGTAAACAGTGATTTTTTTTCCACTTTAAAATCAGTATCAGGCTTAAAAAGTAGGTGGGCCCTCGTGGCATTGTTTACAAACTGGTGGCGACTGTTTACTTTTGTCCTGCAGAAGCTCAGGTACACAGGAAGTGATGTGTATCAGGTCGTGAAGAGAACTTCTGCAACAGGTGATAAACATGGCTGAAACTGAAAACCCTATGAAGTGCCTACAAAATGTTTCAGTTGATTAAAACACAAAGAAAAAGCTAAGATATACAGGAAAATGACTACAGTCATAAAAAAGGACAGTGAACAATTGGAAGCCAAACATGGGTAGTCATAGGTGTAGGTTTTCCTTCCTTGAGAGAGCTTAAAGAAGAGAGGAGACTTAGGTCAGACATAGAAGTCACCATACTGCTCTTGGAGAGATTAATAATGTTATTTGTAATTTATTAGGAATAGGATTTGTTGCTATTACAATGACTATAGCCTAATGATGTGCTGTTGTTTTTTCAGCTTCTCATAGAGTAGTTGAAACTGTATCATGGCCGGTTCCAGACTTGTTTCAGGATGTCAGTGGGATGGTTCAAGGCACTTTTACAGATGCTAGTGCCTTGTCTGAGAAGACAGAGCACCAACTAACATTGCAGTCTGTATGAGTCGGGGAAGTTGTTAAAATGTCTGTCTGTCTATTTATCTGGTGTGTACAGGCCTCAATAATTTGCATGCCGTTTGTCTTGGTGCTCACTTGGTGCTGAGAGAGACAAGTAATGAGCTTGTCAGCCAGTGTTGATGATGTTATGGGAGACCGACATGATGTCCACTCTTAAACAAACCTTTGCACTCAGCACAATCATTGTGATTGGTTGGTGCATTTGTTTGGGGGTTCAGAAAAATCGATCTCGAGGGGTCGCTTTTTGTGCAGCGTGATATTTGAATTCCTTGTGGAAAAAAACTCATGTCCAATCAGCAGTTTGAAAAAAAATTTTACATGGAAAAAAGGCATCTTTCTCCTTGTTTTTCTGCTAGTGTACAGAGAGTCAGTCAATTCTGCTGTAGATGTAGTTCGGGTATTTTTAAAAGAATGGCTTAGTTTTTAAGATGTATTACAGCTAGTCACTAACTCTGTCTGCCATTTTGTGCGGGACAGCTCACCTTTATCAGAGCATTTTTATTTGGATCAACTTCTGCTGTAAGTGGAAACAACTGAGTAAATGTTTAGGTTGTAATACCAATTTAATTACAACAGCTTTCTAAATGGACCTTTAGATTTTATTTCTGCCAAATTTAAATTTTTTCCATTCTTTCCAATTAACACTTAGCAATTCTTGTACTTCGTGCATCAAAACAAAAAAATCAACCCCAGAACTGAGCCCTTACTAGAGTGATCAAAAAATCAATGTGAATGTGTGTGTCTGTTTTTGTTAAATTCCTGATGAGGCCCAGATGTCCTATTTTATGCCCTGTCAATTCCTTATAGCAACAAGTTAAACATTTCCAATTATTATGCATCTACAACATTTAAAAAAATTTGAATGGGTTTGTTTGTTCAAGTTCATTCTTCTGCTACCATCTTGTTCTATCTAAATCTAACAAGGACTTTGCTCTTTGTGCAGTGGCACAGTCATTTGTTTTCCTGTAACTGGAACCAAAGTCCTTGTGCACTTTACACGTATGAAGGGGTCATGCATCAGCTCTGCATTTACTAAACTTGAAGTCTTATTAGAAAGTCATTATAGTGCAGAAATTATGTTTTAGAATTTCAAATAATTAAATCTGACCAAAACAAAACAAATAGCAAACAAATAGAACATTCTCAAAAGTTTTCCATATCAAAACAAGAATCATCTGCTCTAAAAGCTTTCTCCAAAAGTTTTTTTTTTCAAGTTATCACCATGATCTTAATGAACTGTTATTTAGAGCACACCCACACACCATCTAAAATGCAGTACACAGAATGTAGACAACAGATTGACTGAGCTGCACTGTTGATGCAGTTTTGGATTGAAACATTATGTGAAATGAGACAAGAAAGCTTTAAGAGTGAATATAAATGTGTGTTTTTAGATAATCATACACGTGACATTTTAATTAGCAGTTACAGGAAAGATGCAAGTCCTGCTTTGAGAAACAGGAGACTGCAGGACTGTTTATGTAATGGCCCTACTAGACTAACAATGGTGTTATGAAATGCCCCAGAACAACCTTACTAAGAAACCACATTGTGTGTAAAAAGTTAAACATAAAGTGAGAGAAATGGTAGAATAGTTCCTCACCTCAAACACTGTAACTTCTCCTTTCGGCAAAAAAATATCCAGTGCCTGAACTTGTCGAGACACAGGTAAAATGCAAGTCAGTGTAAAACTCTACATGTTTGAGGACTGGTCCATTCTGCAGTTCTGCCAAGTACCAATTCAGCTGTCTGTTTTAAACCCTCCCCTCTCCTCAGATTTTTTCCCATCTGGAATTTATTTCACAAACATCCGGAAAGTAACATTTCACAGTAATACTAAAGTGGCACTCAAGTCCTGCAAGTGCTTTTACAAAGTTTAATCGCAAAAGATTTTTTGTTTAATTATCTTCAATAATGTGGATTTCATGTGTAAGTGGGTAAAATCTGATAAAGAACAGTCTGTTAAAGATCCCATATTATGCCCCTTTTTGACAGTGTTAATAGATCTAAGAGGTTCCCAAAACATGCCTTTGAAGTTTCTTGCTAAACACCTCTTGGATTATGAAATATCCATCAGTAAGAAAATTCAGACAGCCAGGAGCTGAGCTTTAGATTGTCTTCTCCTTCTGTCTTTTTCTCTTGAGTGCATGCTCTGTGACACTAAAATGTGACAGCATTTGAATTATGCAGATTAAGTGCATAACAAGTTACCATGTTTGCTCGTAGCTCTGTGAACGTAATTCATTAAATGTCATAATGACTCAAACTTTGCTCCTATAAGAATTAGATTTACATGTATGAGAATTACAATTACATTAAGTTCTCCTATCATAATGCCTGTAACTCCTTAGTTTATCCTCATGTTTATTTTCATAATGGGCATGAAGAAACAAAAAAATTATGTTTAGAAAAACATTAAATGGTTTCTTTTTTTTTTTTTTTTTTGGCATTTTTGACTTTTATTTGCATAAATTAAAACTTTCAAACTTTGATAACCAATTAGCATAATGGGTAAAAAATGAAACACTTCAGTCAGAATATGTGTTAATTGCAAACAATGCCAAATTTTTTCTCTGGAAGCTGGTTTCATTTGCAAAAGACATTTCAGGAAATAGAACTGTGCTGTAAATTTGAACATTTTAGAACTATTGTAGAATGATGTACTCTTGTAAGTGCTCTTTATTGTTTACGGTTGTTCACCAATAGTTTGTGTGCCACTTTAAATTATTGGCCTATTTTTTTCACTCTTCTCAACAGTCTCTCTCTTTTTTAAATCATTGGATTATCTATTCATTCTTGGACTTGGATGTGGGCTTCTTAGTTCTTATTAAACATCTGATCAAACATCTAATCAGACATCTACAGGAGACCCAAAGTAATGCAATAATTATCAAACCAAAGGCTACAAATGGAACCATCACATCTACACTGTGATAGGCATACCATGGCAACTTATATGACTTTGTGCGCAGATGTGCCGCACCCTTGTGC
>JAQMCX010000041.1:13207154-13220277 GCA_029814765.1 Acanthurus leucopareius | reverse complement strand
TTGAGATTAATTAATTACAAAGCCTCTAATTAATTAGATTAATTTTTTTAATCGAGTCCCACCACTAATATATATATATAAACACACACACACACACACATTGCAGTTGTGCATAATGACATTATGTAACACACAGTTGTGCAATGGGCAGTTTGTACACACTTAAAGAGACCGTCATATAGATGTGTGTGTGTGTGTGATAAAGTGCGTGTGTGTCCTCAGGTGCATAGTGTGAGTGTGATAAGGTGCGTGTGTGTGTCCTTAGGTGCGTGTAGTGAGTGTGTGATAAGTCTGGGGCTCCTCCCGATAAGTGTTGAAGAGCCGTATTGTGTGGGGGAGGAATGATTTCCTCAGTCTGTCAGTGGAGCAGGACAGTGACAGCAGTCTGTCACTGAAGCTTCTCCTCTGCCTGGAGACGGCGCTGTGCAGTGGATGATGTGGATTGTCTATGATGGACAGAAGACTGTTCAGCGTCCTTCGCTCTGCCACCGATGTCAGGCTGTTCAGCTCGGTGCCTACGACAGAGCCTGCCTTCCTCACCAGTATGTCCAGACGTGTGGCATCCTTCTTGAGGCTGCCCCCCCAGCACACTACTGCGTACAGGAAGGCACTTGCTACGACAGACTGGTGAAAGATCTGTAGCAGCTTCTTACAGATGTTGAAGGACGCCAGCCTTCTGAGGAAGTACAGATGGCTCTGTCCTTTCCTACACAGAGCGTCTGTGTTGGCAGTCCATTCCAGTTTATCATACAGCTGTACTCACAGGTATTTTTAGGTGTGTATGACCTCGACACAGTCCCCTGTGATGAGAACAGGCTCAGGGTGCGGCCTGGTTCTCCTAAAGTCCACCACCATCTCCCTGGTCTTGGTGATGTTGAGGAGCAACCATGTGGAGTCACACCATGTGACTCCTCCTCCTGTCCACTCCTAGTACAACCCACAATGACCGTGTCATCTGTGAATTTCTGGACACGGCAGAGCTCTGAGTTGTACTAAAAGTCAGACCACAGTGTGGGACCTGCAGTCCCCCAGTCGCACGTACTGAGATCCTCTTCTGTACTGGTACTGGTGACGGCTTGTGGGAGTAGGTGGGTGGGGGCTGCTGTGTTAGGAGGTGTGGATGGGATGGGCTGATCGAACCTGGTTAAAAATGGTTTAACTGGTTTGCCCTTCCCACATCCCTCTCGATGGGGGCACCTCTCTTTGAGCTGCAGCCAGTGATGGTCTTCATCCCCTCCCACACCTCTCTCATGTTGTTTCTCTGAATCTTTTGTTCTATTTTCCTTCTGTACTGCTCCTTCGCCTCCCTGAGCTGAACTCTGAGTTCCCTCTGTACTCGCTTGCGCTCCTGTCTGTCACCATCTTTGAAGGCCTTCTTCTTCTGGTTCAGAAGGCCCTTGATGTCACTGGTTATCCAGGGCTTGTTGTTGGCAAAGCAGTGTACAGATCTTACTGAAACAAAAACGTCCATACAGAAGTTTATATAGTCCATAGTGCAGTCAACCATCTCCTTCATGTTCTCGTTGTGAGACCCCTGCAATGCGTCCCAGTCTGTGGTCTCGAAGCAGTCTTTCAGAGCCTGCTCGGCTTCAGGAGACCACTTCCTGAATGAGCATGTGGTCGTTGGTAGTCTCCTCACTCTTGGTGTGTAGTGAGGTTTTAGCAGGACCAGATTGTGGTCTCCTTTCCCCAGTGCAGGTAGGGGATGACGCTGTATGCATCCTTTACTTTTGCGTACATCAGATCTATCGTCATGTTCCCCCTGGTTTTACAGTCCACGTACTGGTGGAAAGCAGGCAGTCTATTGTCCAGAGTGACATGATTAAAGTCCCCAGAGGTCAGCATGAGAGCCTCAGGATGCTGTGTTTGTATTTTAGCAACCGCGCTGTGGATGAGGTCACACACAGCCTCCACGTTGGCGCGCAGAGTGATGTAAACAGTGAGAACAAAGGCGTGGCTGAACTCCCCAGGCAGGCACTTACATTCAGGAGTTCAATGTTGCTCTCAGAGCGTGTAAAAATTTACTCAAATAAATGAGTCTCGGCGTGGTAGAATCCATATCCATAGGATAGAAGATACGTTTCCGTTAAGTGCGAGAATGCATGGAGCTGCTAGAGAGGCTGCCACTGCCGGAAGAGGAATGATTGCTTAGTATTTCTTGGCAAGCAACTTTCAGAAACATTTAACATCTCATGCAAAAGTCTGTCATGGCAGCAGATGGTAGCTGCTGCATGCTGCTGGACAGATTTGGACTCATCATCAAAGAAACATATAACAATGCAAAGGTTTTTCACTGTGCCAGTGCCCATTGACTCATCAATTAGCATACTAAATTTCTTCTTTTTCAATATCTCTGACAGGTCCTAAGAATAGCAATTGCCATTAACATGTTTGACAATGGTGGTAGCTTCAGTGCAATTTAAGATTCAAGCCCTGAGCTGTTTTAGAGTCTTTGAAAATGTCTTTTATAACATCCACCAAATGGTCGGCTGATCTCATGCCAATATTGTGTCTGGCTAAAACCCAGCTAACTTTGTTTTTGCTGTTTTCACTGTGATTCCCAGTTTTTCTTTGTCATTACTTTGCTGTAAACACCTCAAAATGAACACTTGATTTGGAGCCAGAGACTTTAACTTTTCCATTAATTTGGTCTCTTTGGCATGGTTCTTCAGAACCATGATTTCTGACACCATCTGACACCAACATTAACAGCTCGAGCTTCTGTCTCGTTCCCAGTAATAGGTTTCAGCCATACCTAGAAAACTGGATCTGACTCTCATTCTGGTGGAGGTAAAGCTTTGTTTTACGCCAGTCTTTGTCTATCATGCTGTGGCTGTGCTCTCTCCTTATTTTGCTAGATTTTACTCTATCCTCTATAAAACTCATATTTACACTTAACGTTAACTGAATTAAGATAACTACATATCAAAATGATAACTCTTTGCTAATTGCTGTGACATGCTGTGTGACCCAGAGGCAGTGGTGTAGCCAGCAGCATTGAGTGGACGCGCCTTTTTATGACCATATATATAACTTGCACTGGAATACACTGCGCTGTAGGCATGAGCTGCAGGGCTGACCAGGTCACGGTGCTGATTTGACTGGCAGGTGGTGCTCGGCATGATAGCAGCAGGCTTTACAGTCAAGTGCTGAGATGATGAGACTGTTTGGTCTCAATCAAATCACATAGGTTTTGTAGTGGTTTTATTGGAACAATTAAGTTAATGTACATTCTGCCTTTTCTAAAATTGCCGCCAATACTATTGACTACTTTCTATTGATCATGGGCGCACCTAAAATTTTTATTATTAATTTTATAAGCTGTTAGCTGGAGTATTGTAGCTGGTTTCCATTCACCTTGGGATTTTGACTAAGGAGTGAACATGGAAGCAGATAATGTAACAATAGGAACTATTGTTTGGTTCAGTGTTGACACACGGACTTGTTTTTGTGTGACAATGCCTGAGTGTCAGACTGAGTTGAATATGCCTCACACGCCAAAGTTTTATTAAAGTCTGTAACCCGGTTGGGTTGAAACAGTACAAAGTGTGTACACTTCTTGTGAGTACAGAACAAACTACAACAGATAACAGCTTGCAAATGTGTATAACAGAGAATTTCTCACTTACTTGTAAACAAAGTCAGCCCACACACTAGCCACAGTAAGGTGAAGTACATAAAGCCTCAGATGGAATTGTGCACAGTTATAGCTGTGTTGCTTGCATCATACCAATGTCAGCCTGGCATGATTATTACCTCTCTAAAGTTTTTATTCAAGGTGATGCAGTACTAAGTGGCATACTGACTGTGGTGAAGGTCTACTGAAAAGTAACAAAATAAAACAAAAGACAATGCTTAAATGCAAACAAGTGAACAGCTTTAATTGCTTTTGGTTAAAAAAGCTTGCAAAGCACAGAACTAGCACCCCAGTACCCCCTCTTAGTAAAGCCACATAACAATCAGCAACAGTTTAATAATTGATTGAAACAAGACAGACAACACAAGCTAACTATATAATATGTAATATTACACTGAGAAAGATGCTCCTTATTTTTTCCCATAAAAAATGATTACACTGAATCCAAAGTATTTTTTCCTTGAATAACAAAAAAAAAGCCAATGGAACAAGAGAAAATTTCCTCGTCAAGGATGCATGAAAAAAGATACTTTTTTTTAAAAAGTGAGCTGTTACATGATTGTGTCTGAAATTAAAACTTACTGAGATAATTTGACTAGTACTTAAACACATATACTAGGTAAAATTTAGGTTTTTCTAGTAAAAAACAAAATTAAATACTTTGTCAACAACAACAGAATCACAAAAAGTATCAATCTGAATATACAGTTTTTAGGATATACTCCCTTGTTGGTTGCATTGCTGAATTAAGTGGCAAGATCCTCACTAACACTAGCAGGCCTAACAAGGGCAGATGCCCTTGATTGAGCTCCAAATTCTCCAAGAGCTCCAAGGGCTCCAAACAGCACTCATGGGGAAGTTTCATGCAGTATGAGCATGATTGATGAAACAAAGTTTGTTTATTTTACTAAATTATTATACTCGGCTGCAAATGAGTGAAAACATAAAACCAACAAATTAAGGCAAAGACCTACTGATAACAGCCTAATAAAGGTAAAGACCCCAAAACAGTAATGCAAATACAGTTTGGGGTCCTTACCTTTATTGGGCTGTTATCAGCATGACATTTACTGAAAAGAAGCTTATTATATTCAAGAAATTGTGTTAAATGTATACTGACAAGGTAACACATGCTCAAATTCAATATACCAGCACCAAAGCATGGCTAGCTACAACTTAAAATCAAAATTTCTCTGTGTAACTAAATAGTTAGCTTGCTAGTACCCATGCAACTAGGAGTATTTTGATGTTCAAGACACCTAGGAATGTTTTACTGAAAGTATACTTTCTGAGGACAGGATGTTCAGCTAGCACAGAAAATTAACAATAGTGAGCTCGTTAACAAGTTAACTTGACTTTTCCCTGATCACTTTGACACCTATGTTATTTTGTCATGTAAACATACCTTTACCTTGTAGGTTTTCTCATCCTCTCTTTTGTTTTCTTATTTTTTCCTCTGCTCCAGAGGGATATGTCCTTTTTAGTGACATTACTTCTTTCTTCTGTTGCTCTGTTCTCCATCGCCATAGTAAAAGCAGGGCACTATAACCTCACTCACGTCAATACAATGTCCACTTGTGTCCAGTGCACACACTGGGGTTGGGGCCCTAAAATTTATTTTATTTCAATACCATTCCACAAGTGTTCAAACATTATAGAAGTGTGAACAAATATATAATGAATAGACTTCCTTAAAATTTATACATTGACTCGAGCAATTTTCTGCCAATTCTCTCCTCCTTTGACGCATTGCTGTATTGCTTTAAGTTACCCCACTTATCTGAAATGGAAAATCAAGAGTTTCCCTCATTTCAAAGTTAACAGACTCAAAGCTTACACTAAACCTGTTTTATGAAACGAGCCCCAGGTTACCTACACGGTTTTGATGTGCTGTTGATTGACGACAATAAAAAACAATGGTACAGTACTTCAGGTCTCAAATGGAGGTTAGATGACAAAATGATACAATACGCGCCTAAGTTCAAGCACCTAAGTTCCAGCGGATGATAGGTGAATAGGGAGGGCCAGCTTTTATTGAAGCATATGACCTATAAAAAAAAAGTTTTCTTATAGGCTTGTGATTAGTTAACAGCTGTCATATTTATTACCCTTTCAGACTGCACACTTTTAACTGCTTAGAAAGCAGTTTATCAGCTCTATCATCCAACTAAAAGTGCTTTTGCTTAACTTCATGAATACAGTTCCTAAAATAATAATAATAATAATAATAATAATAATAATAATAATCCTTCCTTGTTAATCCTAATAAAGGTATGATCCAAATATTTGTTTTGTTGTATTGTATAGCTGTCCGTGGACATCCAATACAAACTTAGTGACATTATGAAAATTATTTCCCAAAATACATGTAATATAGCAGGCAGATACTTTCCCTTTTGGAGAACTCTAGATTTTAGTGTTTACATTTGTGGGAGGGAATCAAATATCCCAATTTTGCAGTAAAATATTTTTCATTTTATTTAAGAATTTTTCATTCAATATTTTTGTTCTGAAGTCTCCTTCAGATTAAGTGACTAAATGACTGACAGACCAAAAGTGAGTCTCCCTGTTTTACCTAATAAAACAGACAATGAGGTTGACAAAATAAAATTCTAGGGTGATGCTAGAGATTTCAAGTAGAATTATACATTTTATGGGCAAAACATGGCAATGTAAAGAAAATCAATAGTGCAGCTGATCAAGAGAAGGATCATAGTTGTGTCTATTTGTGCTAGGACAGGAGCCTCATCAGAAAATAGCAATGTGTGATATCCGTCATTTTCAATTTGTATAAATATTTGAGATGTTTAAAGCATGTATACTCTTGAAATATTTAATAAACAATTTGATGCTGAAGCAGAGACATAAATAAAAAAAGTGGGATGGAGTAGGAGTAGATACTGGAATACTAAGACACGATGGTGTATACTGAGAGACTATATTCAGAGAGAGAGAGGATGGGTGAACGAAGCTAGCCATGTCTTATTTATTGTCAGGTCACTGGCATAGGGACCCACACTGCTAAATTATGAAGAACATAGCGATGGTACAAGTCATGATGGAGACGCACACCCACACACACACACACAAACATGAAATCAATGTCCATCATTTCCAGTCGTGCCATCTGGTTCAGACAGAAAAAAAAAGATTTTTGAGAAAATATTGCCTAGTGGGAGAAACAAAGGTTACAGTATTAAACCCTAGTTCTAAAGCACAGGCGCAGCTCTCTACTTGAATATTTGGGTACAGAAAACAACAGAAATCAAGGATACTGATGAATATTTGCCCTGACACAACATGCCATTAGACTTGCCACACTTATCCTGACTGATTAGGTGATCTACCTACTTCTGACAGAGCGACTATGACAACAAAGAAAGGGGCCCAATCCCACCAAATGAACACTCTCCAAGAGGTGGGTGGAATCAGGGTCTATCTTTTTTGACAGTCATTTTCTTGGATCAGTACATTTCAAACATGTTTTTTACCTGTGAGTTAGTCAGGGACACTTTGTGATACAAATAGGACTAAACTTTAAAAAAAATTACATAATCTCTCTAACAGAATTTCTTAAGTACATTTATTAATGACTCAATATCAGAGTTTTTGCAGTGCAAATAAACTGCCATTCACTCATATATCCTGCTAGCCCAGCGGCATATATGAGTGTACTAGGTTTACAAGCCATATGGGTAGATAACATCTGCGGACTTATTGAGTTAAATAGGAACAAACAAAATGATAATGTTTCTTTTCTATGTGCTTTATTTATCTATTCCCTATATATTTTCTAATTGTTTTGTTTTGTTTTATGCCTGTTTTATGCCTGTGTCATTCTATCTCTGGTCTATGCATGCTAACATATCACTACAGAATGCTCGTATAGGCTCTATCTACACAACATTTCATGAAGATCTGGTGACACGCTCTATGTTATAACACCCTTTAATGTATGTATTATGACCAGCTCTAATTAAGGCTTTCAAGATAATAAACCTTATTTATATAAATAGCATTTTTCAGTGAGTTGTCACTCCATATCGAACAAGTAAATTTGCAGTAGTTTCAGCATTTGAAAACCTGTTTGAATTTATTGTTTTCCAGGAAACAACACCTACATGTTTACGTTTTTAAAGGATGTTTGACATTCATCTAAAGCAGCTGTGACTTGGGTGGGTTGACTCCTCATTGTTGTACACTGTGTCTAGGTTTGCGAGTTAAGTTTAAATCCTCCTGTGCTGCTCGAACCACACAGAGTAGGTCCTTCCAGTTCTCAGAAGTTTAACTACTCAACACAGTGGCACAGTAACAGTGAATACTCTTTATTTTTTTCTCTGTAAAAAAAAAAAGGAAAAGGTTTACCTTTTAGAAATTGCTTGCAGATTTCTTTGGTTTTGCTGAACTTGAGCTCTAGCCCAGCAGTCCCCAACCTTTTTTACACCACGGACCAGTTTCATGTAAGACAATATTTTCACAGACCAGCCTTTAAAGTGTGGGGGATAAATACGTCGAAATAAAATGATACAACTGGCATAAAAACAAGTATGAGTGCATAAAAATACAATTCACCATTATGTTGAGTCATTACTCATTACGCCACTCATTTTTGCTAGCTTGACGGCTTAATTGAGGTAACATACCAGTGACTTGGGTGAGCGTCTTGACCTGTCTTAACCTGTGTCAAGAAGCACAGACAGATGTAATTGGGAGAGAATCCGGTTATTTTTCAAAATAAAACATCTTTCAGACTCTGATCATCGATGAAATATTTACTTTTTTTTTCTGTGCTGCCCAGAACCAAATGACAAACGGACCGGCACCGGACCACAGCCCAGTGGTTGGGGACCACTGCTCTTGCCAAAAGAGTTACTGCACAGTAATTTTAAGAACAACAGCATCTAGTATAAGTATTAAAACCGTAAGTTTATGATCAAAGCATTTTTTTTCTAGTCCTTTCTTATGCGATTGTACATGTTCTCCTTCAGTCTCTTTCTACACAAAATATGTTGTGCACAGTTTAGCTTTCTGTTGTATTGTTGTGAAAAACATTTTGATATTTGTCTACACAGATTATTTTCCCGCCAAAACACCCAAAAGGAAAAACATAGAATAAAATTGTAAAAGTTTGGAAGGTGAATAGATCAGTATATAAAATAATTGACATGCAAGTACGATACTTGACCAGTTTATTGAATTATATTAAATTATATTACATTATATTGCATTTGTAAAGAGTTGTTCAGTTGTAATGTGGTTCGGTAACCCTGCAGTTCACAGCACAAGACCTGTGAAAACTGTTAGCTTTTAAGAGATGTTTACAGTTCGTACAAATGCATTTCAGGTGGTTCATGTAATCTTTTTTTTTTGCATAAACAACATTATACTGTGCTGCAATTCATCAGATGAGTGGGTTTTTGATCAAAAACAGCGACAAATAATTGATACATTTCTGCAACACAAATCGCACATCAGACCCAAAGGCAGACACAGACTTGGTAAAGAAGTATATTAAGGGAAATTTATTTCAAATTTATTGACTTTAAGGTGACCAGATTTATTTAAATGAAGGGAAATTTTCCAGTAAGGGTTCAATATACCATTAAGATATTACCTTTGAAATAAGAAAGGGAAGTAACTGTGGTTTTGTGTATTTTGACCTTAATAAGTGTTGTGCCGATGGGTTGATAAAAATGGTTACTAACTAACTAACTCAAATGATCTAAACTTTCAGAAAATTCTAACCTCTGACCTTTTCAAAAATATTGCACAATTCCATGTTGAGTAGTAACATCCCCCTCTCTCCATTGGTTTTCTGACTTTGCATATAAACTTCCATAAGACCTTCCTGAAATCTAACATGAAAATTGTCATAGTTAAACAGAAACTGAATGCCTTATTTACCTGTTAAAACACTCGTGGTGACTTTTTAGAGGCAGTAGATACTTGGGCCAATTAAGTGTGTTTAGGCCATACGTATAGAATAGACACATAAAAAGCAAGAAGAGTCCACTTTACAAAAACATAAAAAGACAATAAGAATATTTTACTTTTATCATAGATAAAAGTATTAAAAATAATAGTAATACTCATACTAAAATGAACACACCACCACAGAGAATTCTAAACAGTTGGACCATAATGAGTAAAAGCACCCTGAGCTGATTTTTAATGTATTCGCGACTTGTGCTTGAGCATCTCAGGGGTCTGTCTGGTGTGTATTCAGTGAGCATGTCAGAGATGTAGGAAGAAGCTGCACCATTCAAGACTTTAAAAACAATAAGTAAAACAATTCTAGTGAAGAGAGGTTAGAACTGGAGTGATGTGTTTATATCTTTTGTTTTTTGTTAAAACTCTGGCTGCAGCATTCTGAATAAGCTGGAGTTTATGAAGTGTTTGTTTTGTCACTCCCGAAAAAAGTGCATTACAATAGTCCAGCCTACTGGAAATGAATGCATGGTCCAACTTTTCAGAATCTGATAGCAATAAGAATGATCTAACTTTGGATATGTTTCTAAGATGATAAAAAAAGCAGTCTTAGAAACATAAGAAAAGTGCCTCTGAAAGTTAAGATCAGCATCCACAATCTCACCCAGGTTTCTGATATGTGTTGTGATAATTGTTCCAGAGGAAAGGGAGAACCAACCAATCTGGTGCTTAAGAGCCTTCTGACCCACAAATAGAATCTCAGTTTCGTCCTCATTTAGTTGTAAAAAGTTTTAAGTTATCCAGTGTGTGACATCATTATGCTCTGGATAAGATCCTTTACAGGGCTAAGATGATTAGTCGAAACAGATATGTATAATTTGAGTCAACAGGGTAGGAATGAGATGACACTGACAAATAATGACACCAAGTTTGCGTTATGCCACAAAGTTTGTTATCCGTTAGACATAACCCCCCCCATTTTGCTATGGAAATAGTACACTGTCTCATGTAGTCGCAGTGGTTTGAACTGCCAGGTTTTAGAATGTTGCATTGCAAGCAGTTGCGAGTGTCAAGTTGTCTCATTGTGAATCTTTGGTGTAAACTGGCCTTAAGGCTGAAACAGTTTTCAAGGCAATGAAGCAGAATGAAATGGTCAATCAAAGAACAAAGAACAAAGACAGAGACTATATGTCTGTCAGTTGATTTTAATATCTCTGAGATTAACTACTCAGACAAGGGCAGTTTCTGTACTGTGGTTGACTCTAAAACCAGACTGGTATATGTAAAATAAATTGTTTTGTGACAGATCAGGTCTTGCCATGGTGCACATCAAAATGAACTGAAAGCTATAAACTGCATGCAATTAGCAGTCAGCTTCTTTATTCACAGTCCATGTGGGTGCACACCATCTGCCCTATACAGGTTTGAATCAGTACAAAAGGAGTCAAAGTTGGAAATAAAGTCATACCCTGCAGCAAAACAGAAGTTTTTTGGCCAGTGATGAAGACTAAAGAGCTTGACTAAGACACTCAGAGTTTTTCAAGGGAGATTGGTGGTGCCAGACCTCACAAAAAATTGACTTAGCCAGATCATCCAAACAAGATGATATTTCCCTCAACAGCATATAAATGTTAGGGGGAAATTCACGTAGAAAGAATAAGGACAATTGATAGGACCATGAAATGTGAATTGTTTGCAGTCTCAGAGTGTAATTTATAAAAGACATTGCACTAATAACATGAGAGCACCCCAAAAAGTTTTTTGGCTGGATGCAGTCTTTTGTGTAATTGCAATTATCCCGGTAGCAAAATTTATTTCTCACCTTGTAAAATTACAAAATCACAAAAGCTAGGTACCACATTTGCATTTCACTCTTCTCTTCTAAATTTGAGGAACAACCCATGCATATGTTTTGAGAGCAACACTTGCTTTTTAGTACTTGTTTAGTGGAATTTTTCCCATAGTGATTTAAATGAATGGATATTTTGATCCACATAGTCCAAAAAACATCATGATAGATATAATATATTTCCATCTTTGCATAATTTGAGCCATACTGTATATTCACGTCACTTGTAAAAAAAAAAGAAAAACTGACTCATGTAGATTATGTACTTGAAGAAAATAAATCCATTAAACTTTATGAAAAAGATTCAAAAAGTGTTTGAATCAATGAGATGCACATTTGTCAAACAAACCACCATACTGAAAATTAAAAAAAAAAAAAAGCAAAACAAAACAAAAAACAACTTAACTTAATAACTTCAACGGCCATGTTTGAGTGAAGAATTGGTCTTTTGTTTAAAATAATTATGGCTACTGCAGTGGGGGCGTCAGAAATCACAGTCCCTTCACAAAACAGGTTCTGACCCAGTCCAAGAACATCAGTCTTCAGTCAAAAAGAGTATTGCAAGACAAGAGTATGCAAATTATGGCGTTTAAAGGCAAAACATCCTCAAATGGAAACACTTGCAATTTGCAATTGTGCTTTGTCAAATTTTTAGAAATATCGCTTTTATTTTGTGCAAAACTCTAATGAAAACACGCCTAGAGTGAATCCCATGCTCACTCCAAAAGCTTGAAAGGCATAGCAACAGTAACTTAAGGGGGCCTGGCTTTGCAAAGGGGCAGTTGTGTCTATCTTTTTTTTTCACTTGCTACGGCCCAACATTTCTTCCCTGAGTTTGACAGCCATGCATTCTGGTTTCTACTTTTTTTTTTGCTATAATTCCTACCTACCAGACATAAATATTTCACACACATTTAGAGTTCTTTTGTTCCCAGTGTTGTAGCAATAGTGATTCATAAAATACAGTCAACTGAGAAGTTGCATTTGAATTGGACAGTTCTTATTTTCCAGCTTTTAAGCCACTTATGAACTAATTTCACCTTCATTTACCTGAGTGGTGTTTTAATTAAAGCATGATAAAAAATTTAATAATCAAAGTTTATACAAGTAACTAATAAAATAAACTGTCAGTGTACATTGTCCATTACTAGTGATAGGTTTGTTGTCAGTCATCCAGGTCATATCGTTTGAATTGCAAAGTACATTTATAATCTGAATTAATTAGGTCAAGTGTTTATCAAGACAAAATTAGTGGGCCAGCTAACATTACTCAGCATGTTTTTTTTTTTTTTTTGTTTTTTTTACAATAATCCACCTTGTCTCTCTATGAAGTCAGATAGATGAAATATTAAAGATTATCATCTTGTTTGTCATGTAACAACACTGCTGTATAGTGAAACAGTAGTGTCCGTAATCTTTGCAATTATGATCTGTGTAAGATTGATGCGTGTTATACTGTGTTACATGATCAAACGAAGTGTTGTTCAACTTTTGTTTGTGTAAACCACTGAAAAACTGTACACAGAGTAGCATTAAAGATGCTGTGATCAGATTTCTTTTTCTAACACCAGTTATTGTGTCATTTTGTAGGTAGACCTCTACCCTTTATTTTCCACATAACACTGCTGCTATATTCAAGGAGAGCTTCAGATGCCGAATGATAACTGCTAATAATTACTCCAGCTTTGAACTGCAACTGTTTGTTATCA
>JAQMCX010000041.1:13145166-13165241 GCA_029814765.1 Acanthurus leucopareius | reverse complement strand
ACTTAACTAACTGTACTCTTTCAACCCTCTTTCTGTCCTGTACCCCAAATCTTTCTGCACCATAGGAGTAAATTATATCTCCCTGCTGTATCTGAATTTGTGATCACCCAGTTTTCCTGGGTGGTTGCATTTCTAAATAGGCAGCAAGGGCAAAGTTCACCAGTTACAATTGAAGTACCATCTGGTTGTTTTGTCATGTTGATGCTGTTGAACATAAACAATTCCTGTCAGACAACCTTTTGAATTTACATCTAGAAGACACATCAAAAATCAATCCATCTGTGAATTCTTTGGGCAGATAATATGAATGACATCTTAGTGTTAAAAAACATCTGGCAAGCATCATTGATGTAAAAAAACAGTCCACCTCCCCTCCTCTTGCCACTCTTGTGTTCTGTCAGCTTGGAAAGAGGTCTAATCATCAAGTGCATGGCTTGATCAGTGATGTTAGGGACAAACCAGATCTGCAGTGGTATTCTTCATTTTCATATTGCCCAATCAACACATCAGCAGTTGCCTTAGACAACCCTCATATGTGCACTAATGTTGACTGAACTGGCTTAGGGTACTATACACCATTAAAAGGTATTAATTTCAAGTGTCCTTAAAAAAAGTTGGAAAATTTTTGGAAATTTAAAGCTTAATAATATCTTTTTTATATTCTTGTAACTGTATAAATTCCTTGCTACTGTTAATGTGTTATTTTTTTCATGGTTTGTTTCTTGTCATCATGTCCATCTTGGGGAAGAGATCTTGAACTTAAAGATGTGAATGAGCAATGAAAAAGGATAAGTAGAAGAAGAAGCAAAACAAGATGAAAAAGATATGCTTAAAATTAGGGCTGTCAAAGTTAACGCGTTAATAACGCATTCACTCAAACTCCTTTTAACGGCACTAATTTTTTTAACGCGCGATTAACGCACGCACGCACGGGCTGTGCCTTGCCAGTTTCAGGAAGTGGTGCTAAAATAACATTGCAAACGGTTACAAAGCAGAAATGGATACAGAAAGTTTAGCTTTAAAGTTTTGCCCGATGGTTCTCTGGTCAAAACAAAAGTAATTCGTATTTATTTTAAATGTGAACTAAGTTACCAGCGGAGCACGTCCAGTCTTAAATACCACATGATGGCCAAGGAATTATTATCATCCTCTCCAATTTTTCCTAGAGTATAAGAAACACAATAAATATCTTGTTAAGTTACATATAGAGCAGGGTAAAAAATTTGCTATTAATTTGCGATTAATAGTGATTAATCGTGCATTAACTCAGGACACTACTGCGATTAATCGCGATTAAAAATTTTAATCGACTGACGGCCCTAGTTTATAGTAAATATGTCTTTGAGATCTCTTTAATGGTTTTTCATCTGTATTGTTCAGTTATGCTTTGGTCTGCACTTATTTGCTTTTATAGCCCATCGGTTCTTTAGTGGTTTTAATTTCCTTACACTCTATTGTTCCTCTGTGCTTCTATGCTTTTTTCTGTTCTCAGGTATTTTTCTAATGTTTTTTATTTCATGTTGTTCCCATGTGACCGAGTGCTTTTTGTTTGTGCTCATGGTTTTTTAACTTGTTTTTTTTCTGCCATCAAGATTTCAGGGACTGAAGATGAAAATCAGCCTGTGAAATCTGGCACATTCACATGACGGACTGATGTGCTCATGTTAATTAATGTGCGCTGCTGCCTCCTATATAAATATAAATATAAATATAAATATAAATATAAACATAAAAAATACATCTGATGCAGAAACCAGGGATTAGTTCTTGCAGCAGCGGTGTTGTGCTCAGAGACTATGAGGAGCCAAATCGCACTAAATGCCAGTAAGAACACAATGTTCCTTTGACAAATCAAGAACAGTCAACCATGTTTGAACGGTGAAAATGTTTTTTTCATGTATTTCATTTACCAAAGGTTGGACTGACAGCTTCCTGAGCACTTTCATATCCCCCCAGTTAAACCATTTAGATTTAATAAACCTGTGGTTTTTCCTCTTGTGTTTCTCTCACCACACACACTCTGAAAACTGTGGTGCTGTTAAGACTCTCACAGTAGCTAAACTAGTGGTATGTTTGTTCTAAACACTGAGCTTTTTGAATTTTAGCCTCGATAAAAGCTGCACAGGCTTTTGTTAAATCTTATCACCACTTGCCACAGTGATGAGCCTGCTCTCCTCTGTGATGAAAAGGCTGTGTCACATTTTCAGTTCGAGGCTCCAGTTGTCGTGTCTGAACTGTGTGTGGAAGTGAGTTTGCAGGCCAGCTCGTGTCTCTGTTCATAACTTCCATTTGACATTTCACATTTCTCTATAATTGAAAAATGCTGTTGTTGTTTAAGCACAATATTTCACCTCTGATAAAAATGAGTTTAGAAAAAATGAATTCAATTTTAATAAACAACATCTGTCCTTTCGAGGACACACACACACACACACACACAAACGCACACACACACACGAACACAAGACTGCACATACAAACACACACACACACACACACACACACACATAACTCAATGCGACACACATATTCTAAGTGACTGTTTGTGGAGGAGGGACCAATATGCTGTATCACTTCCAGAGTTTAGAACAGACTGTAATTAGCTGAATCCATTGTGTTTGTGTGTGTGTGTGTGTGTGTGTGTGTGTGTTCTCAGTTCATTTGTCTCATTCATCGCACCCTCTCACTGTCTGTCTCTCGAACACACTCCAGCTCTTCATGTCTCTCCTCTCTCTGTATCTAGGTCGCCGCTGAGTCCAGCTCGGAGCTTCTTCTACATGTTTAAACCTCACTGGGAAACTAAACAAAAATGAAAGATGAAGCATCTTTCTGACTGACTGACTGACTGACTGACTCACAAGCACACACACACACACACACAAACACACGCAGACACACAAACACACACACAAACGCACACACACACACTGAGAGACAGCCACAATGTCTTCACAGGAAATCACAGCCTTTACTTGTCCACAAGTCCACAGTGTTATTTTCCATGATGTGCCTTCCATGTTGCAAAGCAGCGATCACAGTTGTGTTGTGAAGCCGCTGCAGAGCCTTTAAGTGCTGCAGGTTATTCACATTTCAGATTTCTACATTATTTTCATCCAAAAAACCTGGACTTCCTTTGTTCCTTCTGCCAACCTTTTCCATGTGTGTTCAGAAGCGATGTGAAATCCACCCAGCATCATCAGTGCATCATCAGTGACCTTTGTATTACATTAAAAAATTAATTAGGACACACTTGCACAGAGATTTTAGGAATCTCTAAGTTTCTAGTTTTTCAGGGAGAATCTCTTGCTCCCTTGGTGTCTGGACTCTGCAGAGCAGATAAAAGACTTTGCCTTGTTGAAGAACATTGTTTGATACGCAGCCGTCTCAGAACTTTTAATGCATTTAATTTAGTTTACATGGGCTGCCATTATTATCGGGAGAAAACTCAGACTCTCGGTCCACACAGATACTTCTTCATAAGAGAAACTCACATCATCAATGTTCATTACTGTCTTTTCCTGTTGCACTGAGAGCAGCAGATTAAGGGTTGGATCTGTGTTGCACTCTTGAGCCTCACAACATCTTCTCTTGTTTGTTCTTGGTGGTCGTAAAAAAGAATTATTTGGTTAATTCCTCCACGTCGCTCCCCTCTGATGACTGGCTCTCAGCGGCAGGGGAAATCTTGCAGGCTTGAGGTCTCTTTAGAATGAGATTAGGGATTTAGAAATCTTCTTTGTGACTAAATCAAAAGTCTCCTGATTAACGTGTCCCCTCACTTCTTCCCAAAGTGTCTTAATTTCAGTGCTCTTGTATTCTTTATTTGCTCTTATTTATCCAACGTTCAGGAAATTATATCCAAGAGGTTTTTTTTCAATCTGTTCCCAGGTACAGAGGCATCAATCTTCTTTGCCAAAAGAACGTGTTTTGTTGATTCTCACACTACATAAATGGCTCAGTGGCTTCACATCAGAGACAGCTTCTTAAGAAAAAAGCACAAGTGCAAATATCTGCTGTGAGGATACAAACACGAGTCAACAGACCACTCAAAGCCCTTCGCACTGCGTGTCAGCATCCATCTATTAACATACACATCCATCCACTCATGACCAGGGCATCGATGCAAAGAGCCACCTCCTCATCAGAACCCGTCAGGACCAATTTGGGTCTCATTATCTTGCACAAAGACGTTTCCACATGCAGACGGGAGGAGACGGCATCAACCTTTCCATAAACAGACGATGCTCTCTACATCCTGAACCTTAAAGCACCATAACGTGAACTCAAGACCCTTTTGTCCTCCCAAAGACGGTAATGTGTTTGGAGCTGAACCAGAGGCCCACAGCTGGATGCTTCTAAATGTTTCATCAAAAACCTTCTGAGGATGCTACAGATGCTACAGATGCTACATCCATGTCTCCTTTCATTTCGTGCACATAAACACACAACGCAGTAACTTCAGGAATCAAGCTGTTCATAACAGCATCTGTATGAGGATTAAAGAGGGATAGATGCTGTTTGAACTGCCAGGTTGTGGAGAATGTGATACATTCTTGATAAGGACGATAACAGACCAATCAAAAGATTGTTCAAATGACAAAAAAACAGACCAAACCATATAATGTGCTGTCAGCGTGAGCTTCACGGTGCTTTAACCCTTTCAGGTCGACAAATGCACCAGCATGTGCTGCATTTTTAAATATCTTTTTAAATGAACAGTTTTCAGATACTTGCATACAAATTAATAACCAAGTGTAACCAAATGTAAAATTCAAAAGAAACTCTGAGCTCTTGGCAACATGGGACCAGCATCTGTAGTGAACTTATTGTGCTTAAACCTAAAAAGATGAAAAGTTTTTAAAGTCTTCAAATCTCATGTAAAAATGGTTTCACAGATAATTTGTTTGTGCTTGTATAATAAATGTCTGATTTTTTTTGAGTGGAAATGTTTCCTGATATTTAATTTTTTCTAAAATTTGGACCTAATGATGAATTCATTCTATATATGACATTTCTTTTCAAAAAACAAATGCATAGTTTTTATTAAAAAACACTACGAAAACACCCTGTTTACAATATTTACACAAAGTGTATGTTTCCCTGAGCTGGTGGTGGGCAGAGGAGGAGATGGAGGCGTTGTAAAAAACCCCCACACCCCCACCGAGCCGGGCAGATGTGAGTCCTGCTCTGAGGGCTGATGGGAACTGATGCCTGAGTGTCCTGAGGGTCCACTGAAAAGAGTCTTTCACACTGACAAACTATCTGGAAATGAGGCTAAGAGACTGCCAGAGGAGTGCGATGTTATGGATTTAAAAGTCATCTGACATTCTAAGGTGTAATCGATTACACTGGATAAATAATACTGTAAACTTGTACTTTACATGCATCAGAATGTAAACTGAACCTACTTGTAGGTCTGTTTTCATCAACGAAGCTCCAGCTTCCACCAGATAATGACAGATGGTCCTCTGACACAGAGACGCAGCTCGATGAAGAACCGTCTCCCCACTGATGGAGTACAGAGAGACAGACAGAGAGAGAGGGAGACAGACAGGCAGAGGGAGAGACAGAGACAGAGACAGAGAGAGAGAGAGACAGACAGAGAGAGAGAGAGACAGACAGGCAGAGGGTGAAACAGAGGGAGAGAGACAGACAGGCAGAGGGAGAGACAGAGACATGGACAGAGAGAGAGAGAGAGAGACAGACAGAGGGAGAAACAGAGGGAGACAGACAGAGGGAGATAGAGAGAGAGAGACAGAAGGAGAGACAGACAGACAGGCAGATAAAGCGTTAGATAAGGGTATCTCATTGTCTCAGTGAGTGAAGCTCCTCTGATGATCGAGCTCCCTGCAGCTTCTTCTCTGGTTCTTATGTATATTCTCTTATATTGTATATATAATCTGTACATATATATAATGTGTATATATATATATATATATATATATTCTCTTTAAAATCCTTGTTAGGATGCCGAGCAGATACAAAGACCAGAACCCTGCTGATCTCCATCTGATCTCCATCAAAGCTGCTGCTGCTCTCAAAGGACCATGTATTAGAGCCTCAGAGTTTCCTCTGACACGCTGTCACCCACAGTGTGAGTTCATGGCACATAATTATGATCACAGGGCAGTAAAAGATCTAAAAAACCAGAAATGATCTCTTCATTTGTCCAATTCAGTTTGGTACTGACATTGTTGAGGGGTTAGATTATAAAGATGACCATGACTGTACTTACTGTAGTTTTTCTGTGACATCAAGAAGATCATTTGGAGCTGGAAAAGACAGAAGAGACGATAACAGTGCATCATTAAACCATCACTGACCCGCCGGTATGAGAGAGACACAACATAAAAATATAAACAAATAATGTAGCTTTTTCTGTGGGCCTCTGTCCTCACAAATGAATAACTTTTGAAAAACAAAACTTTTGGAAACGGCAGCTAGAGTGAAGACACTCAGTGAATCTGTCTGTGGTGTCGATGTTTGCACAGGAAGAACAGAGCTTTCGGCTGCGACGGCTGATTGTGCGCCGTTATCTTCTTAACTTAACCTCGCTAATGATAATGATAATTAAATAATGATAATTAAATATCATATCCACAGCAAATTATTAAGACTCTCAAATAGCACATAATGGATCTTGTAATTTCCATTTGAATGCAGAATGCAAACAAAGACTATGATTTTTCAAACCAAACATTAGTTCATATGTAGCAGCTCTGCAGCAGCGACCATCACGAACCGTTTTCCAGGACGAAGCGGACGATCTCTTTGCTGCCTGAGCTGACGGCGTGATGCAGCAGACTGCAGCCGGACGAGTCCAGTGTTGTGAGATCTGCTCCCTTCAGGTGCAGCTCCTGCAGCTTTTGGTCAAATAGATTAAATCAGCTTTAAAACTATGTAATAATTTGGCAACTTTTTAAAAAATAATGCAAAGATTAAAACCTGCTCACTTTAGCAACATTAGTTGATATTTTAACTGCTCGCGTGCAGCGAAACAAGCTGAAGACACCAGCTGACCTTTGAACTCACAAACATGGCATATGTGCACACACACATTCACACACACTTTCACACACATTCACACACACTTTCACACACATTCACACACACATTCACACACATTCACACACACTTTCACACACATTCATACACACATTCACACACACATGCCAGGTGGCTTCTCAAAGTGCCGACCTGCTCATCAGGAACTCACACACATTCACACACACATTCACACACACATTCACACGCTGCTGGCACAGCCAACGGGAGCAATCTGAGGTTCAGCATCTTTCCCAAGGACACATGAAGACACGAGGAGCCGAAGGCTCGACAAGTCGGGGATCGGACCACCGAGCTTAAGATCACTGGACGACCCGCTGCTCCACCTGAGCCAAACTCTCATTGCTGAGCACCAATATTAATACCAGCTGAAGTTTCAGGTGATCTGTATTTAGGTTCATGTTAAGCTTTTCTGTCGTGAGCAGTTAACAGGTGTGCAGCTAATTTAAATTCTCCCAGCAGCCAAGAGCTTCGAGAAACAAAATGTCTGTGATGGATGAATATTGAAACGGTGGTGATGGATTTGCAAATGAAACTCACCTTCTTCACATCCTTGTTCTTCACACACTCAATCAACATCTCTAGCGTAAAAAAAGAGAGAAGGAGGGTATATTTAAGAAGAGCTGTTTGAGAGTCTTCTGACCTTAAGATTATGAGAAAACAACAGTTATAAAATGCATAATACAATAAAAGTAAAACATTCACATTTGGCTGAGTTGTAGCCTAATAATCTGAAGAAAAGAGAAAGTATAAAGTATAAATTCGGGCTGTGTCTAAATGCTACGAGGGAACTCGAGCACTGGGAGTGAGCGCCTCTCAAAGAGAAAAGTACAGCGACCAGAGAAGAAATACTGTTGCTTATGATGGTTAACGCTCTTTAAGTGATTAGTATTTCAGTTTAATGCTACTGCGTATCATGTCGAAAATGGTCACATTATAATGTTATTCATACACAGAGCTATTTGCACTGCAATGCATCTGAGGAATAAAACATGAAGCAGCACTTTGGAGAAGAAAAGTTGGAAAGGAGCTGTGACGCACAGGATTAATGAGCTGGTAATCCAGTGTCACTCTCATAGCAGGCAGAATGCTGAGTTATAACCCGGCAGGCTGATGTGTTCAGAGTATGTGAGGTTATTCTTCATGATGTTGTTTGCATTTGAATCAGCTGATGGGAACTCTGACCAGCCATGTGTGATGGCACTGCAGTCAGATCAGAGGCTGCAGATACATAATCACACTGCATATATCCTCCAGCCATCACATGGCTGCAGGGCTTTAATGAGCTGCAGGAGAGACTTCTCACACTGTGTAAAGCAGCTGTGGAAAGCAGATGTTTGAAAAATCACTGCGTAACTACGAAAAACACAAATTGATTCACACTGATCAGGATTATTGTTTCTCTCTGTTTCTCTATATGCTTGACATTTTCTCTGAAATAACCGACCAACTGAGAGACCAGCGGACTCTGCAGAGAAAGAAACACACGATGTAACGCTTTTTTCTTACTGCTTTCAATATTTAATGACACTGTAGCTTAACTTTTTACCTTTGGGACCTCACTAGAAGTGATATATGGTGAAAAAACACTGTAAAACGCTGATAAAAACAGAAACATAAAGAGAGGAGCCATTATGGAATTTAACCGTAAAGTAGCAGCCACCGAATAAGACAAAGTCCATACGGGCATCATCACTGTGGTGTGTTTCCCCATCAAAACATTTAATATACATCATACCGCATGTTGAAGTCAGCGGTTATTAACAGATGCTTTGTGTGAGGCTGAAACCAGGCTGACATGTGAGATGAATGTTTATTAGGTTGACCTCAATACTCACTTTTACTCCCTCTCTCTCTCTAAATAGCTAAGTCCTAATCCAGTTATGTTAGGCTTAGTATGAGTGTGAGTTAGAGGGGGATGGCAGGGGGGAGAGAGGGAGAGAGAGAGAGCAGACTTCAAAAACCTCTGAGAGCTTTTGTGGCTTCAAGACAAATCAAAAACAACACACAAACCAGAAAACCCAACACACACTTTGGATGAAGGAATTAAATGAATTCAGCCCTGGGAAGGAATTAAGTAAAACAGTGAAAATGAGAGCTGGTCCTGAGACGGGGGGGGGGGGGGGTTGAGGAGGGGAGGAGGGGGGAGGAGGGGGGTGAGGAGGGGAGGCCAGAGGAGAGGAGATTTATGAAACCACAGGGGCCACGCAAAGACCCGCCCCCCCCATCTCTCACAGATAAATTGGCACTCCACACACACACTCACTCATAATACACATGCACACTATGACACACACACATCTGCACATAGACATAGACATAGACACAGACACACACACACACACACACACACACGTCACTTGCTCCATTGAACTCCTCAGTTTGATGCAGTCAACCTGTCTGACCCTCAGGGGAAACTGTGTGAGTGTGTGTGAGTGTGTGTGTGTGTGTGTGTGTGAGTGTGTGAGTGTGTGTGAGTGTGTGTGTGTGTGTGTGTATGTGTGAGTGTGAGTGTGTGTGTGTGTGTGTGTGTGGGTGTGTGGCAGACAGAGGAGGCGATCTGCATTAAAAATAGAATATCTATGTTTTACAATGAGACGGTCAAATCTAAATATTTAACTGGATAAAACTGTTTCTGTCCGGAACAAAACGTTCGGACGGAGCTGAACATCGGCCTTGTGTTTGTGTGCCGGTCAACAGGCGCCGACCTGCAGTCAGTTTGTCGGGTTTTCTTATTGGCTGAGAGAAGCTGAGTGTGTGTGTTTGGACTGAGAACAGTTCTGCGTCAACAAAGAGCACCGACCAGGTTTGTTCATCATAAAACAAAGTGAAAGATCACTTCAGTCAACATGCAAAATCAGCATGAAGAAACACAAGAAACGAAGGACCAGATCACAGGACTGAAGTCTGGGTCAAACAAATCGAGGGGGGGTCGACCACGTTGGGTTTATACACATATTTCCTGTGTGTCCGCACTCTGTTTCCTCATGTGTGTGTGTGAGGGACGCGTCCTGACGTCTGCAAACACAAAACACTCGAGGTGAACCGTCACTCGGCTGCCACAGGACTGAATCCAACAGGCCGCTCACAACCAAAGTCCCATTTTAGCTTCAGCTGAACTTTACGAGTCATTTTTCTGCAGAAGAAGAAGTGTGGATTTGTCCCACAGAGCATCACTGAGTGGAAAGGGGAGAAATGATGACAGCAACCCAATTTCTTTCAGTGTATCTGTTTGGCATGTGAGAATTGCATCAGGAGAGCCTGAAACTGACCCTAATCATGGCTTAAACTTTGCTGTAGTGCCGCCGAAGTTGTACCTCTTCCTCCACAGAGCGAACGCCAGAGACCCTCAGTGCCCGTTAACCAGACTGACGCAGATCAAGAAGAGAAAACACGCAAGTTCCCAAAAAGAAAGAAAACCACAGTGAAACTGACAAAAAAGAAAAAAGCTCAGCCCCGAAACAGCGAACTTCCAGCATGACAAGCGAGCACAAGGAGACAGAAGTTGAGAAAAGGTGTCAGAGAAGAAAACAGCCCGCCTGAGGACACGGAAACTGTCTGATTCCTCTTTTGTACCCAGAAGCTCAGCTGTCAGCTTCAGGCGTCGGCTGCTTCCACCAAACTCACACGAATCTTTAGATCAAACATCAAGATGCAGCAGCCGCGTCCTGCAAACCTGCTGTAGGAAAGAAACCTGTGTGTGTGTGTGTGCGTGTGAGTGTGTGCATATGTGTGTGTGTGCGTGTGTGCGTGTGAGTGTGTGCGTGTGTGTGTGTGCATATGTGTGTGTGTGTGTGCGTGTGTGCGTGCGTGCGTGTGCGTGCATGTGCGTGTGCGTGTGTGTGTGTGTTACCTTTCTCCCTCTCTGCTTCGCTGGTGTTTCGGCTCTTTTCTTGTCTGTGGACAGAAAGAACAGAAGAGCTTCTCAGCCTCTTTGCTGCCTCGGTTCAATCTACACACACGAACATCTGACAGGCTAAAAAAAACCCTTTTATTTGTAATTTAACTCTCTAAAACACACAATCGCACACAAATATTCATGTGCAGCCTTTGAGTGTTTAATAGTGGACTCGAACACACACACACTGAAACGAACTCATGGGCAGCAGATGAAAGAGTTAAAGCATAAAGAAAGTGTTCTACATTTAAATCCCGCGTGTTCACCAAAACCAACACGAAGCTTCGCGTCTCACATGGTTTGTACTCTGATAAACATTATTCCTCTGTGCTGTTGTTGTCCAACAACCAATGAAAACACATCAGTGAGCCACAGCCGAGCTCCATGAAAACCAACAGTGAAGTTATTTTGACTCAGTCATCACATATTTACCTTAATTTTGTGGAGCATCTCATCAAAAAATTATCAGACACATACGAAGAAAGATTGAAATAATGTGTATAAGACAAGTGAGAAAATACAGTTGATGAGCAGCTTTGAGAAGAATAAACCTGATGACCTATATTGTGTCTGTCTGGAAGACTGGTTAGGAGCCCTTTTCCATTCACACACACACACACACACACGCACGCACTCATTTTGTCAGTGAAACAGGGTTTTAATGAGCAGACTGCTGGTTTGCATTAATAATGCTGGTATGTTTTAATGAGCAGCGGATTGTGACACAAAGAATTTGCTCAAAGTGACAATTTCACAAGAACTTTGCTTTGGGGATTTTAGAGAAAGAAAACTCTGACTATAACACACACACACTCACACAAAGAAACACCCCAACATCAAACCACACCCCCCTTCTAGAGACGCACTGGCCACCAGAGGAAGAGCTTGGCCTTTAAAGCAGCCTGTTGGTTTTTGTTTGAGGTAACTTTAAGTGATGTTAAAGGCCAGTGATGAGACGACTGCAGCCATCAGTGACAAACATATAAATAAATATATTCCACAGCACAAGGACAAGGAGGCACAGATCACAAGGATCTCCCCAGACTTCATAAGCCAGGGTTGTTCCCTCGAGACTGCTTCTTGCAGAGTGCGACACAATGGGCCGAGTTTGCAGAAGAAAGGGGAAAAAAATAAAACACATGGAGATGAGAGATGCTTCGGTGGACAGCAGCACACTGAAGAGGAGTACAGTTCAATCAGAAGGACAGAAGAAGAAGAACTCCAGCAGCTGCAGGAGAGCAAACGCCACTGAAAGAGGACGAACTGTTTCGACTGATGAGCCACCAAAGAGCCAGACAGCAGCGAGAAAACAGTCCAAACATTGTGACGGCTCAGTGAGAAGCTCTGTAACATCATTACAAAACCCAGAGACGCGGATCTGAGAACCGCAGAGGTTTGTCTTGGCTGTGTTTCGCTCTGCTCTGCTCCCAGGTGTCTCTGGCTGTGGGTTGGATGTGCCCCCCAGGCAGAGGGAGACAGGTGGGGGGGTTCGACCGTGCTATGGAGGTGATTAGCATGCCTGCATGTAAGCTGTGGGTCCCACAGGCTCACAGGACCAATATGAAAATACACAGCAGCAATTTACCTCTGTGAGCAGAGCTGCACATCGTTTACTCTCATCCACCTCTGAGTCCTTCTTTTCTTTATTATACAGTTCAGACTCAACAACATCCACATCCCTGATTCATTCTCCACATTTAAATGGTCTGAAAACACACTGTTCCAAGGTGACACAGTCAGTCTGATTCTGATTCTGATTCTATGTTCATGTTATATTGAGTTTTCTGAAGAGGATTTTATATTTATATGCATCTATGATCCAGTTTTATGTCTTACTGTACACTATTGTTTGAATTTTCTTTGTTTTGCAAGGCATCCCTGAGCACTGTGAAAGGTGCCCTGAGAAAACTTGATTATAATTGTTATAATTATTGGAATAATAATCATTATTATTAGTCTTGTTATCACTGACCTCAGTTTGGGTTTAAAATCAGCAGCAGTGGTGTTGGAGCGATGGATGCAACCCGCCCTGGAAAAGCAACAACAGTTTCAGTTTTTTCACAAACAAGAGAAGCAATAAGACATTTTTAATGTTCCACTTATAAAATGCAATATTGTAATGAATTTATTTACACTTAAGAGCAGCAAGCAAAAGAGCTGAAAATATGCTGCCATTTATTAGCTTATGAAGTGTTTGTGACACAGAAACATTAACTTTGTGTCACGTTGGAGTCACCTGAGGAAGGTGAAGTTTGATACGGTCACCGTCATCTCCTCTTGTAACTTTACAGGATTTGAAAATCTAATTTTTGAATAGTCTCTGGTTCATCCTCAGTATTTAGCAAACTACTGTTTGACACAAACTGCTTCAGTCTCCACCTTCCTCTGATTTGAGAGCTTCATCCTGAACACAGAACGAGTGTGTGTTCACTGGGATTGAATGTGTTGTGTACCTAAATTTAAACTTCTTTTTTTATTAAAAACAGCTCTATCTCACACAGGTTTCACTTTCTGCTGAACTCTGTGGGTAATTCTCTCCTCTAATGATGAACACGCATCCACCCGCTGAAAATCTGCTGCCTGATTGTGTCCTGTTTCCTGTAGAAAGGAGCGTCTCAGCGCCATGCCATCCTTTTCCTTCAACGACAGCAGCCTGAGCCCACTGACCTGCATCACCTCTGCACAGATGGAGTCAGACGACCTACACCACCACCAGTTATGTCCTGATGATGGTGCAGTCTGACGAAGACAACAACATCCCCTCATCTCTTTGACAACGAGCAGCAACACTCCACCACTCTGTTCACTTTGATTTTCTGTAGATAATGTTGATGCACGCTTCACCACCATCACCACTTCCACTTGAGCCCAGGAGCTGAGAGGGTTTTTCCAGAGTCAGCTCAACTGGCTCAGCCTGCCTTCATCTCTCCAGCTGTCCAGGAAACCTGGATGTGTTTTAAAGTTTCCTGGAAGTAGCCTGCATTTAGTTTCATAACAAAGGCAAATTTCCAGGTGTGGCCTCTTTGGATGGCAGAGTTGCTGCCTACATGAACCTGTGGTTTGCATGTTGGTCTGAAAGCAGAATGTCACTGCAGCTGCAAGAGATGTTTGAGCGTCTGGACCAAATATTCCAGTTCTGTGCATAGATTCTGCAGCGTGCAACAGTGTTTGGGTGCTGGCTGTTGTGGCTGCTGCTGTGCCGCAGCAAGGCGCTTCTTTCTTGACCGAGTAAATTGACTCAGTTGATAAATTTTGCTCAGAGTGTTGCACTCGCCTCAGGGCATGTGATGTCTTCTGCCACCTTCGATTCATGTCGTGTTTGGCTGGTGTTCCCATCATGCCAGAGGGATGGTTTGGGTCTCCTCAAACACTTGCAGACACAGCTGAATCATGACCTGCTGCTGGTTCTGGTTCTTCTCAGTGGAGACAACAGCTTCACATCACAGTCAGACTAAGACAGAGTTTGTGTGGCAAAGCACCTTCACAGACGTCCGACTGCTCAGAGACAGACAGCAACCCTTTACACCCTCCAATTCTTTTGTAGTTAAGACTGTCCCTGTGTTCTGTTGTTTTTATGATCATGGTCTTCTTAATTTGTTTTTTCTAATAAATGCAAAAAACCCCAAATTTAAAACCAAATTCCAAAGAGCAAATATTCCTCCCCTTCCACCTGTGCAGTTAAAATAAGTCATCATGATTCACTGAGTTTGGTTCACATCCAGATTTCCTTAAACTACAATGTCCCGGTCTCTCATCCCACAGAAAATATTGACTTTTGAGATGCTCGTGATTCAATGAGACCATATGAAATGTTGTTTTGTTATGAGCATCATGCTCGACGTGATGCTGTAACGCACATCCCACTGTGTCAGCCGAGGACTTTCCTCCAGAGCCACAAAGCTCTTTCTTCCGGCTGATTATAGGAAGCTGTGCTGCCTTTCTTTATTCGTTGTTGAGAGGGGAAATATAATTCCCCAAGCCCTGTTCTCACCAGAGCTTCATCCTCAGACTGATGCAGCCTGTGCGCTCTGCAGGCTGAATGTGAGAGCTCGGCTGTTCACCACATTTCTGACTTGTGAAAGTGTCTACATCTGCGTCTTTTCCCTTTGCCTGTTTTCTGCAGGAAACAGGTGGAAGAAAAGCACGGTGCCACGTAAAGCAGCTGTGTCAGCGGTGCATTCAAGGACCACACCATCGGCTTTGTCCTCACGGTTTCAGCCTCCAATGGGAAAATCTTCCATTTATGAAAGTTCTGGCATTATGTTGAGCCGAATGTGGTTCACAGTTTTCTGGAAGCTGCTGCACAGATACTTGCATGCCCATTAACTCACTTTATGAGATGTGGCCACATGGCTGAACTTTGACAGAGTGCAGGGGCAGAACATAAAGAACTGTTACTCTCATTCTCCTTTCATCCTGTGAGGTGGAGTCTTTCTGCAGAAAACCCCCCCTGTCACAAAACCAGAAAGTGTCTGCTGTCCAATATATGACAGTCAGAAGTGTCTCTGAATGATGGAAGGTCTGTATACCATTTTGGACTCTAACGCGTGATATATATGTGCAGCTGGAACAAGTGCAACCAGGCAATGGCTTATCCTCCCTTCCTCTGCATCATGGTGGAAGCAAAACTTAATGCATTTGTCATTTTGTTTTCAGGAATAGCCAAAAAAAACTGCAGTGCATTGCGCTTTTGCTGTTTTCTGCACCTATAGTCCCACAGAGGGCGGAGCCTGTTTGAGATTAAAAAAGGGTAACAATACAGTAACCTTTGTCTCATAATCTGGACCCCTTTAACTTTGTACCCTGCCTCTCCTACGATGCTCTGTGACGTGGAAATGGATGACAGGAAGCAGTGACACTCCTGCAGGACACATTTAGGAAGCAAAGTGCTGATTGGCTGTCAGTGCTGATGCACATGCTCAGTGGGCAAAACTCTGTGTGCCATTGGAGGAGAGTTTAAGTTGTGGAGTCTTGTAGATGCTTATAGAATTAAGGTAACAACACTGTAACCATCAGTGCAACCAGCTGAGAGGAAACTAACCTGCTGAGTTTGCTGGTCACAGGTGTTGAGTTGTTTGTCAAAGCTTCGGCTGCAGAGCTGTCGCTGTTCACTCGCTGCCTCTGTGGAGAACTGAAGCAAAACACAGAGGAAACAAATGATGAAAAACTTATTTACGATCCTTCACCTGATCTCTGTTCACTGGGTTTCATGAACCGATAGTCAAATGTTGAAGGTGGCAGGAGTCAACTTTAAGAGAGTCAGAGCACAACAGGTTAATGTTAAAATGCTGCCAAATCTCAACAATTTTATTGATAAAATAATAAAGAAAATAAAGAAGAACAAAACAAAAGCAATGAATAAACAAGATTAATTTGAGGACATCATTCTTTTCAGTCACAGTCATTAGTACCAGCAGTCTTGTGTTTGTCTTGTGTTTGTGTTACACTTGCTCGTTTTACTATTGTGTGCTTGTCATTTAGCCTTTTAGCTGTTGGTTTTCCAGTTGATGACCAAGTTAATGAGAGTTTTGGCTCCGATGTTTACGAGCAGAACCTGAAAAAACAGGAGCTCCTTTTGTTTTTCATCACAGTAAGCAGCTCAAAACTAGCTGGCTTTGTTGATACAGTTGCTGTTGAGTTCGATGGGATGCTTTGTGTCAAAGCTGTTGGCTCTAATTAAACTTGTTTACAGTCTGTAAGCAGTGAATGTTCAGCAAACTAGGAATCTGAGAAAGGCTCCTGATTCATAACAAAACATGGCGTATCTGCTCAGTTTCTTCAGGCTCTGGGGGTTAAGGAGCTTTTAGGGAAACATAAGAGAAAAATGAGTTAACAAAAGGAAAGCTGAGGTTTTGGTGATCTGTCTGAGGTTGTAATTCAAGGACATCAGGTGAGGCGACTGAGGGAGAAGTGAGACTGTTTTTAATGACTTCTGTTTCACAGCTAAAGTTATAATGAAGTCACACACTGAACAAATTCTCCTCCTGAGTCCTCATGGTGTTTTGTCGAGTCTGACAGTAAAGGCACTTACAGACATTTTTGCCACATTCATCCGACTTTCACATCTCAATTTGTCAGTCCGATTCACGTTCTTTTTCCCTTTTTTTGTTGCTTTACCTTTACAATTTCGGGAATTTCCAGACCTGTGGAGATCCTGCATCCTTTGAGCCTTGTGTCTGTGTTAACTGGTTTTTTATCTTATACTGGTGTAAACTGAGGGAATTTTAGAAAACAAAATGTTTTGTGTGTAGGTGTCTTTCAGTGTTTGTCAGAGAGATGGAGGGATAGATAGAAGCAGAAGAGAGGGAGATAATTATAGTGGGAGTAATAACGTTCACCTCTGGCCCTGCGTGGGCAAACAGCTACACTGTCAGAGAGCCTGTGTGTGTGTATGTGCGTGTGTGTGTGTGCGTGTGTGTGTGCGCATGTCTAAGTACAGCAGATTTGTGTGACTCGAGTGCTCCGACATGCATCCCATTTTTCTCTCCATCCACTGTTTTTCTGACTCCATCTTTCTCCTAAGCCCATCTCTCCCTCACTCTGCCCTTGCCTTTCGGTCTCATCTCTCCTCCTCATCCTCCCACTCAGTGCACTCAGCATTGCAAATCAGCCCGCCAACACACATGGACACGCACACATGCGTGCAAACACACACATAGCCAAAGGAAAGTGTTGTTAGGATCAGCGGGTTGTGTTGCTCTACTCATACTCACATTGTACCTGTTACTTTATTTATTCTCTCCTTCTAATCCGCATGCTTATCCTCGTGTGCTCGTATTTTGTGTTTAAACTTCACAGCGGCTCAAATGCCAGAGGAAAAATTGTGATCCTGTAAATGTGCATCGCTCCACATGATAAAATCATCTGAACTGTTGTTTCAAAAACTGATAATCAAGGCTTCATCTGAGATGTCAGATAATAATTTGAGATGACAGAGAGGGTAAAAAAAGTTTTCAGCTCTGAAGCAAACAGCCTGGCGCTCTTTGGACTGAAGCCGTGCTGTCGTTGCAGCGTGTTCACTCACACTAATAACTAGTGTTCATGACTGAAACGGTACAAAAGACAATCAAAGGAGAAGTGATGCTAATGACTAGACAAAATAAACGTGTGCTCAGGACCAGAAACACACATTTAAAACTTGAGCAAGAACTCCTGTGCTGATGCTTTGACGACATTTACAGTTCAAATTAGCCTAAAAAAACACATGTGGTATGCAAAGAACGAAATATGAGCAATGTTGGAGCCTTTAAATGTGATAAACAAAAAACCCTGAGAATAAAGTTAATTATAATACCCTAAAATGAACATAAAATTATAACATGAACAAACTGTAACTACTTGACAAAAATATAATGACATTTTTATTTTACTGAAAACGACTGAACTGTTATGGAGCCAGCTGAGAAAATCTGAGCCGTGTGTAAGTCCATACTATTGGTTCACAAATCCGTTCACGCATTTTACAAACTGTGTGTACGATTCATATTCCACATCCACGGTTCAGCTTCGTGCCTACAGACTCACAATCCCATGGATTCAAAGCGTGTGCCAGCAGCAATCTGAATCCATGGATTCATTAATATTAAAGCTACACTGTAGCACTGGGTGACATGATCCTTCATTACCATTAACACACACACACACACACACACACACACACACATACACACAGCCGTTTATTTTGACTCAGTCTCACATTCACCATCCTGCTGCCCCAATTACTCACCAGAGCACAAAATATGGGTCAATTTGCCACTGAAAACAGTTTGCGACAAAGACACTTTCTCCCTCTTTCTTTCCCTCCTTCCTTCCCTCCTTCCTTCTTTCCCTCTTTCCTTCCTTCCTGCCTTCCTTCCTTCCTTCCCTCCTTCCTTCAGTAATGTCTCAGCATTTCAGCTGTTTTTGAAAATACTAATCTTTGGAGAGAATGAAACCACATTATTTTAATTACAAATAATTTCCGTCTTTAAGGATTTAAGTATAATAAAGAAACAGTAAGTTTGGCACCGAGAGCCTCTGACAGGACAGGAAAGAAACAAAATACTGAGGGATGGTGGTAAGAGTTTGGAGTTTGTTGACATTTAGGGGGAAAAAATACCATCAGACTGATCTTAAGGTCAAAAAACAAAGAAATGTAAAATTTATCTTCCTCTGCTTTCAGTTCTGTTGATCTCCAGATTCTGTCTGAAGAGAGTTTGAAGGCAGCTGCTCCAACAAGTTCCTGTGGGTGAGAATTTAATCTGTGTATCTGTGTGTAAACATGGTTTAAAAGTGTGTTTTCCACAGACCCACACACTGACAACACACACACACACATAACCATGGATAATGTTATATTACCACTTGACTGTTTCTAAGAAGGCAAAGAAACTGTGGAAAATGCAGACAGAAAATATTATCCATGCATTTACACACCCACACATGTATGCACTTATGCACACACACGCACACACACGCACACACACACACACACGTTTAGAATGATGAAGTTCTGCTTCATGCAGACTTTGCTCTCTAACAGGCTCAACAGACACTTCACACACCTCTGTTATCCATCACTGTCACACACACTGTCATCGTCTTAACTTTTAAAAATCTCATTAAAAATGCAACGCTGACTAAGCTGTTTCTTAAACTTGCATTTTAAACAGGGTCACTACAAAAGAAGGGTGAAATAAACATTGTCTCATTAAAATGGAGGTAAATGTGAGAACTTAAGAGCGGTTTGTGAGTCACGTTGACTGTGTTCCTGTTCGCTCTGGTTTGCATGATAAAACTCTCTGTTCACGTGGTTTAACGGAGTTTCGCCTCCTCTGCTTGAGTGTTGAAAACAGAGTGTGTATCACTGCTTTCTGTGTACTGACAAGAACTGGGATAAGAAATCACATTACTGGTGTATTAGCTTCTCTGCATTGGCTACCTGTAACATCTAGAATAGAATTCAAAATCCTTCTTCTTACCAACAAAGTGCTCAACGACCAGGCACCATCTTATCTTAAAGAGCTCGTAGTACCCTGTTATCCGACTAGACCATTAAAGTCTCAGAACGCAGACCTACTGGTGGTTCCAAAAATCTCTAAAAGTAGATTGGGAGCCAGAGCCTTCTGTTATCAAG
>JAQMCX010000041.1:13114358-13121858 GCA_029814765.1 Acanthurus leucopareius | reverse complement strand
GTCGGTGATCGGTTTGTCAGTGATCGATTTGTCAGAGATCAGTTTGTAGGTGATCGGTTTGCCCCCCTGAAGCCTCTGCTCTCAGGTCTCAGTTTTGTTGTCGCTCTGGTGACCCTGAGCAGCATTGTCTCTAAATCTGCCCTCCATCCAACCCCACAGACAGAACAATGCAGCAGCATTATGTCACTGACACACACACACACACACACACACACACACACACACACACACACAGCACACGTGTGTGTATGTTTGTCGCATCATCGCTCAGGTAAAATCCCTGCGTGTCTTTGCTTTGCTTCCTGACCTCTTTGTCTCCGTCCTGCCATCCCTCTCCATCCTCTCTGATCAGCACCGTTTGTTTTGGCAGCCGGTGGTGTCTGGTGTGTGGGTGGCACCGGGTCGCACCAGGGTCCGGACCCAGCAGTGCCCCCCCATCCTCAGCCCTCATTCTGCTGACGGGGCCCAACCCACCATGAGATAATGTCATTCCAGAGGGATCGTGGCTAAAGCCCCTCTTTCTGGCTCTCAGGTATATAAGAGGAGGCAGCTGTGCAGCAGCACAAAGCTCTCTGGAAACATTCTTCACTCACTGCTTTTCAGCAACGTTCTGCTCTCTTCATCCTTCTTCTGCTCTCTCCTTCACCTGCCGGACTCTGAGCAGGTGCATCTGCCACGCTGAGCCAAGCCAAGCCGAGCTAGAGCAAACCTCCTCCTGTCACTATGGATATTGCCATCCAGCACCCCTGGTTCAGACGCGCCCTGGGCTCCGTCTACCCTGCCCGACTCTTTGACCAGTTTTTCGGAGAGGGCATTTTTGACTACGACCTCTTCCCCTACACCACCTCCACCATCAGCCCCTACTACAGACAGTCACTGTTCCGCAACTTTTTGGATTTTTCCAACTCCGGCGTCTCTGAGGTAACAAGTCCAGACTCAGGCTCTTCATGACAGGAACTCTATCATGTCTCTCATATGGAGAAATGTGTTGATCAACTTTATTTATACGTTTATTGATAACAGATTCTGTACAAAGACAGCAAACATTTGGGTTAATATGCATCAAAGCAAGTTCATGGTGACTTCAGGATGAAACTGAAGCTCATGTCCCTTAAATTTAATGAACAATAGCAGTTAATGTCTTTCACTATGTAAAACTCTGCACTTGTTCTTTTCTAGAAACAGTTTAAAAATTAGATTTTATTGTCGTTCTTTAACCAGTATTTTATTTTGTCTACCAATAGTTATGATAAATATGAGACTTTCTTTCCTTTTACCCATCTCGTGTCCTGATTCGTGTCCTGTTGTTGCATTTCATTCTGGTTTCTGACATCCAGGTTTAGTTTGGTTTGTTTCAGCTTTCAGTTCAGTTGCTCTTCATCATAAACATGACTTCTGCTCAGCTCAAAACAGCTTTCAGTGAAGAAACTACATTTCCAAAGTTCACTCATGTAAATTTTAAAAGGTTCAAACTCTTTACTTTGACACTGTTGTGACAGAGTGGACCCTCTCTGTGCTTGTGTGTGTCCTTCAGGTGAGGTCTGACAGGGATAAGTTCATAGTCTACCTGGATGTTAAGCACTTCGCTCCTGATGATCTCAGTGTGAAGATCACTGAGGACTACGTGGAAATCAAGGGCAAGCATGGAGAAAGACAGGTAGAGCTCCTCTCATTTACACACAACACTTTGAAACACTTGGTGAGACTGTTAGATGGGGCACTGTGGTACGTTTTTATTCTTTCATTTCCCTTCAAATAGGAACTTGAACAAAGAAGTCTTTCCTTTTGGAAATCCACTGTGATTCTTTGGTAACATCGCAGATAAAAACTCACTTTAAGAATCAAAGTGCTCCACAAAAATATCAGCAATAGTTAAAAACAACATAATTGAAATGAGACCGTCCTCATATCCCCATGATTTACTGAGCCATGGTGGAAGGTGGAGAGGATCTCTGAGCAGATCCACAGACGTGGTACCTTCGTGGTACCTCGCACCTGATGGTAACAACTTCACTCACACAGAGTGTGTGTGACACATGACCAGGGAGTCTACAGCCTCTGTCATAAGGCCTCATGCAGCCCTGCTCAGATACTTTAGTCTATGATATACTTGATTTTTTAATCAGCTACCACATAAAACCACACATCACACAATAATGTCAGTGTTTAGTTTATAAAAAGCATTTGCATAAGAAGCATAAACAACATGCATGAATCTCACAGACAGGAAAGACGCTCTGCACCATCTGTGCTACAAATGGACCCACAAACTACTGATCCTCACACTGGTTCACACACAACAAACACACTCCATAGAAATAAACAGAAAAAATAGAGCAGGTAGACTCTTAAAGTGCATCTGGGATCCTCAGTTTATACAAATTATTTCCCACATGTCCTATGATAAAACCCTGTGAAGGTGAAAAAACATCTCACTCTGGATTATAATCTCAGTCAAAATGAAGTTCATTCAACCTTCTGACACGTAATAAAGCTAAATACTGACTTCCCTAAACAGTCTCGAGACTAAATCTTTATTAAAAGCTCCTAAACATGCAGAATAACTCAGTTTTTTTATTCCATTACTCAGCACACTGAACTACATCAGACAGAACCACACTGGTTCTTTTGAACTGGTGTGTTAAAGGCAGAATCACCCAGTTTCAGCAGCATCATGAGGAAAAGCCAAGACTTTCTCTCTGGTTTCGTTCAGCGATGAAACACTGAAAGATGCTGCAGCTGCTTTGTTGATGACTTCTGCTGTGACGCTTTGCTGTAATTCTTAATGTGGGATCCAAACTGCAAACTTTCATCTCTGCTCACTGGAGTTTTTTTTTAAATTCATCTGTGAGATTTGTTGAGTTTAAGAATATCATTAATTAGCTGGGAGGCAATTTCCACAACTATTGATCACATCACAACAAATCAGTGTTTATCTTTGAAAGGATTCACGTTCATTCAAACTAAAGCACTAAACCTTCCTTCTTTTTCATCGTTAATCCTGCTGTTTTACAGGACGACCACGGTTACATCTCTCGTGAGTTTCACCGCCGCTACCGCCTCCCCTCCAGTGTTGACCAATCAGCAATCACCTGCACCCTGACAGCTGACGGCCTGCTGACTGTCACTGGGCCAAGGGTCATGGGGGGGAGTGAATCCGGCCGCGGCGAGCGCAGCATCCCTGTCACTCGCGATGACAAGCCCAACGCTGCTGCGTCCTCTTAGAGGCAGAGAGGCGGAGGATGACCGGGGGTGCTGGGGGGGGCTCGGCCCCCGACAGCCTTTATCTGCTGGAGTGGATGACCGCAGAATCTCTGTCCTCCACCCTTCGGCTTCTTCTTCTCCCTCTGAGGATATCTGTGTCCTCCTCACTTCCATTTCTCCTCTGTAGATTCTTCTTAGCTCACTCTTACAACATTAGTATCATTGTTTGAGATTAACAGAAATCTCCCCTTAAGGATGTTAAAGTGAGGGGTGGCTGGACTTTAAGGAGAAAAATCTTCTGAGCAGGAGACAGTCACATGATCTGCTCCTTCATTCTGCTGCCTGTTGTTGATCTGTGCCAGAGCGAGTCCTCTGACAGTACACATGGTTGGGGTGAAGCTTGGAGGTAAATGTCACTCGTCTAGTCTCAGATTTGCCATCAGTGACGTTCTCTGAGGCCCTGGTTGCTTCCACTCTAGTGCTGACTCTTTGAACCTTCTCCTCTCTTTGTCTTAAATATATCCTGTACTGTAGTCTAGGCCTTGTTCAATGGATAACTGCTCATTACTGAGAAGTCCATACTAAAAAAACATACAATAAAGCTGTACAATTAACAAAAAGCAACTCCTGTGAGGATTTCTTGATCAATGTGGTGTTAATGACTGACATACATCAGTGCATTCCTCCTGGTTTCTGGGTAACAATCAGCCAAGTTAACAAACTTCTGTCTTATCAGAGCTGGATCAACCCGACATGTGCAACAGCTTCACATTATAAAGTATTTCACTAACAAAACATGAAGTGGATTTCACCACAAAGCATCTACAGAGTTTGTTTATCTGGTTTTGAGGTTTCAGTTGGGATCATTGAGTCAGAAACACACTGAAAACACGACAACAATGAACTGCTTTTATTTCCCTTTCTAGTCTTTTGATCACTGCAAAGAAAAAGGCCTCATCCGCCAAAGTTTCAGTCCCTGAACATTTCTATACTCATTAATCTCACAATCACACCTGCAGGCATTCTGGAGTCACTTATTAGCCTGATTTAACTCGACGGTCTTCAGACTGTGGGGGAAACATGCAGACAAAGGGAGAACGTTCAGATTCCACAAAGGCCGTTAATGAAAAAGGATCTCAGACAGTTTGCATTGAAATCGATGCCTTTATAAAAACTCCAGTCATTCGCTCACAGCAGTCTGTCACTAACCTGCATCACACCTGGAGGAGCCCTCAGCGATCCGTTCAGCAGACTGTCCGTTATGTTCTCACACCTCCATCAGAGAGGCACTCAGACAAACATACATTACATTTGGAGTATAATATCATTTAAAAGCTTCACTGCTGTTGTAATAAAACAAATGTACCAGTTCATGTGAATGTAAACAGCTTCTGTGCTGGAACACATTTTAAATAAAAGAAAACATGTCGGTGTTGGAGGAAGCACATGCTGCTCACGGCTCCTTTGAACCACCAGAGAACTCATGCACCTCCAAGGCCTCGGTCATTTCTAAAACACATCAAGACAACATTATTCACAACTTTGGAGCTTTTAGAAATTTTCCAGTTCCAAAGTTGTGAATACCATTAAAGGGGGGGGGGGTTTATTTGGACTCTCATTAGAATAACACAGCCCCATATGAAAGCACCATCGGTCCCACTGCTTTCCTTGTACTTAATAGTTTGAGTCAAGCATAAAATCTGGGACTGTCGACAACAACTGGACTGTGAATGGACAGGAGATGTGCCAAGAGTTCAGGCTCTCCAGGGTGCAGAGTCAGCAGGAAGAAGACGATGTGCAGAGTTCGAGTCTTCAAAGTGTTTCATGTGCAGAGGCAGCGAGCAAAGCGAAGTGAGGTGAGCAGAGCTAACAGGAGAAATTAACAGCCCAGACACTTTCTGTCACGCACATTTATCTGTCTTCCCTTTGATTGAGCAACCAGTGAGTTACGAGTCTGTTGACAGTTGTGGTGGAATGTGCGATTCCCAAAACTTGCTCAGCCGGAATGCTGCTCCATGGTTTCCAGATTGAGGCGGCTGATCAAAGTCATTTCTCAGTGTTTTCAGGCTTCATGGTTCAACAGGATTCTGTTGTTGTTGCTCAACAAAATCCTGTGAGGATTCAGCCCCTCACTGTGCTGAAGCCGCCCACAGGTGGATCCCCATCTGATGGTCTCTTGTAAACAGAACAACGTGGATCTCATCACTCTGAAGACCGTGGAGATGGTTGTGGATTTGGACGAGTGAAGCCTCACAGATCCAAGACTGTCTGACTTCCTCACCAACCCTGTGAAGTCACCATGAAACCTCAAGAGTCCTTACTGAGAATTTCAACCTGCCGGAGTCAGTGAAGGTGCATCTGCATCGCCATCATCCTCACCTGAACAAAACACAGCAAAATGCAACCCAGAGCACCGTGGGACCACAACACTGAACTGAACCACAAACTGAGGAAACAGGTCGACGGACGGGACGACAGACGGGACGACGGACGGGGTGACAGACAGGAGGACAGACTGGACGACGGACTGGACGACGGACTGGACGACGGACGGGACGACGGACGGGACGACGGACGGGACGACGGACGGGACGACGGACGGGACGACGGACGGGACGACAGACGGGGCGACGGACAGGACGACGGACAGGACGACGGACGGGACGACAGACAGGGCGACGGAAGGGGTGACAGGCAGGAGGACAGACTGGACGACGGACAGGATGACAGACGGGACAACGGACAGGACGACAGACGGGACGACGGACAGGACGACAGACAGGACGACGGACGGGACGACGGACAGGAACCGGACGAGAACACATGACCTGCGAACAGGAACAGACGCACTGACACCAGAGGAAAAACACGAGACACACGAGAAACACATGAGAGCAGGAAAACAGTCACACAGGAGGAAAACAGTCACACAGGAAGTGGAAGAGGAAACGAGACGAGACAGTTATTACTTACACTAATCAATTATGAGGAAATGGAGATGAATTTCAGATACATTTAATAAATATTATGTATCAAACAAATATCAATATAACAAATATATCATCATATCAGAAAACTACCATGAGATGTTTCCATGGAAACAGAAAGACAAACAAACATCATCTCTGATGTGTTTTGTGCAAATTGCATCATCTGTTTCACGTCACATTTAGACCGAGTTGAGTCACAATCACAAGAACAAATCTGAGAATTAAACACTGAACAGCAAATTAATGCTTTAATTCAAAGTAAGAGGCTGTTCCTTTTGTGTAACTACAGGCTGAACTTCGATAGAAACTTTCTTTTCAAAATGTTTTTTCCTTCTCACTTTGCACACAAAGTGCTAACAACAGTGCAAACACGTAGAAATCTTATCTGACATGAAGGGAAGTGAACACAGGAGATGAGCTGGACTGAAGATCCTGAATCCACATCAGAGGCTGCTCTGTTTGCTTCCCTGACCCTGGACAGACACAAACACTCCTCCTGTAGTTTCAGTAAGTCCAACCACCACTGAAGTGGCTCCTTTTAAAGTATCGACCTCAGTGGCACGAACGTCTTTTTCATCACATTTTGTTGTTGTGTGTTTAACTTACATCAGTAACGGTGAAACGTCAGTGTGATATAACAGTTTGATACGACACACTCCTAAAATCAAGTATTAGTAAGAAAACCGTTTAAACAGGGTTCACCTTCTCTCTCAGTGGCTCTGGTTTCACACAAACTGCAGCCTCCACAGCTAAAAATGTGTCTGTCATGAGACGAGTAAAAAATGAAGACTGTTACACTGAATTCAGAGAATGCATTTTTTAAATCTGACTGTGGTACCTGTTGAAGGGTCTGCAGGTCTTCCAGGGTCTGCTGGGCAGCCAGTCTCAGTCTCGGCTGTGTGGAGGAGCAGAACCGGCTCACATGAGCCTGGAGGTCTGGATCCAGCAGGGAGGAACCGAGCAGGAGCAGCACCTCCTCCTCTAACAACACCGACTGCAGGAGACGCAGAGAATGGAGACACACCTCCCAGTCTCCATCTGTCACATACACAGAGATGGAGGTTCACATCTGGACGCTGGTTTTTTACAGGAACCAGGTCTGTTTGGCAGCCTGGTGATGTTCTTGGTCCAGTATTATTCTTATTAGGTATCTGACAAAAGGGGTTTATTTAGTTTGATTTTCATTTTATAAAATGAAAATACTTTTACTTGTTTATTTTAGACATGGAAACACACACACACACACACACACACACACACACACACACACACACACACACACACACACACACACAACACACACACA
>JAQMCX010000041.1:13072808-13107811 GCA_029814765.1 Acanthurus leucopareius | reverse complement strand
ACACACACACACACACACACACACACACACACACACACACACACACACACACACACACACACACACATACACACACAGTGCTGTCCTGCTCCTCAGGAGCTCCTGATGTGCACACACCGTGTCCGTGACCTCAGCTCACCTTGTCCAGCGATCAGAGCCTTGAGTTCTCCCAGAAGAAGCTGGACCGTCGTCTCCTTCGCTTGCGTCTCTGCGCTGCAGTCCTCTCTGCTCCGTGCGTCCTGAAGGACTCGGCCAACATCTGCAGGCTCCAGCTGCATGTGTGTCATCAGAGAGGTACAGGTGTGTATGTGTGAGTGTGTGTGTCTGACAGCTGTGTGTGTGTCTGAGGCAGTGCTGTGGACATCGATGTCTCTCACAGGGACAAAGTCCTCCTCTTCTTCTCTGCCACATTCAGCTCTGCTCTGTGTGTGTGTGTGTGGAGCTTCACAGGCAGCCTGGTGGTCAGTCTGCGGGGGGGGCATGCTGCCTGGGTCAGGGGTGGGCTGGGGTGAGGGGACGGAGGGCTGGGGTGAGGGGACGGAGGGCTGGGGTGGAGGCGTGGGTGGAGGGAGGTGCTGCAGCGTTGTGCAGCGTGCAGCAGAGAGGTGCAGCTGAAGCGAGGCGTGAGCTCGTCTCTGAGGTGGATGCAGCTGCACTTCGGAGTGTGCAGCCGCAGCAGCAGGCTGATGCTTTGATCCACGCGGGACTGACGGACATCTCCTCTGGTCTGGAGCTGCAGGTGAAAGAGAAAACAGTGGGCAGGTGTAGTCTCAGCGGACACCACCAGTGTCTCTGTTTCTCACACATGAAACTAAAACTAAACTGATCAGGAAGCTGAAATCTCTCATCAGCTGTTGAGGTGCTGCGGCTCGGTCATGAAGGGCTGTCACATGTTCTGGGAAACAGCAGGCGTCACTCTGCTGCTTAAATCTGAGCGCTGAAGCTTCAAAAATAAATTTTTAGCATAAAAAACCCAAAAGCTTCAGTCAGATTTTCTCACTGGTCAGGAGTTTGTTGATCACATGGACAAACTGATGCTTCAGGACACTTCACTCTCTGCTCATTGATTCTTGCACTTTGTTGTGTCTTACTTGGCATTTTGAAGTTGCAATGTTTAATGTTCTTCCTTCAGCGTCAAATACACCAAACTAAATCTCACACTAACACTCTTGTTCACTCACACACACACACACACACACACCTGTCTGTGGAGGCATTTTCTTGACTGTCCTCTTTGCCGCTGAGATACAAGGTTTTGGTTTAAGTGTTCCTTCTTTCACTGCTCTGGTCAGGCTTGGCAGAGCCTCTACAGGCAAGAAGAAGAAGAAGAAGAAGAAGAAGAAGAAGAAGAAGAAGAAGAAGAAGAAGAAGGTGTTACGGGACAAAAAAATGAAAGTGTGTGTTATCTTTAATAAACTCTGGATTTGCTCTGTTTATGTTCGTCACTAAATCAGGAAACTCATCTGACCTGCTTTCTCAGCCTGGAGGATGCCTCCGAGCAGAGCGGCACATCGGTCCAGACCCTGATGGAGAGACGTGACCTGAGGACAGAACAGAGCCGTGAGCTTCAACCAAACATTCACCTCCACCTGTGAGACGGTTGCAGCCTTTTTGAAATCCCTCAGCTCATCATCCCTCAGCTGAAGCCCCTTAGTTCAGGGTTTTTCTCTGCGGTGAGCTGCCTTCGTGCTCGTCTGCGTCACCGTCCTGCTCGGAAGGATCTCTCCTGTCAGTCACACTGATTCAAACATCTGGCTTCATTACCTGGTCTTCAGAGTCAGTGGAGTACAGAGAGTAGGCTGGTTCAGGGCCGGCAGCTGCTCCTGTGACTCTGACAGCGTTCAGAAGAAAACAGCTCAGCATGAGAGACAGGATGCAACATGAAGATCAGAATGAAAAAGGTCATCAGGAGCTGGTGCTCACCGTTTCCTGACCGGCGGCACTCTGACTCGTCCTGTCAGCCTCCCTGATGTCACCACCTGCTGGTTAAACCAACACATGATGGTCACAACACCATTTCACACACACACACACATGTGGCTGCAGGAGCTGAAGCGTCTGAACATCCAGACGGTTCTGTCCCCGTCCATGTCACCGTGTGAACCACCTGTCCTGCAGGCAGGTAAGGCAGGTAAGGCAGGTAGCTTCTCCATCACCTTCAAAACGCAGTCTGTATGTTTAAGATTCAACGAATATTAAAATCAGTTTATTTAGTGTTATTTTAAACTGTTTTTGACATTCAAATGCAATCAATAAACTATATATCAGCAGTATATTAAACTTAAAATAGCGAGACAGTCTGACGAATCTTTAGTTGAATCTGTGATCTGAAGCTGTCAGATCGTTTTAAAGTGAATACTGAGACATGTGAAGCATTACTTTTTATTGTTTGCATGAAAACCGTCATATTAGCTGAAGCATTAAACTAGAGACCTATAAATTGGCACGTAACAGGATTTTCCTCTGAATATAAATACGCGAAATGTTCACTGACTTGATTTACCGTCATGAAGTCATCAGGTCGGTAAACCTTCCGATAAAACAGCTCAACTAACACCGAACACGGTGAAAGATCCGTCCGAAAGACTGTGAAACAACTCCTGCAGATGAAATGACACCAACAAACAGCGAGTTTGCTTTCTTCAGTAAAGCACCGTGTCAGGTTTGACCGACCTTGTTTTTCGTCGTTCCTTTCATCGTTAACGTCGCCGTCGGTCTCCACCGGACAGCGGAGGAGTTCAGCCGCCGTCGGTCTCCACCGGACAGCGGAGACGTTCAGCCTGTTGACCTGAGTCCGTTGTCACCGTGATGTCTGACAGGAGGCTCGTTTCAGCTGTTTGCTTCGAGCTGCTCCTGATCTCCGCGCAGCTTCCGGGTCGAAACACAAGTTTGAAATGGACCCATGGAGCTGTCCAATCAGAAACAGCGCCGCCCACAGTGGGCGGGACCGCAGACCAGGAAGTGCTTTTCCTGTTGAAAAACGGCGTACAGCCATAACGCGTCCGTGAACGCAGCTCGGTGACGCACGTGCGGAAAATAACGTCGACACTCCCGGTTTGTGTAGTTTAAGTCCGGAACTAAACTGTCACCATTTATTAAAAAACGGAGAAATTTGATCAACTAAGTTTTCTGTCCGTCGCATTTTTCTGACGTCACCAATCACTGCGGTCCCAACGTGTCTCATTGGCTGTTGCTATGGTGACGTCCGTGGGCGGCTCTCTGACGCTGAATCAGATCCTGAGTGTTTACAGTCACTGAGCGGAAACATCCCGGTTAGTTTCGTGTTTTATGAGTTTTTCCTGTCGGAAGAATCGATCCAGTTTAGTTTTTACAGATTTCATATCTTCATCAGATGTAATTCAGCTTCCCTCAAGGAAAGTTTCAGAAATAAAGTTTCATATATTCAACACATTTGGCAATCATTATCAGTGCTCTGAACAAATATTATTTATTAGCAACAAATCACACTTGGAATATGACATTCTCAAGCTCTGAGTTTGGTCCGACACATTGTTTTTCTGATTAACTTTGTTAAATGCAAGTAAAAAAAAAATCCACCATGCTGTGATCAGTAAAGACTTGATAAAGTCACATTCTACAAAAGATCTGGTTTCTCCATTCAACACTCGACTCAACCGTCTGGTCTGAGAAACTAGTTTCCTTCAAACAAACAAACACACTGCAATAAAACAACAAGCTGAACATGAAAAGAAAAATAACTCAGGAAAAATTCTGGCTGTTCTCTCGTCCTATTCCCACTCCTCATCGTCGTCGGCGGCTGTCTGCACAGCCGGCGGGCTCTTCACGCTGTTCTCTTGGAAAGACCCTCCATGTGAACTCTGAGGACATGAAGACACGATGAGAACAGGCAGATACACTGACATCACAAGCAGAGGAACTAAACATGAAGCAGGAGTGAGTCCAGTCACCTTCCTGGAGTCGGAGGAGGCGAAGCTCTTGTGGGAGTTGAAGCCCATCGTGCCGGGGCTGCTGAACGCAAACTCCTCCAACCATGAGGGCACCTCCTGCTGGGCCTGCAAGTACCAGTCAACATGAGGAGGTAATGAGGGCCACGATAACTGCTCTCACTTTCTTTTCAGTTATAAACGCCTGCTTTTTGAATGACTGAACAAAAGAAGGTTTATCGGTGACAATAATGCAGGTGAGTCTGAGCAGACTACGCAGACAGATCCGTTATACAGATGTTTCAGTGCAGCTGCCTCACCTTAGACAGGACGGTGACCAGGGAGCGAGCCAACTGGCCATCAGCCTCCGGGTCATAGAAGGACACCGCCCTCCCAGTGTTACCACAGCGCCCAGTTCTCCCAATGCGGTGGATGTAATCATCAATGTTGCTGGGTAGGTCAAAGTTGACCACATGCTGCACATCTGGAATATCCAGACCCCGAGAAGCCACAGAGGTTGCCACCAGAACAGGACACTTGCCGGAGCGGAAGTCTGCCAGAGCCTGTTCTCGCTCCCGCTGCTCGCGGTCACTGACAGACAACATGACACTTCAGTATCTGCAGAAAATCAAAACACGGTCCTGGACACAACACTCACCCATGAATGCTGGTGGTAGGAACCTTCTCCTGGCACAAGTAGGTCGCAATGAAGTCTGCTTGTCTCTTGGTCTCCACAAAGACCATGGTGCGCTCCGTTCCTGCAACCAACACATCAGACCGCGGGACACATTACATCAGATTTTCACTGTGATGCTTTATTTAATCCTCCAGGAACTGCAGACGGGTGTGTTGGAAGTTACATGCAGTAACATGTTCGGAGTTGGCTGTATTTGAAAACTGTGGTTTATTATTTCAGCATCTCCACTTCAGTCTTTCAGTCTATTCTCAGATGTGCAGGATATTATTTATACCAACAAAATCATTAAATAATGAAGAAATTCATGTCTTTGCTTGCATTCAGAGTTTTTTCTAAACACAGAAACTAAGTGCTTGAAGTTACCAGTTGCCTTGAGAAGGTCAAGGAGCTGCTCCCTCTTGGAGAACTTGGTGACCTGGACAAACGTCTGCTCCACGTCACTGCAGGCTCCGCCCACTACTCCCACAGCCAAGAACAAATAGTCGGGCTTGAGGAAGTCAGCCGCCATACTGTAAAAACACGTTCCATGTTAGCACACGCCGAGCTCTCGACTTCGACAGTTTCCAACGTGAACAGTGCTGCTGTTCGCAGGCCGACCTCTGAATGTCGTCGGGGTACGTGGCGCTGAACATCAGAGTCTGACGGCTGTCTTTGGACGGCATTCCAGGGGAGCCCACCAGGCGGCGCATGTCAGGCTCAAAGCCCATATCCAGCATCCGGTCGGCCTCATCCAGCACCAGGTACCGCAGCTTACTCAGCCCAATCTGTCACACACACACCACTCAGTGACATGTTCAAGACTCCGGTTAAAGACTGTTTAACTCTGACGTGAAAACTGAGTTTTTAAAATCTGAGTCACCTTCCCTCGACCGATCACATCCAGAAGTCTCCCTGGCGTCCCACACAGAACATTGCATCCCCTTGAGATTTCTCTAACTTGGTATCCGGTGCTGACTCCACCGTAAACCACCACTGGACGTACACATGTCCTACAACAGCAGAGGGACACGAACGTTCAGCGTCACATCTGACCTCTTTAATTTGTGTTAAACATTTAGGGTTTATTACTCTTTGTCAAAAGGAGAGTGTACACGTACCCAAAGGCAAACTTCCTGGCCTCAAGGTGAATCTGGTTGATGAGCTCCCTGGTCGGGGCCACGATGATGACTTCAGGCTCCTGCAGCACGCTGAAGGAGCTGGCTGCCACGCCGTCCTCCATCAGCTTCTGCAGAATGGGCAGCAGGAACGCAGCCTGGAGGCAGAGGACACGTTTTAACTCCGTCTGACAGCAAACTGAGAGGTCAGCTGTTGATTCCTCTCATCTCACCGTTTTCCCAGATCCGGTCTGGGCGCAGGCCATGAGGTCTCTGCCGGCAGCAATGATTGGGATGCCGTGCTTCTGCACCGGGGTCGGCTTCACATAACCAGACTTGCTGATATTCTTTTTCAGGGACTCGCACAGCGATGCCTCGTCAAAAGTCTGAAGGGAAATCATTCATCTCATTTCTCTTTATTGTAACTTACAAAACAGTTGCTAAACATTAAGAGCCTTTAACTGGCAGCTGTTTGTCTGCTGAGTTAAGTCCCTTCTCACCATGATGGCCTGCGGCGGGTTGGTGCCGCTGACGTCCACCATGATGTCATCATATTTGTCAAAGTTAATGCCGGTCTCATAGTGGGCGAAGATGGACTGTTCATCTTCAGGAAGAGATGGGGGAACATACGTAACCTTTGGTCCTGCAGACAAGAACATTTTTTTGTGGTGCAACAGTCAAACACTTTCGTAACGCTGCAGGACTGCTGATTCAAGTTTCACTGACGAGTTCGTTAACTTACTGTCACCATCTTTTGCATCTTTATTTTCTTTGTCTTCCTCTGCATCAGGAACAAACGTCAAACAAAAGTGAATGTTTCAGCCTCTTACACTCTGATAATTCAGTCAAGATAAGCTGTCATAAATAAATACTAACGTTGAGCAAAGACCTCCTCATCTTTTCCACGGTAGCCTGAAACGACACACACTCAATATTCAGCAGCTCATAACAACGACTCGCACAAGATGTAACCTGACTGATCCTTTACCTCCTCCAAAGCCTCCTCTCCCACCACGGTCTCCACCTGTAACACACATCAACCATCAATCACCTGTTCACATATTTCAAACAAGACTGGATTTCTCACACAGCAGAACTTTTCCTTGTATTTTATAAATGAACATCAAGCTAAAAGATTCACAGGACTGAATAAAGGAAACACCTGATCTGAAAGCCCCTCCTCTGCTGCCTCTCCCTCTCAGGTTTCCTCTAAATCCTGTTCAGAAGATATCACTTTGAAATGCAAACGTTCATATTCAATAAAAGTAATAAAAATGTAAACGAAAGAGAAAACCCCACCATTTTCACGCACTTCACTGGCGTCTCCTGTAAATGAAGGCACATGAATCAGAGTCTGAATGTTCGTGCAGCTGGAAGACAGAGCAGCTTGAAAACTATAGAAACTTTACCATTGAATTCACTTATGCCGAATCCTGGGCCGCGTCCTGAGAGAGAAACAAAACAATGTTATTAACATGTTTCATCAACACAGCTGATCTTTATTATCCAGAACATCTGTGGTTTGAAAAGTTTCCATCAGTGTTTAGTTGCTTTTCACCTCCATCAAACTGAATCTTCTGTCACTGCAAGTTGACACCAGATGACATCAAACTGACATGATGATGATTTAAACACAAGCTTTCGCTTTAGCAGGTATAACTATTGGCTTAAATTCCACTTAATTTTCATACTTGTCACCCGATTTATCAATATATTTTACTACTCTCGATGTATTTGTTTAATGGAGCGTCCCAACTCATCCACCCACAGTGAAATCTGATGTGGAACAGTGTGTTTCCTGACTGTGTGGGTGGGGGAGGTGATCACAGTCTCACCTCTGCCTCCTCGACCCCTGAAACCTCCTCGTCCTCCTCCTGCATTATTCCAGGAGTCCTCATCTACAAAGAACCAATCAGAGGGTCGGTGGTACCGAGACGTCTTTAAAACTGACACCAGAAAGATGAGACAGCCAGCACTTACCATCTCCTTTCCCATTAGCACCTGCAACACAGAACGGTCAGAGTTAGATTACTCAGAGTTAGATTACTTAGAGTTAGATTACTTAGAGTTAGATTACTTAGAGTTAGATCATTTAGAATTAGATTACTCAGAGTTAGATTACTCGAAGTTAGATTACTCGGAGTTAGATTACTCGGAGTTAGATTACTTAAGAGTTAGATTACTTAAGAGTTAGATTACTCAGAGTAAGATTACTCGAAGTTAGATTACTCGGAGTTAGATTACTCGGAGTTAGATTACTCAAAAATAGATTACTCAGAGTTAGATTACTTCTAGGACGCCCACAGAGTTTAACACAGTGGATGTTCCTCCGCCCGTCCACCTCCACCCCCACCCCCCCACCACACACACACACACACACATGAAAACCTCATGTGGCCGTGAAACCAACAGGAAGTGCGGTCGGTGGTCTGTGAGGTCAGTGTTTGGTTTGTTGGTTCCCCTTTGAGACCTGTGCTCTCTGTAGATCAGCCCCTCCAGGAATTCCAGTGTTGCAGTCGCAACAATTAACACAAATTCAATCAATCTCCGTGAATTCTGCGCGACCTTACAATTTTGTCCAATCACCGCGACTTTTCCGCAATTTTGTCCGGCCTCCCGTGAGTTCCACCAATCATAGCAGTCCCCAGAGCAAACGTAATGCACGTACGTCACCGAATTCACTTCCTTGTTTATGGTTTGAAGATGCAGACATGTGTGACATTAACGTCTCTCACTTACCAACAAAAATTACTGCTAACGAAACGATTCCCTGATGTTCTTCACGAAAGCAGAGGTAAGAAAAAAAATGCAACTTTTTAGCAATTTTCACTGTCTCCCACAATTTCATCGCATTAAATACGCTTAAAACATTGCAACTTACATCGCAATTTTTCAGAAAAGCTGCCGCAAATTCAGACATTTTAGGCCGCAGCAATCTTGAAAAACGCCCACAAAATCCTGGAGGGACTGGTAGACAGAAAAAGCTCATTCTACGGTAATTAACCCAAAAACTCACTACTTTGAGATTAATTTGAGATGAAAAGGCACCTGAGGAGAATGAGCTTTTAAATCCCCCTCCTCTGCCTCCGCCACCGTGACCTGGACAGAAGCAGAAACACAGACGTTCATCACTTTGTCTCATCTTAATTTGACATCGTCAGTATTCCAGAGGAAGTTTTGACAGAAACCTCAAATCGTTTGCATTTGTCCCCTCTGTATCCACAACAGCTGATTTCAGCACAGGATAAAGGACAGCACAGTCACTTTAACAGCTTAAGCATGAATTTGTGAACATTAGCACTTCAAACGTTGTCCCACACAGTTATTGGATAGTTTTCCCTCTTTGCAGTGAACTTACCTTCACCGATGGTGTAGCTGGTCAGCGTGGTGGTGCTGGTTGTTGTTCCCTGTTAGGATCGATAAGGTGAAATCAGTGGTAGCTCTCTGCTGTTTGGGCAGAAACATCCACCCTGGACATTATTAATAAATGACTCATCTTTTAGGAGACAGAAAGCAAAGTAGCTTACCTCTTCGTCCCATTCGTCCATGTTTGTTTACCTGAAAAACTCGTGACAAAGTTAAAAAAAACACTTGACAGTCAATGCAAATTAAAAACACGAAGAAAACTTCTGATAGTATAATTGTTTTAACAGTAACTCCTCAGTTCTTCGGTGGTAAAACGGAACTTTCACAGGCCCTCACCTGTGACCTTTTGGTCCATGTGAGGTTAATTAGCCACCTCGTGCTCTTCGCCACTCAAAGCTGTGTCAATGCAAAGCTAACATTGGATAAAACTTCATTTTTAAACTGCGGATGAAGAAATTAAGTCAAATATTAAACCAGTACCATCAGCACCCCGGTTTTAAATTGGTACTTTACTTACAAACAGAAAGTCTCTCGGCCTCTCATCCTCTCACAGTGAGAGATAGTGAAGCTAGCACAGCTAGCATGGAGTCCCGGTTAGCTTAGCGCGCTGAGCTGGTGAGGACTTACCGTGAATGTCACACTGCACGCGGGCAGCGAGCAGGAGACTCACGGTGGCTTTGACTCAGAAATGCTCTTTCACGAAACACACGGTTATATCAATAATTTCAACTAACAGTGTTCGATAAAGCAACTTAACCTTGACTTTGAGGTGGGGGCGACCCTTAAAACGGGCACGTGTTAGCATTAGCCGTGAAGCTAGCTCGAACTCTGCATCACGACCATCAGTTAGCTCGCTTTTATTTACAAAATATCCAATAAAATGGTTTACTGACTATTGGCGACAGTACAGACATAACTATCTAACTCACACAGCCACATTTCGTCGATTTGTAACTTACTTTTCCAGTATTATTCGGTGCTAAATCCGTCCGGTCGTCGCGCCGCAGCTGCTCCGTGAAGACGCTGCTCGGTGGGCGGTGAGCCTCGCGCGATGAGCGTCGCGGGTTGCCAGATCCGCCGGATTCCCGCCCAACAGACCAACTTTTAATGAACGACGGGAGATCAGTTTGGAAAAATAAATACGAAGAAAATAATGAGACGGTTGGAGGTTTAAATGGCTTTAATATTTTATACTGATACAATATTTTTGTGTTTACATGATTTAATGCAATAAATCCCGTCAGATAAACGCAGCTGAGCAACGACAGTAAACTTATTTTAACCTTCAGATTGTCTGAGAGTTAAGTTATAGTACTTTAATTCATATTGATTAATTGAATTATTAGTTTATTTCATGAACATTTTATAGAACTGCAGGATCCCTAAAATGTGACTTTTCAATGGTTGAATCAAGAAAACAGTATGACTTATTAAATATCTGGCTCCTGTGCTGCAGCGCCCTCTGCTGGATTTACTACGTAACCACACGCTTTCTAACGCCCTCAAATGCTCTTTGGCATTCATGTACTGTACGTTTCACAAAATGAACCTGTCAATAACATCAGACTGCCACATATCAGAGTCGTAGCACGTCTTTTATCGTCTGATTAAGAGATTAAAACCTTCATACACACTTTGCAGCACATATTGTGTCTGAACTTCACAGTCTGGGTGAGTCAGGAATCATGTGGCTCCACAGGCTTTTTAACTGTAAAAAGCATTTAATTTTAATTGTATACAGATTTAATGTTGATGGTCAGTTCAAGTTAAATGTTGCTCGTGTCAGTTTTCCGCCTCATCTAAAATGACACACAGACTTCTTTTATACAATTATTAGCAGTAAGGTAAAGTTAACTCCTGATCAATTCTGAGTCCCTCTAAAACTTTCCAATGGGGAGTTTCATTCTGTCAAGTTCAAATGCAACTTTTGATTTGGCTGATTAAAATCTGCGTGATTTGCGTGACATCACATTTTAATGATTAAAAGCAGACTCGTGTGTTTGATTGTGTGTTTATATGTTATACACACACACACACACCGACACACGCTGATGGTTCAGTCATGAGTCCAGTTCCTTGGGCATTATCCATTCCAGCAGGTCCAGTAGGTAGAGCGCAGTGCATTGTGGGACGTGGGCTGATGGTGAAGTCAAGATGGCTGTGAGCGTCAGGCAGAGGAAAGAGCCTGCAATGGGAAGGCCGTGCATGAAGTTTTAAACACGGATTTCTGCGTCGCTGCTCGTCCGTAGCTCAACCATCGTGCTGTTGGAATTGTAATCCATCTGCGGAGGACTTGAAATATTCACAAACAGACACAGAATAACAAACAACTGAGCATAAAGTCTCGTATGAATTCCGACGAGAAGGAGGACTGTGAGTGTGCGCCACCACAGGCCGAGAGCAGCCCAGCAGGAGGACCATACAGGTGGGGAGGCCGAGAGGAAACCGCCGGGGATGCTAACCGACGCTCAGTGGTAGCTAGCTAGCTGGGGCTGGTAACGTGAGCTGTTTGGATGCTAGGCTGTTGTTTTTATCAGAGTATTTAGGCAGAATGTAGTGCAAACCTTGCTTGATTAAAAACTAAAAATGTTTGTACTTTGGGGATGTATTCTTATTAGAAATAAAAGCGATTATTGAAGTGAGGCCAGCGGACTAGCTAGTGTTTGCAGTGTTAGCCTGCTAAGTCAGCGTCCGGATGTCCAGCTCCCTGACATTTGTCCTGGATCAGCAGACCTTCTGCCCCTCGGAGGGTCCGGGACCGGGTTTTGTTTAATGCTTAATGTGACAAGTATTAGGAGCGTTAGTTACATGTAAGACCCGTACTCGGGCTGTCAGAGTAACGTTACCGTTACTGACCCTGCTCACAGCGAGGCTAACCTGGTTGCTCCTAGCTACCACACACCGACTCCACTGTTGTTTTTTAAGCTAGCTGGTCGTTTTCTCTCCGTCTCCGAGGTTTACCAAGTTACTAAAACAAACGGTACTTCAGTAAAAACAGGTAACGGGAGTTCTTAATGCGACCACCGGACAGCCGACACCGGCCGTCGTTTCGGTTTTTATCCTGTCAATGCTGCACATCTTGACCTCTGCTGAAATAAGTTCTTCTCGTCTTTGTTTTGTGTTTGATTAGAGAATACGAGGAGCCTGAAATAGAAAACCCCGAAGCAAGCCGAATGTAAGTAAAACGCATTTCAAACTTCCTCTCAGCTGTGTGTGAGTCTCTGTCCGCCAGCAGCAGGACCTCTGTGGCTTTGCTCTGCTCTTACTTCTTGTTTTCATGTCTTCCTGCTCCTGGTGCTTGTGGTGTTTGAACCGGCCATGTTCTGGTTTGCACATGTTGAGCCGAAACTGCAGAACCTGGCAACAGAATGTGACACGGGCCTGCTAACATGTTCCTCAGAGCTGATCCTGCTGAGCATGAAGCAGCACTGGGTTTCATTTATTTCAAACAGTGTGAAGTTTCTTTATGCTAAAGTCAAAGTTCAGTTTCTTTAGTACGTTCAGAAGTTAAGAGGCCTAATAGACACAGTCAGCAGTGCTGAGGAGCTTTTGTTTTAATTAGACCTTGAGTCAAAATTCAATCAACCTCCTTTTCAAAAGGTTGAGGATGAGCCGTCCCCATCAAAGTTAAGAGTCTTTGCAGTGTTTTCATGTTGTCCTTGTGGAAGAGTCGTCAATAACCCCGCACATCAGGACGAACATGTCGACTGCTTTGTCTCATGTGGGAGTCACTGTAAACGTCAGGGACATAATCCAGGTCTCAAAAACTTTTTCCTCTGAAGCTCCAACAGATCTGACTCGGCACTTGTTTATATGAAAGGCCTCATGAAGTCAGCATGAGTGTTTCAGAGCATGTTTGTCATTTAACCCATTAAACCAACATTTGAATGGATGTGACGAAGTATTGTCAGCGCACTGTGTTTGTAACGTTCAAATAACCAACGACAAACCTGAGTCGTCTGATGAAACCAGTCTGGGTTGAACGTTGGCACCAGCAGCGGTCCAGCCCAGTTCCTCCTCTGATCATCAGGAGGAGTGAACTTTGGAGATATCGAAACTCCTGCAGTCTGAGCTCAGCTGAAGTTGGCACCGAGCACCGATCTCATCTCAACCTTCACCTCATATTGCACTTACTGTGGTTAATGATTACAAAATTAGGTTCGTAAAGTGCTCATAATCTGTTGTGCTTTACCTCCGATCGTAGGAAGCGAGCCGCTGCCAAACATCTAATAGAGCGCTATTACCACCAGTTAACGGAGGGCTGTGGAAATGAGTCGTGCTCCAACTCTTGGTGTGCCTCGTCAGTCGGCTTCAACCGCATGGACAACAATGCAGCGGCAGTCAAAGCGCTGGAGCTCTACAAGGTCAACGCTAAGCTATGTGACCCCCACCCCTCGAAGAAAGGCACTGCCTCGGCCTACCTGGAGAGCAGCGCGCACAGCAACTCGGCCTGCAGCAACAGAAAGATGAACCATAAAGACGTCCACTCTGTCAGGGACAATTTCAAAGGTGAGGAGACGCCAGATACTTCGGACCGCGAGCTGCTGATGAAACGAACAGAGCAGAGTTTAATTCACTAGTTTAATCAATTTTATTTTCCTTTTCTAATCTTGTTTATTCCTTTTGTAGATGTAAATTACCTGACAGAAGACAAAGTGTATGAGATCTTGGACATCTGTGGAGAGAAGGAAGATTACTCGCCTCTGATCAGAGTAATAGGTCGGGTGTTCTCCAGCGCTGAGGGCCTGGTGCAGAGCTTCAGGAGATCGAAACCTCACACCAAGGAGGAGCTCAAGTCCCTTCAAGGTAAGGACGAGGACAAGGATGAGGATGAGAAAGAGGCAGCTGCCTGCTCGGCTACAGCTATGGAGGAGGACTCCCCGGCCTCCTCCTCATCGTCGAGACTCGGAGAGGGCTCCTCGGGGGACAACGATGTCCAAAAGCTGGCCCCCGATGAGGTGTCTGTGGACATTGAGGCCGTGCGGCGGGTCTATGAGCGCCTGCTGTCCAATGAGAAGATAGAAGCCGCCTTTCTGAATGCACTGGTCTACCTCTCACCCAACGTGGAGTGTGACCTGACGTACCACAACGTGTATTCACGAGACCCGAACTACCTGAACCTGTTCGTCATAGTGATGGAGAACAGTAACCTCCACAGCCCAGAGTACTTGGAGATCGCCCTCCCGCAGTTCTGCAAGGCCATGAGCAAACTCCCACTGGCAGCTCAGGCCAAGCTGGCACGTCTGTGGTCGCATTACAGCGCCGAGCAGATCCGGCGCATGGTGGAGACCTTCCAGCAGCTCATCACATACAAGGTGATCAGTAACGAGTTCAACAGCCGCAACCTGGTCAACGATGATGACTCCGTTGTGGCGGCAACCAAGTGCTTGAAGATCGTCTACTATGCAAACGTGCTGGGTGGTGACCTCGACGTGGAGCACAACGAGGAGGAGGACGAGGAGCCCATCCCAGAGTCCAGCGAGCTCACCCTGCAGGAGTTACTGGGTGAAGAACGGCGGAACAAGAAGGGCCCCCGGGTGGACCCCCTGGAAACGGAGCTGGGGATCCGAACCAACGACTGCAGACGGCCGCTCATTCCCTTCGAGGAGTTTGTCAACGAGCCTCTGAACGAGGTGCTGGAGATGGACAAGGACTATACTTTCTTTAAGGTTGAGACTGAAAACAAGTTCTCCTTTATGACCTGTCCCTTTATCCTGAACGCCGTCACCAAGAACCTGGGTCTGTACTACGACAACCGCATCCGCATGTACAGCGAGCGGCGCATCACCGTGCTCTACAGCTTGGTCCAGGGCCAGCAGCTCAACCCCTACCTGAGGCTCAAAGTGCGCCGAGACCACATCATTGACGACGCTCTGGTCAGGGTGTGTGTGCGCCTGTTGATTACACACAGTTTGATGCCCCTTTAATGTCATTTGATTTGTTATTGGCACCTTTCATTAATCAGTCTTCCTCTCGTGCACAGCTGGAAATGATCGCGATGGAGAATCCTGCAGACTTGAAGAAGCAGCTGTATGTGGAGTTTGAAGGAGAGCAAGGTGTTGATGAAGGAGGTGTTTCCAAAGAGTTCTTTCAGCTGGTGGTGGAGGAGATCTTCAACCCAGATATTGGTGAGAAAAGTGCAACTAGTACTCATGTAGTAAAGCTGTTTGTGTTTGCAGATAACTCGATAAGCCTTATCTCAGAAATATAAACTTATCTGCTGAGTAATGTTGCTGCTTTTCAACAGCTTTGTGTGCAATCGCAGGGCCAGTGCGTAACATCCTGTTCAGATGTGTTATATTAATGTAAAACATGAGGTTTGTGTCAAAATTAAAAGGAGAGTAATATATGCAACTGACAGTTAAGCTCTCCTTGAACATTTACTTTCATTTTCACTTTGAGTGGTTAATAATGACACGTAAACTTTAAGCACATTTTCAAGTAGGGCAGCTGCAGTTTTAGCAGGACAACAGCGAGAGCATTTTTAGAACAACATCACATCCTCTTTTGAAAGTGAACTTATTCTGTATGTCTCTTCCTTTGTTATTTTGCCTTTATTCAGCACAAAGACAGCAAATGTGGGGAGAGAGAGAGATAAAATACAGCAGGAGTCACTGGCAGAAACACAAATAAGAGCAGCAGCACTAAATTACTTTGAGTGCAAATGGAGCAACATCAGTATAAATACGAGTTAACTCTTCATTCTTGTCAACAGGCATGTTCACATATGACGAGCGCACCAAACTGTTTTGGTTCAACCCGTCATCGTTTGAAAATGAGGGACAGTACACACTGATCGGCATCGTTCTTGGCCTGGCCATCTACAACAACTGCATCCTGGACGTCCACTTTCCTATGGTGGTGTACAGAAAGCTGATGGGCAAGAAAGGAACGTTCAGGGACTTGGCTGATGCCAACCCGGTAAGAACGAGCTCAGAAATGTTCAGGTTGCTGCTCAGCTGGATGGTTTGTTAATGGAACAGAAACAGTTTGACTGTAAACACTGTTGAACTGTTGTGCCGGAAGTTTCTTATTGAACAGTCATGTGATGAGCGTGATGAGCAAAGGTTGATGTGATTTTGCTGGACTGTTGAAGGTTCTTCACCAGAGTCTAAAGGAGCTGCTGGAGTACGAGGGCAGCGTGGAGGAGGACATGATGATCACGTTCCAGATCTCCCAGACGGACCTGTTTGGGAATCCTCTCATGTATGATTTAAGGGAAAATGGGGACAAGATTCCAGTCACAAATGAAAACAGGAAGGTGTGTTAAACATTATTTGGCCTGAGACTGTAATTAAAGGGTTCATTGGTTTTACATTCACCATGATGTTTGGACTGCAACCCTGCCGAACTTACAGTTATTGATTGTCAATAAACCACAGCCGTGACAGTTTCTTTCTGTCTTTCCCTGTGATTTGTGTCTGTGCAGGAGTTTGTGGCTCAGTATGCGGAGTACATGCTGAACAAAAGTGTGGAGAAGCAGTTCAAGGCCTTCAGGAGAGGCTTCCACATGGTAACAAACGAGTCACCGCTCAAATACCTTTTCAGACCAGAGGAAATTGAGCTCCTGATCTGTGGAAGCAGAGTGAGATTTCTTTCTACACATTTAAATATTTTAGTGAGTCCTATAAATTAGCTCGAAAGCTTAATTCACTCCATGTTTTGTCTTTGTCTGCTGCAGAACCTGGACTTTCTAGCACTTGAAGAAACAACAGAATATGACGGAGGTTACAACAGAGACTCTCGAATCATTAAGTAAGAGAATGTGTGTGTGTGTGTGTGTGTGTGTTTAGTGCACACGTTTGTACACAATACAAACTAAATGTGCAGAACTTAACCAACCTGAGAAAAGGTTTGTGGCCTCTAACAGAGATGGTGAAGGCATGTTAACTGAAGTACAGTGAAGGCAACACGGCTGCTGTTGAATGTGAACGTTTAACATACTGTTGCTTGAAACTGTGTATTTGTTGATGTTGTTTGATGGGAAGAGTTGCAGCACTTCCACACTGCACGCCTCCTGAATGTTCGTGATGTTTTTGCCACAGGGAGTTTTGGGAGACGTTGCACTCGTTTGGTGAGGAGCAGAAGCGCCTCTTTCTGCAGTTCACCACCGGCACTGACAGAGCACCTGTGGGGGGGCTGGGCAAGTTGAAGATGATCATTGCCAAGAACGGCCCTGACACAGACAGGTGAGCCGCTGAACACAGGGCTGCTTCCTCATTACGTTACTGATACACAGACAAACACACTTTTTTCTGTCTTTTCTGGGGCAGATTTCATGATTTGACGTCACCACACAGACACATAGTTTATTGTACACGTATCATCAAATGTATCATCATCCATCCATGCAGTTACTCTAATCAGGAGAGAACTCGGCTGTTCTTGTCTTTCCATGTGAATCTTTGTTCATACATGTGCTCTAAAGACTGAAGTGAGTCAGAGGAAAACAGCTGTGTGTCGTCTTATCTCGGCAGGTTACCGACGTCTCACACTTGCTTTAATGTGCTGCTGCTGCCTGAGTACAGCAGCAAGGAGAAGCTGAGAGAGAGACTGCTGAAAGCCATCACCTATGCCAAAGGGTTTGGCATGCTCTGAGCCCCTGCTCCGAACACACAGCAAACGGACTCCTTCTCAGAAAAGCTCATCAGACCCTGCCCCGCCCTCCCATTATCAGTCACAGTCCAAACGGTGACCAGACAGATCAGAGTATGTTTGAGGAAAAAGCAAGTCAATAACGAAAAGGGAGAAATGGTTCCAATTGAGTGCTCTAGTAGTTCTTGTACTGTGCCTGCATCATCCCACATCAATTAGTGCAAGGACAGAGACATCCTGATCAAAGTACCCACCCCCACATCCACGCTATGTGGACGTGCTGCAGACTCCCCATCTTGTTTTCTATGTACAGAGAGGATCACTGTCCTTATTATTTATTTTAAGGTTAAAATGGGTTATTTTTCATGCCTGCCTGTTGTGATAGCTTCCCTGCCTGGGGTAAGGGGAAAGGTTGATATTAAACTATGTAAATCTGGAACATTGCATTAGCAAGTCAGTGTAGACCCCATTTATTGAACAAAGACATGTTAAAGTGTCCCTGAACGCCTGTTCACACAACGTTAATTGAGAACATCTAGTCTTAGAGTAGTCTTTGCAACAAAACATTGTGTTCCCCAATGAAGAAAGAGCTCTAGCTGACCATTCCACTCACATCCATCGGTTATTGTTTCTGCAAAGTCCATTTTTGATCAAGGTAAGCATTGGGAAAGTTCCTGTCATTTGGTCCAAAATGGCACATTATGAAACAGCTGTTTTCCTCTTTTGTTTTTGGCCTTTTTTCCTTTGGTGGGACACACTGCAGGTTAGACTAAAGTCTTGTCAGAGCTGTGTAAGTGCACTTAGACATTTTCAGAATGTTTGTTTTTTTGGGCCACAGGTTGCCATGATTGAAGCATTTTATTTCCATGTCTTCCTGTGTTGACAATTCTAAATAAAAACAGTATTTATGTATCAGTGCGGTTGGAACTACGGTACCGTATTGTGCACGTTTTGGCGGATGTACACATGTAGACCAGTCATCCATGATGCTCTCAGATGCGGGCATAGAGCTCTTGTGCCAACATATACAGTCAGATAATAGTTGAAACCCCAGTAAGCGCTTTGTATCCTCTTTCTCTGGCTTAGTCTCGTGTGAATAGACAGCTCACAACGCAGAGTCTCTGTTCAGTATGACGCCGGTTCATGTGGAACCACCACGAGAAAACTGTGCTAAAGAAACTGTCCACAGACTGATTCATCGTCACTGTAGGTCTGTAGACCACCTGACCTAAGTATCTTGATATGGTTACGCCTGTTATTTTAAACATGCATCCACTCGACACAATAAATGACCAGACATGTTTGAGTGCTTGAACGCGTCAGGTCTCAGTCTGGGCTGGCTGGCTCTCTGATTGGATGCTGGGCATGTGAGGACAGAAGTCTAAGCACAATCTGAACAAACTGATTGAAAAGTACGACCCAGGATCAATCAATCAATCCACAAGCTGCTGAGCCTCTGAGAAGCCCCTCACACTTTCTATTGGACCCCTCAATGCTGTTAGACCCACGATGAAAAAGAATCAGTGTAAGTTTGTGGTTTGATATGATTTCAGTGATATTTTTAGGAAGATGACATCTAAAAGTACAACCGTTGGTTAAACGTGCTGGACTGATGTGCCCATATGATCGATACTGTCTCTGTGTGGACGCATCGCACTCAGATCACATTTGATTGGAGTTAAAACAGAAGTAACCACTGTCTATGGAAAAGTCTGACCGAAAGTGTAGGACTTTTTCTGTTGAACGACTTCATTTGGGATATCAACTGTGAAATAATCTTCCCACACAGCAGGCAGATCTTTTGTATTTTTCATGGTTCTGTTTTTGTTGGTTAGGCTGTATTTGTAAAGGACTTGCATGATGTTCTTGCACACAGACTCAATTCACTGGTTTAAAGGATTTTTTTTAACAACCTGGGTCTTGTTTTTTTGTTTTTTTTGGTTTTGCCATCGTTCTTTATTCTTTTCTTTTTGTTTCAAACTCAACAGTCTCATGCGGCATTAGAGCGAGCAGCAGCAGTCGTCACCCTGACAGGCTAGAAATGCATAAAAAGACGAGCAAAATGATTAAAACTGCTAGTTTAAAAATGAAAACAACTGAAATGTCACTTTTAACAGTTTATGGCATCGGACACATAAAGGAACTATAGTGAGTCAGGTCAGTCAGAGGGATCCAAGCAGGACATCTGTAAAAGCTAATCAATATTTACTATGCACCGTGTGTGTAATCTGCGTTTTAAAGAACACACCAGTGATTTTAGGCCATTTACTAAAAAACATGAATTCACATCCACATTGCAGGAAAACCCTTTTGCAGACATGTGCTGTGTTTTAAAAGTACAAATTCTTTTTACATTCCATTCATTTATTTCAGCACAATATTAAAGTCTATTGGCAAACTCTCAAAACAGTAAGTTTGGTCGCTCAAAAGTGACCTGAAACCAAAAACGTCAGCGTTCGTTCCTTTGCTCTTTGTCTAAAGCAGCAGCTGACTGGCTGGAGTCAGAGGATCGAAGCGCTGGTCTCTGTCCAAAGATGCTCCTCTCACATGTGAATGTCCTCCTCGATCTTTCTTCTCTCTGATTTTGTTGAATGTTAAGAACCATGAAGACACTGAATGAACATCAGACATGAACCTGCTCTGTGTTCTGTGAACACGAAATCTATTCACTACTGGGAGGAAGTCAGAAGTTATGAACTAGGAGTCAGTGGAAAGCCACAGGAGGATCAAGGAGAACATCCACATGTGACTCTGGAGATCAGCGGTCTAACGATAAGAAGGCTTCATGACAAATTGGGCAAAAACAAAGAGAAGTGGTTAAAAACTCCCGTAAGAAGTCATTGGACCCCAAGTTAACGTTTCTTATCAAGACCCAGATTTTTTTAAAGGGTTTTCATTAAACCAGGACGGTCATATCTTGTTAAAACAAGTTAAAAACAAGTTAAATCTGCATTGATGCATAGAAAACCACCAGGTGTCAGGTGGTGCCACAGGTGGATGTTCAGTGGGTTTTCATGGCACTCTGAGGTTGAACCTGTGACTTCTCACTCAGAAACCATGAGGTTTTTGCTGTCCTGGTGTCTTTCAGAGGACTATCTGACTTTGCGGTTCTGCTCAGCCTGAGTGTGATGGTCCACATGTCCGTGACGGTCCACATGTCCGTGACGGTCCACATGTCCGTGACGGTCCACATGTCCGTGACGGTCCACATGTCCGTGAACCTCAGCGTTCAGGCTGCAGCAGAGCTCCACAACCCTGAGCCAGTCTTTGTTTCATCGCTCTGACTTTCTCATCTCTATGGTTTCAGCCAGACCTGGGCAGACCGGTGTTTCACAGAACCCTGCATCGGTAGTTTTAGCCTTATTCTGGGTCACTTTGGACGACACAAAGAGTGCCTGATAATGTAGACTAACAGTGTTTGAAAGTCACATCAGCATACAATGTTTTTGCAGGTTGAAACAACATTTAAGGATAAATAATATGTGTTTTTGAGCCCAGGTCTGGCTCCAGCTGTCTAACATTACTCTGTATCTCTGTTTTGTGATGCTGAAGATGCTGCTCACCTGCACATGTGAAAGGGCTCTAGAGCCTAGTGAAGGTAAAGGTGAAAGGTTAACCTAATCTGGGAAAGGGAAGCAGTTTTCATCAATTGGTTTGAATCCAGAGTTTCATTCTAAAAGACACAAACTGATGAAAGACTAAAAGTATTCAGTGTTGTGAAAACATGCTCAATAAAGATGACTGCTTTTTTCCAACTTGTGTGGCTCTATAATCCTAATTTGAGTTCCCAGGTGGTTTGGTGTCAAAGACAGTGAGTCTCATGATCAGATGGTTTGATCCAAGTCATTGTACCTTTAATGTTGTAATGTAGCTGTAAAATCTCTCTTTATGGGTAGCTCTTTAAAAAACAACTGGAAAACATTTCCTCTGAAAACAGTGTTGATTTTAAATCATACAACAAATACCAACTGAAAATTAAAAAGTTTATTTTTTATCATGTACATATATGATTGTGGGGGGGTAGACTGCCTTTAACAAAAGATCTACTGGTCGAAATATTGCTGGCTATTCTTCTGATCACTTTACATTAACACGTAACACGTAACGTGTTTGTTAGGGATCCAAAAATGCATTTGCAGGACTTGGCATCATTAACTTCATTACAGGTGCAAATATGACACCAGTTATACTTCTAATACAGAAATTGTGAACTTTATGATGCCTTTTGTTAATCAATACAAATATTTTTCTACAAAAAATGTCTTATTTTAATGTAAAAAAATATGACATTTCCCCATTGCATCACAAACAGCTACAACATTTGTACAAAATAAAGCAAAGTGTGTAAATGAGAGAACATCTGTTAACAGGAAAAGTCAACATGACCGAGAATCAGACCGAGTATCCAACGAGAACACGGCAGGAAATTCTGATATTCAGTTTATACTCATGATTCATTGAGTGTGTTTATGAGAATGATCAATGTGTAGGAGAGATAACTATATTGTGAGATATTGAAATAATGAAAGGACGCAGCCTGTCGGGCTGCAGGTCAGATGCATTTCTGTCCAAACAAAGAGTCTTAAAGTAGCAGAGTTACACTCAGATCACATGGATCCTTACAGGGATGTTCTAGATGTTCTACTCATCGTCTTATCTGAGGGTTCGGACCTGGTTGGACATGTTGGTGAGACGTTGTTTGAGTTTAAGCTGGGAGGAATCGTACTGTTCCGTCACCTTTCTTAGTTTAGCCGTCATGACCTCTAAATTGGCTTCGATCTGGTTGACTTTGTTCTCCAAGTCTTTGGCGTCAGTGGCAGCGACCAGCGACTCGTCTATGAGGTTATCTTTCATCAGGATGGCCTTCCCCTTCTCCTCCAACAGGGTCTTAGCATCAGGATACTCGATGAGCGCCTCCATCAGGTCGTCTTTGGACAGGGCGAACAGGTCGGAGTAACCCACACTGCGGATGTTGGCTGTTCTCCGGTTTCCTGCCTTACTGCCTTTGATACCCAGAATGCTGATTTCTCCAAAGTATGCTCCATCACTGAGGACCACAAACTGAGTGACTCCGTCATCTGCCACCACAGCCAGCTTTCCTTCTTTAATGATGTACATTTCCCTCCCAATGTCCCCCTTTTTACAGATGTAGTCTCCAGGACTGAAAACCTGAGGCTGAAGCTTCAGGACCAGTTCGACCAGCAAACCTGCTTCACAGTCCTGAAAGATGCGAACTTTGCTCAGGGTCTCCAGGTGTACGTTGATGGCTATCTCAGCCTTCAGCTTGTCTGGCAGGTTCTTCAGCACCAGCTTCTCATCACAGGTCTTGTCCTCTGTCCACAAGTAGTCAAACCACTTCACCACCCTCGCCTCCAGGTCCTTGCTGACCTTACGAAACTGCATGTACTGTTTGATGGAGTCGATCTTGGCCTGAAACTCTACACGAGCAGCACTCATGTTGGAAATCATGGCACCAACGTTGCCTACAATGGTGGCAAAAATCAGAACCCCAGTGAGGAAGTCAGCCACCACAAAGAAGTATTCAATGTCTCGGACGGGAGGCGGCGTCTCTCCGATGGTGGTCAGGGTGAGCGTGGACCAGTAGAAGCAGTAGATGTACTGCCTGGCCAGGCGAGAAAACTCCGGGTTCTTCATGTCCGGATAAACCCAGGTGTCCGAGCCGAAGCCAAGCACTTTGGAGATGGCAAAGTAGAGACAAGCGTTCCAGTGAATAATGATGATGATGTACAGAACAAGATTACCAATTCTGAAGATGTTTGGGAAATTGGTTCGAGTTTCTGTTCGGTCAAAGAACTCGAAGAGTCGGGCCAATCTCAAGAGACGGTTGAACCTCCACTCTGGGTTGTCGACTCCAATTTGGAGAAATATGATATCAGTGGGCATTATTGATATTATGTCCATTTTGAACTGCCGAGTCTTCCTGTACCTCTCTTTAAGGACCTTTGCGTCCCTCACAAGAAGCCCCTGCTCCAGAAAACCTGTTGACACAGTAGATTTTGTTCATTATTATCACATTTGCTCACAGTCTGCTCACATTTAGCACAGTTTCCATCACTGACCTGTCCTGGCTCTCACAAACGTGTCAGCCAAGTAGAGGATATCTGAGATGAGGTCCAGGACTATCCAGGTCTTTGAGTTTTGATACTGCAGTTCATTGAAACAAGCCCTAAAGAAAAGCAAATCCATGAGAGATGCGTCTGAAACAACAGCGAGGTAAAGACCAAACAGGAGAAGCCTCAGATTCCCACCTGGCCACCAGGAGCATCAGGTTGTAGAACACTGGGACGGCTATGGTGCAGAGCCAGTAATAATACGTGTCTGTGTCCGGGTCCATGATCCACACCTCCTTTCTGAAAGAGCTCATGCCGTTAAAGCCTGCTCACACTCACAGAAGACACGTTTGTTATGGAGGTTGTTAACAGGAGTAAAGAGATGTAAGTATCACATTGTTGTCAATACTTAGAGAGAGTTTACGGTTTGTAACAGCATGTCCCACCTGAACTGGAAATACTGTCTGTTAGGATTCAGTTAAAGATGAACTTCAGAGTTTGAGACGTTCATCTTGAAACGTGACTTCAGTTTAATCAAACAGATTTGGATCTTAAGTTTTACCTTTTTCATAGATAAATGGATTTTTGTTCCTGTATTTATAAGAGATCAATCAAGAACACTTTATAGATTTGAACAAACCTTTGAGGCCAGAATATAAACCCGACAACGACTTTTATTTCCTCTTCAAGTATCATAGTTTCTGCCTTTGTTACCACTTCTTCACATACTAACTACAAAAACCTTCAAATATTTTAAGAATTCACAGCTGATTGAAAAACTAAGACTCCGAAACAACAACTCAACTTATTTAACAACGTTCATGCAAATGTCAACCTGTTTATTTCTGCTGCTGTTAAAAAGGACGATTTCTTTTACACTCATTTTACATTTTTGTTAAATTCAGTAGTAAATTTAAAGTTCTACAGAAACCAAACCTGCACAAAGATGTGATTAATAACTATTTATGATGTTTTCCATTTGATCGAAAGTTGTAACTTTATAAAATATCACACAACACTTACGGTTCTTCTTTTTTAGCATCTTTTTTATCGTCCTTTTTGTCGTCTTTCTTGTCGTCTTTCTTGTCGTCTTTCTTTTCATCTTTCTTTTCATCTTTCTTGTCGTCTTTCTTTTCATCTTTCTTGTCGTCTTTCTTGTCGTCCTTTTTGTCGTCCTTTTTGTCGTCTTTCTTGTCGTCTTTGTTATCATCCTTTTTGGGCTCATTCTTGTCGTCCTTCTTGCTGTAAAGAATCACAAACAGGTAGGTGAGGTACATGTTTAATCTTGTTGCCATGCAGTAGTGTCAGACGGCCTGAGGGGGGCGCTGTAACACAGTGTGACTCGGTCTCAGATGTGATAACCGTGAGCTGAAGGAAATGTTGAAGTCAAAGCAGCAGGGCTGAGCTCTGAAAACTCTGCAGGTCCTTAAAGTCACATAGTTAAATATTTGAATCAAAATCTCTTTACTTGGAAAAAAGTCTTTCAAATCCCACATTCAAAGTTTCTAACAGATTTTCTGTCACAGTTTTGAAAACTCAAAGCCGGTCGGAGACAAATCTCATCATCTGGGTTGTTTTGTCAGAGCAGAGAGGGAGAAATCACAAGGTGCTGATAGTTTTCCTGCTTAATTTTTCCCTTTAGGACCTTTTATATCTCATGTCAGAGCAGAGGAACCTGCTTTCTGTGTTTACAGAACAGACGTGACAAGACAAACACACTTTGTAAGATTATATTTGCTCTAATCTGTTTACACTGAGTGTAAATCTGCCAGAACAGGTGTTGTCTCTCTGTGTGAAATTAATCGATCAGTGTGAATCAATATGATGTCTCACCCGTCATTGTTGTTGCAGTTGTTCATGTTCTGTGCAGCCGCGGCCCGCTGACCTTCACTGGAAAGGAACAAACAAGGTGTGACTGTGACATAAACTCAGGTGAATCAGTTCATGTGTCAGGCAGCTTCTGTTTGAAAATCAGACACAGCTGCTTCACAGCTGTGGACAGATGTGCACAGGTGAGAGAGGAGCCGGGGCCTGAGGTGTCCTTTCTTTGAAATACTACCTCTGTCTCTTTTAAAGTGAAATATAACATAAAACAGTCTGAATGTCCTCCAACCGAGTCATTTTCTCTACTCTGATAAAATCTCTTAAAACATTCAGAAACATTCAGAAACGTTCAGAAACAGAGAAGATGCTTGAAAAGCACCGGTGTCTGCTGTGTCAACCCTCAGACCGTCTGTGAGCAGCACAGACGGTCAGTGAGCAGCACAGACGTCCTCTGAGGTCTCAGGTTGAGATCACAGGTGTCTCACCTGCTCCCCCTGTTCTCCTCGGTGCTCTGGCTGCTGGGAGTCGACCCTGCAGGAGCAACACTGCTCCTCCCCAAGTGCTTCATGTTTGACAACCTGGAAAAGAAGTGGAAACTTTTTGATGTGTTTGTCAGACTCAGTTAAACATCAGATCCCTTCACTGTGTAAAGTGTCTGTAATGTTTCTCCTGAACTGAAACGAAGCACAGACTCATCAGACTCACCTTTACAGCAGTCGTGTCCTCAGTAAAGACGTCTGACTCTGGCTGTTCATCAGCCTGGAGACATGAAGCAGGACAGGATGATGAGCGGACAGGAAAACAACAACAACAACAACAACAACAACAACATCAAACAGCCCATCAACACGCCATTGACTTGAGTTCTTTGCCACAGACTCAGAGGACGTTTCACAGACTCAGAGTCACACGTTGACTGTGGCAGAAAAGGATGTGCTTTTCTCTCCAGTCACATGGAAACATGGTCAACTTTCAGCACATTTACTCCACACACACACACACACACACACACACAGTGCTAACATTCAGTGTGAGCGGTGAGACTGATGAAGCTGCATCAGGAGGGTTTTGCTTGTTACAGTCGGAGATGTTGATCTGTTCCGTCAGCCTTCGTTTTGACTCCACATTGATCAGCCTGGTGATTTCTGCCCGGCTGCAGCAGCTCTGACTCAAGCACACATATTTATTAATAAATTTGAAATATTCAAACTAGAATGTAAATTAACCTCAGTGTGCAGTTTTAATGTCATCACAGCCAGAATCCTGCCTGGTTAGTTAAACACATTAAAATCAAACCTTCTGATTACTTCAGTATCAAAATGTTTTACATCAGTCCTGATCTGCTCTAAATACAATAAAAAAGGAATTCAGTATTATTCCTTCTTTTTTTATATAAATAGTAAACCTGCCTGTGTGTGTTTAGCCTCATTAGCTCAGCATGTTTCTTGTTTAGCGCCGTTAACTCAAATCCCAGATTACAGAAGCTAAAATTAGAGTTTTCAACCCGCTGTGACTCGCTGAGATCAGGTCGCAGAGTCGTTTACCTCCAACATCAAACTGAACGTTTGCAGCAGTTTGTTTCTGCTGTGCAAGTTTACCTGAATGTGAGTGATGATGATGAGCAGTTCAGACCGTGAGGAAGAGTCAGGGCAAGCTCTCAGTGAATCCCATCATGCTCCTTGTTCGTTCTTCGTCCTTCATATAAAACATGAGACGGGCAGGAGAGCTGAAGACCTCCGGTCACACATGAGCATCCAGATAAGAGAGTTCAATCTGTTTTCTGACACGAGTCACAAGAGCAAACAGCACTCATGCTTTTCTATGGACGAGAGCTTTTCCTCTGTGGAGGGTTTCAATCTGCTCATCAACTCTGCAGCACCTCCCAACAGAGGGGGGAGGAGGGAGGAGGGGGAGGAGGCGGAGGAAACAATGATTTGTGTCCCATCAATGTGTTTAATAAAGATCAAAACTCGATGGAATCCACAGTTTCTAGGTGTGTTCTTGACAGAAACACCTGAGTCTGTTGATATTTTGATTAAAGCTTTTATCTCTCAGAATAAATATTAAGATCATTTCTCCTCCTTTTGTTATCTGAGGATTTCTGTTTCTTCACAAACAGACCTTTCATGGCAGTAGATTGAACTGAAGATAAGCTTTTTAAGTTCTTACTTACATTTTAATATGAAAAAGACTCAGGATGTGTTTGACACGTTTCATTACTTCTTTTTGATGGAAATTTTTTTTCTTTAATATGATTTTCTCAGATGAGAGGAGATTTTTTGTTTGTCACGTCCCCATATTGATACGTACCACTTTTTTGTAAAATTAGTTATGTTAAATTTAGCACTGAGCCTCATCTATATTTACATCCTCCCAGTCTGAGTTAATCCTCTTAGTGTGCTCACAGCTGAAGTGAGACATCAGACTGGACCTGCAGCTCCCAGCAGCCTCAGCTAATCTCATCTCTGCTTCCTGGGCTTCGCTCTGAGCTCCTGACTGCGACAGCTGGGAGCTCAGAGATCCGACCCGGCCGAGAAAAGTGAGAGCAGCTGAGCAGTTCGAGGCACAAACACAGTGTGATGGGCCACGATGAGAGGAAACACACTGAGAGGAAACACAGAGAGGAAACACACTGAGGGTCATTAGAGGGTTCATTTTATGTTTAAAACAGGCTCCACTATTTATTCTGTGTTTCATATTTTACTTTGTGGTTTCTTGTTTAACAGCAGTTCCACAGTTGAAACATATTAAATGCAGTCACTGACGTGTTTTTTAAAGGGACTGCAGGCCGATGTTTTAGTTTTACTGTGATGTAACTTTCTGAAACCAGTGAAAGAGTCAAAAAACAGGAGGTGATCAATAAGTTTCTGGCTTAAAGTAGAAAGAGTTTATGTGCAGTTTAACTCTGAGTTGTTTTGCAAGAAGTTTAAAGTTAAACACTGAGTTTCATTTCCCAAGAATCCAAGAATCCAAACCAGTAGCATCATATTAAAAACTGCATGCTGTTTGTGTGTGTGTGTGTGTGTGTGTGTGTGTGTGTGCGTGCGGAGTGAGACGTCTTGAGTGTGTGCTGATGAGGTCGGACTGCAGTCACACAGCAGAGTCAGAGTCAGATTAGCTGCTGTAAATGAGATTAGAGCTAATCTGTTGATGCTTCTTGGTGAGCAGGCAGAGAAGTGACGGATCACTTTGTTCCTGTTGGATGGAAACAACAAACAGACTGAATTCAATAATGTCATGAAGTGAAAGTTGGTGTTAATTTCATCACAAAATAAGAGATACAGCTGACACGTGTTTGTCACTCATCTCGTCTCGCGTGTGACAAACACTGGATCTGATGTGTTGCTGAGATCTGATGTGCTGATGTGATCCAGTGTGTTGATGTGATCCGGTTTGTTGATGTGATCTGATGTGTTGACGTGATCTGAGGTGCCGATGTGATCTGGTGTGTTGATGTGATCTGATGTGTTGATGTGATTTGATGTGTTGATGTGATCCGGTGTGTTGATGTGATCTGATGTGATCTGAAGTGTTGATGTGATCTGATATGTTGATGTGATCTGATGTGTTGATGTGATCCGGTGTGTTGATGTGATCTGAGGTGTTGATGTGATCTGATGTGATGATGTGATCTGATGTGTTGATGTGATCCGGTGTGTTGATGTGATCTGAAGTGTTGATGTGATCTGTTGTGTTTATGTGATCTGATGTGTTGATGTGATCTGATGTGTTGATGTGATCCAATGTGTTGATGTGATCTGAAGTGTTGAAGTGATCCGATGTGTTGATGTGATCTGAGGTGTTGAAGTGATCCGAGGTGCTGAAGCTGGTCTCCAGGCTGCAGCGTTTATTTCATCACACTGGAGGTCACACATAATCACCGGCCCCGTGTGCATTCATAATTGCTAAGCTGCTCTGTATTCGGCTTGTTGTCCCCAGTGTATCCCATGATGCTTTGCTCCGTGAATCACACCGCTGTCAGGTTTTCAACTGAATGATTCACTTCTCCGAACTTCACACGAAAGCTCGATCTGATGGAGGAGCACTGGTAAAAACTGCTCACATGAACTGACATTCAAGCTGTAAATTCTCAGGATGTTGCAGGAAACTTTAGACCAGAAGGACTTCAGAATAATGAGATATTAATGTGCGTGTATAATCTTTAAATGTTTGAAATCCCAGCAGCATTTTGAGCCGATGCATAAACTAAAATATAAAAAAAAGAATCAACACTCGGCTATAAAAGCAGCATCAGGAGGCTCAGAGCAGTGAATCACACTGTGACATCAATATGTGATCAATTCCCAGTGTGTCTGATGTGTTAACGAGCTGCTGTCAGCCAGCACTGATCCCACACACCAATTAAACTCATTACTGGCTCGGCTGCAGCTCAGCTGCAGCTCGGCCCCCCTCCCCACAGGAGCATCGAGTCATGGGGCTCTTCTCCTTTCTCCTCCTCCTCAGGCACCTCCTGCACCCCAATCTGCCCAGTTCCCCTCCACATGGGACAATTTCACCCAGCAGACAGCAAACTGACGGTGCGTTCAGGTGTTTATCTTCAGTTTGTAAACTGAAAACATCCCAGTTATCACCATGGTAACGCCCTCAAACAGCTGACAGAGTGGAAACACTGAAGTTAAACAGGGACATGACGTGACGTGAGACATGACGTCTCGTTTCAGCTCAAACGTCCTTTAAGTGACGTGTTCAAGCTGTTATTAAGAAGGAGTTTATGTAAGTCATCTACTGTAATCTAATATAGTAATCTACTGTAGTTTTGGGCTTGAGGATCCTTCCAGCTGCAGGCTGATTCTGCTCAGAGCTGCAGAGATGCAGCTCGTGCAGCACTGCTGCCCCCCTGTGTTCAGGCATTAACACAGCAGTTTTTTAAGTGTGTTGATGGAAATTATTGGTATTTTGAAGTGTATTACATTTTATCAGAGAAAATAAAGCTTTACATGAGCCAAATGTTACAAAATTTAATTTGAGTGTTTTCTACTCAGGTGTGATTGTGATATAAATCTGTAAAGAATAAATGTAAAGATAAATGTAAAGATAAATGTCTAGTTAAAGTTACCGGACGAACAGCTCATGATGGGAGGAACGATGTCTGGGTTAAAGTTGGGAATCATGGAGGTTTGCGTTGTGTGGTAAACTGTGTGTGTGGTGTAGTTTGTGAGACTGTAGCTGTGTGTGTATTTGTTCTGTGGGTGGACGTGAAGACATGTCGTCCATCTGGTCCAATCAAAGAGCTTCACAACTCCACGGTTCACTCAGACTGACGAGTCACAGCAGCATCTCAGGTCAGAAGAAAAAGGAACATAAAACTCTGTCAGGTTATTAAAACATCTTTTTAAACAACAGAGTCATAAAACAGGACACAGAGGTGTTGTTGGTGAGTGTGTGACTGTGTTTCCACAGGCTGCAGCCCATCACGTGTGTGTGTGTGTGTGTGACAGGAACAAGCCTCCATGGTTGTGTGTCACATGATAAAGTGTAATCTGTGAAGATGACCTTGTGATGGTTGACAGTGTGTGAATGAGATGGAGGTCAGGCTGCCTCCATCTCATCGGATCACAGAGTGTGACTGTGACCTGCTGACACGGCGAAGCTCACGTGGTGTCAGACTCACGGAGACGATTCACTTCAACACATCCGTTTATTTTCATGCTTTGAACCATTTGGTTTGACGTTTGTGGCTCCTTCAGGGCTTCAGTCTGAGCTCTGCTCCAACAACCTGCCTCCTCCACCAGGCTGTGATATCACCACCAGGCTGTGATGTCACTGCTGGGATGTGATGTCACCGCAGGGCTGTGATGTCATTACCAGGCTGTGATATCACCACCAGGCTGTGATATCACCACCAGGCTGTGATGTCACTGCCAGGATGTGATGTCACCGCCAGGCTGTGATGTCATTACCAGGCTGTGATGTCACCATTAGGCCGTGATGTCACCACCGGGCTGTGATGTCACTGCCGGGCTGTGATGTCACCATTAGGCTGTGATGTCACCGCCGGGCTGTGATGTCACCACCGGGCTGTGATGTCACTGCCGGGCTGTGATGTCACCATTAGGCCATGATGTCACCGCAGGGCTGTGATGTCACCACTGGGCTGTGATGTCACCGCAGGGCTGTGATGTCACCGCCGGGCTGTGATGTCACCGCAGGGCTGTGATGTCACCGCCGGGCCGTGATGTCACCACTGGGCTGTGATGTTGCCCAGCGTTGTGTGTGTCGCACACACTCCTGTCACAGCTGCACTGGGCCTCGCTTGTTGCCGTGGAGCTTGTTTTCAGGTGTTTGTTGGACAGGTGTCATCAGCAAAGTGAACGAGCAGAAACACTCGTCATATCTACCAGCAGGGTGTGAACTCTGAGCCACCAAGGGCCAAACTTCGAACCATGAATGTTCTTGACTCTCTGGGTTTAGTCATTTGTCTCCTTTGATCGTTTCTGATGATGCTCTTGATGAATTCCTTGCAGAGGAGGGTCATCTGATCCGCAGGAAACACATGAACGACAAAGGCCTCTGAACTGACACCTGCTTTTCATTCTAGTTTCTCCCTCATGAACACAAACAGACTGATTAAAAAAAGGTCTTTAATCAGTCATTAACAGTGATAAGAATGCAGTGAAAAAGGTTGAATGTTCCAAATCCAAGTAGAAGTTTTTAAATCAGCTCATTCTTATTTGTTTAATTTCCCAGCATTCATCTGATTCTTTCAACCGTCCTCATGTTTTCCTCTGCTCATCCTCGTCCCCTCTCAGTGGCTCTGTGGCACCTCACAGGGTCCTGCACCACAGTTTGAGAACCACTGATACACTCTCATACAGTTAAATATTGGCTTCCTGACAGCTTCTCCCGCCTAAACCAAACACAAGTCTTTATTAAAGTGCTGGAAACACATCCGTCACTGTAGTCAAACACAACCTTCAGACCTCGCGGTTGTAAACTCAGCAGCCAGACGTTCACTGAAACATGTTTGTCTTCTTCTCTGGAAACTGAAAACAGTCCAGCAGGAAACTTTGGGAAGCTTTTAAACAGCTTCTGGAGTTCTGCTCAACGTGCACAACATAATGACACATGATGCTGAATGTTGGTGAGATGTGAGAAGGTCTGGAAGCTGAGAGGAGAAACGTTCATGTCTGAGCTGAAGATGAAACTTTTCTGTTTCTGTTCTCATGTTACTGCACAAAACATCACGTAATGAAGAAGTGACAGTTTCCCCGTCTGTTTCCCTGCTTCACCCTGTTTCACCTTCACACTCCATCATCAGCTGATCACAGCTGATCACAGCTCACCTGTGTGAGTCCTCACACTCGTTCACCTGATGGCTCTCACCTGTTCACTTCCTCCTCAGCTGCTGCTTTTCTTCCCTCAGTCTCCTTCTCATGAGGCCACAGTGAGCTTCACATCGTCTCAGTGCTTCAACACACTTTTCACTGGCTGCTGTGTGTCTGTTTTCCACCGCAGACACAGAAAATCACTGAACTTTGCTTTTTTTCAACATCCATGCATGTTAATGTAACAGAAATCGTGCCGACTGCCTCCCTGTCAGAGGTCAGTGTGTGCAGCTGCTGTGCTTTCAGCTCTCAGCCTTCTGCTCTGTCGGTGAAGCAAATGCAGTGAAGATGTTATCTGTCAAAACCAAACAGCAGCACTGTGGTGCCTCACATGTACAACACAGCATGCAGACACATATACGGCCTCAGCTTAATGGGATTAAAAAAGGAAGAGGGAGATTTACAGATCTGTAGATTACAGGATGCATCCAAACAGTGTGGAAAAAGGACGGAACAAGAAGGAAAGTCTGACATATTAATTAAATGCATTCATGTCCCAACCAAGTACATGAACAAACTATACTAAATCCAAAGGGTTTATTCTCTGTGGTGCATGAAAGCTCAATTCAATTTCATGAAATTCTGTCCATAATTAGATCTTTCATTGCCAGCCTCTCTCCTCCATTCATGCAAATTAACATAATCAGCCGTTTTGTGCTGCAGACTTCACAAACATCATCGGCTGCTCTGATCAGTGATAAGAGTTCATATCAGGAGGAAATCAACACGTTCAAAGGGAACGACCTGTTGATCAACGTCGGCTAATCCAAGAAGCCAAATGTTGATTTAAAAAGGAAAGCAAACACACACACACACACACCTGTCTGCATCCACTGAGCTGATGTGAAACAGGTGAACAGATTTGGATTCTTACCTGTCGGCACATCACAGCGTTGGTCTTTCAGCTGACCAATGAACTTATCTTCTGCACTCAACTGTGAAAAAAGGGTTTTTATTTCCATCAACTCGCTCATTTTTAAAAATTCACACAGTTTTCAGTTTGCAGCAGCAGCATAAAGGGACTCCAGGCTGCACTTTACAACGTTATGCTGTCAGATGAGAGTTAAATGTAGTAATGATGGTATTTGAATGGTGACATGCTCGTCCTCAGACTGTGTCACCACTGTGTGTCTGCAGGCGAAGCCTTCGTATCCGTGTCCATGAGAACGGTCACATCAAAGCAGCGTCATAAACGATGGTTTGAAACATCCTGAAGATCTGCAGTGGAGCATCGTGGCACCTCAGGAGTGTATGTGCTTGGTTCCTTCATACCATGAACATGAACTCGTAGTTACTGCAGGAGTTTGTAAAACAGACGCCGTGTTCAGAACGATGAACGAAGTGAGAAACTCTGTTTCTTCATCATGAGACAGAAACAAAGGAGCCGTGCGACTCGTCATCTCTCCACGTGTGACTGTTCTACCACAATCAGCCACATGTTCCAGTGTTGTGTGAGGAGGAGACGCATCATCCATCAGAGTGAGGCCGCGGCTTCCCAAAGCCTCATGGGAGATGAAGTTCTTCTTCACAGTCACTGTGTCCTGTCAGTGTGATGATACATCACTTTCCATCACTGTTATCTGAGGCACAGACAGACAGGCAGGCAGACAGGCAGGCAGGCAGGCAGGCAGGCAGACAGACAGACAGACAGGCAGGCAGAAAGACAGACAGGCAGAGAAGCTAAAGAAAAGGCACTTTGTCAAGATTTTATTTTGAGCAAATCCACAAAAAGAAGGACTGATCACATGAGTTCTTGGGCGCAGGTAACAGAGAGCCTGGTTTCTTAAGCACCTGCTGATTGGCTGCCTGCTGGCTGCCTGTCGGTCGGCCCTGTTGGGCCCCGTGGCTCCGGTGACTGGATACCTGCTCTGCTTGCTGCCTGCTTGCTGCCTGTTGGGCCCTGTGGCTCCGGTGTCTGGATACCTGCTCTCTGCTGGTGTCAGAAACAACATCCCTCTGTGGCTGTGAGCTCCCACACAGAAGCTTCCTGCTGTAATTACAGAGTCGTGTGTCTGCAGCCGATCCGGCGGCGCCGGGGGGGGGGGGGGGGGGGGGGGGGGGGGGGGGGGGGGGGGGGGGGGGGGGGGGGGGGGGGGGGGGGGGGG
>JAQMCX010000041.1:13041592-13061536 GCA_029814765.1 Acanthurus leucopareius | reverse complement strand
TTCCTGCATCATGAGAGCTGGTCTTCCTGCTGATGTTCCTGCATCATGAGAGCTGCTCCTCCTGCTGATGTTCCTGCATCATGAGAGCTGGTCTTCCTGCTGATGTTCCTGCATCATGAGAGCTGCTCCTCCTGCTGATGTTCCTGCTCAGGTGGATCATGAAGAGGAATCAGTTTGAAACTGAGACTCTTTACAAGAAGTTTCCTCTCAGTATGATTCAGTGTCTGTGGGTAATGAGGATAAACAGGAGTGGATGTGTCATACAGCAGATCAGAGTGCTTTGGATGAGATCCTGATGAGATCATATTTGGGTTATTTCATTTGGTGTGTGACGTGTCCACGGATCTTCTCAGAACTGATCACTTTAAGCTCACTATGGTCTGTCAGTGTTTCATGGAGTTAAAAAAAGTTCCCAGCATGCTCTGACTCACCAAGCTGAATGTTTGTGGTGAATCTCTGAGACCAAATCAAAATATCTCTGCACTGCATTAAAAACCTTCAGCTTTTATCTCCTGAAAGGCCCCGTGGTCCCTGAACGTCACATCACGTGGAGGCAGACAATGGGAGTGTTTCCTAAGCATCTCGCAGCGTAATCCTCCAAAAACACGCTGCGAAGTTCCTGTGTGACAGAAGTGATTCAGCAGAGAGAAGAGCAGGAGGGCGAGGCGAGTTTCTAACAGGTGTTTCAGTTCAATATCAGCAGGAAACGTAAACACATGACAGGATTACAGAGCCGACGCAGAGTCGACTAAACACAGAGAAAGAGAGCTGAGCGATGAGAAATGAACTGTTCTCATTAAACAGTGGTACATTTCTGTGAGGGAGAGTTCAGAGGAAACAGAAATAATGTGATAAAGACTTTACTTTTAACAGATTAACAGAAGCTTCATCCACTTTCTGTCCCCTTAATGTTCATCAACCTTTAACTCTGTTTCTATGATCTGAAACGTCACTCACTCAACATCATGTGCACTTCACCAACATCTGTTCTCTTCTACATTTCTCTGTTTTTTCTTTAATGTCTGCTAAAGTGGAGGCGGCTGAGTCTCATAAACCAACATGTTAACTGATCCTGCAAATCAGAGGAAAAGCAGAAGTTGGGTTGAAGGTGAGAGGCCTTCAGAGCTGCTGATCCGTTTGTCTTCCCTGAGCTCCTGGTGGAAATAAAACACTCGTTCTCAAGTAAAACTAGTTTCAGGTGATGATATTTGAATAAAAACACTGAATGTTTTAGTTCCTCTGTGTTCTGCTCACAGATCCTCTCAGCCTGAACTTTCAGGCCAAACAGTCACTTTTCTCTGTCCTGTTTGAGTGTTGAAACTCTTCTGACTGTTGAGTTTCAGTGTTGGTGTCTTTAAAAACCCTGAGAGCCGAAACATCGTGACACATGAAACTCAAATCACACAGATTCAAACTAAATGCAGAAACATGAAGACGTCTCTGCTTTGTGTGATCTGTTCTTTCTAATATCGGTGTGTAATCCAAACATTCCCTCTGACTCTGCAGGTGTGTGTGTGTGTGTGTGTGTGTGTGTGTGTGTGTGTGAGTGTGTGTGGACTTTGTTTCCTCGTGAACACATCCGTCCTGGAGGAGTCACCTTGTCCCTGCAGAACATTGCAGCTCTTCCTGTCTTCCTCTTCCTGCCTCTCTGTGCAGCCCCTCCTTCCTTCCACTCAGTCTTGGTGTCTGCATGACTACATCCACACTACTACACCTGCACCGCCGGCTGAACCAACCCCCCCCCCCCCACATGGGGACTGAGGCCACAGTGACCTCTGCAGGTTTGACACAGAAACAGTGAACACCGCTCGCGTTCCCACAAATACTTCTCCGTTTATTGCAGGTTTCCTCTGCAAGCCCATCCCACGAGAGGAGCTGCAGCATTCTCCGCCCCCTGCAGATCACCTGAGTGGTGAACCAGGAAGTAAGAACTGCGGCAAGTGTCATGTCCTTCAGACGCTCACCTTCAACTTTACACTGTCAGAGTCCAACTTACATTCTTTGCATCCCTCGAGAAACACTGAGCAGGTAGATTCGAGTGTGAATCAGCTCACCGGTCGAAGGCAGAGACACATTTAGAAATCACAGTGAAACAAGATACGGAGCAGGAGTCTGCTGCCGGGACGCAGAGTGTGAAAACACAGAAGAAGAAGAAAAGAGACGATGAGCTCGATTCATTTTTCCACATTTTGCTGCAGCTTCTCATCTTACTGACACGTCTGCTCAGGCAGGAAGTCTGAGGACATTCTGCTCTGTCATTGAAATCACTGGAGTAAAGATCCTGCAGCCACACACACATACGGTGCACACACACACGGTGCACACACACACGCAAACGGTGCACACACACACACACACACACACGGTGCACACACACGGTGCACACACACACATGGTGCACACACACACACGGTGCACACACCCACACACAGCTCTCTTTACCACTATAAAGAGTGTTATCAGTAACAACAGAACATTTCCATGTGCAGACAGAAAACACTCGTGGACGTGGACAGAGACAGAGACGGGGGGTCGGGTTGCAGTGGGAGACGGAGACGGAGACGGAGACGGAGACGGAGACGGAGACCTCGTCCCAAAGAAAAAGGGACTTTTGCAGCCTCACATCTTCCTGTAACAGAGGGGATTATGTGATTCGCTCGCCCTCACTTTCATTCGTGCTCCTCTGTCCTGTTCTTACTTTCTGCTGCTGCCTGCCTGAGAAACTGCTGATGCGGACATTCTTTCAGCTCGCTGCACGGGTGGAGAATGAGTTCACACTTTATCCCACATTCAGACATGACGTGTCATTACTCATGACACTCCGTTTACATGGTCACTCATTCACACCAACGAAAAGGACCTCGTCTTCACACTGCTTTCACTAAACTAAACTAAACTACTAAACTACGTCCCTTCACATGTCCGATCGAACGAAGGTGACTCGTGTTTCTGTGCAGAAACCAAAGAGGACAACAGAGATCGTCGTGTCCTCGAAGAGACGTCAGCTGAAGGAGCCTCATTCAAAGACTTCAGGAACAAACTCCAACGTAACTTCAGAGCCTCTGCTTTCAGGGCCCAGAAATAAAACACAGACTGCTTTTAAAACATCTGTCAAAATCTGTGTTTGCTCTCACGTAGCAATTCCAGATCATTTGAGTCACAAAAACATGATATTGTTTATTTCTGCTGTGGCAAACTCATATACACTTAACTCAAATTACACACAAATCACATTATGACAAAACTCAAATGACACCGTCAGTCGTCTCCTGAGTGAACTCACTCGTGCTGACAGACACTCTGCTCCGCCCAACTGGAGTTATTTCTGCTTCTCCTTTGGCCGGTCTGAACTGAAACGTATTGTTCATATAATCTTGAATGCTGGAAGGTTCTGCACCTTAAAGTTTGTGTTATGATTTTTGGATTAAAGATAAGCTGATTCAACCCGCCCATCACACGGACCAACAGAGTCATTTATCAGATTCTTCATAAATATTTTGAAGCTTGTAAAACACACTCCGTTTTAAAAAGGTCAAAGCAGCCTTCTGACTCGTGACCTCTCATAGGAAACCCAGGTGTCGTCTCCTCGTCACGACTCAGGTGTGTTTGACCTCATCACAGTTTGAACAAACAGTAACTCACTTAATTCTCAGGTTGTAACTCAGCAACTAAACACACATTTATTCTGTGACGGGATTAAAAGGTCAGATTTTCACAGCTTCACGCTCCACGTTCAGCACTGAGCACGGAGCCGAGGATGCTGCTTCCAGCTGTAGTTCACTGAGGCGGCTGCAGTGCTGAATGTGACCTTCCCTCTGCGTGATGGATAAGGTGTGTGTGTGAGTGTGTGTGTGTTTGTGTGTGTGTGTGAAAAAGAAAGCGATATGATGGAGGGGGGGGGGGGGGTGGATGCCTCTCAGGCTGTTCACACAGGCTCACATGGATCAGCGTGTCAGCAGTTGTGTGAGCCTGCAGAGGCAGCGTGTCTGCCACCTAGTGAGCGTCAAACAGCACTGCATGTAACCTGGAAGAAGGACAAACTGCTTCGCTTGCTTATTTAGGTCTCTGACTTGTAAAGATGCCATAATTTTTTTGACTATTAAACACATTTTTATAAATAAATAAAAGATGCTGATGTATTGTGGAAAACGCTGCATGTGCTGTGTCTCTTCAGGGTTCGTACGTTTCACATCAATGCTTGCATTTGTATTTTCTCTGTCGGCTCTAGTCTCAACGATTTTGAAGAAAGCATGTTTATTTACAAAGGTATCATACATGATATGATAAAAAAAGGTCTAACAAGGGTTTTATTTAATTCTCTCCTCAATTATCTGTCCATTTCCTTGACCACACGAGGAAATAATGCGCCAACAAAGTGTCTGCAAAAAGAAAAAGGTCTAACATTAACTGAAGGGTTTGACTTTCTTATTCTGAGTAATAAACGCTCGGACGATGTAAAGTCGTGACTCCACGCACTCCGATCCAGCAGGTGGCAGCATGCATCACGTGGGTTTGTGATCTGCCGATAATCAGCAGTAGAAGAAGAACGCGGTCCTCCACAGTCTGCGGCTGGGCGCTGAAGTCGACGTGGACTAACATTTAAAACTGTATTTGTTGAAGCTGCAGCACGTAAACAGCCATGGATGTGGCTCTGTACCTGATCGCAGCTGCTGTCCTCATCGTGCTCATCGTGTTTGCCTTGAAGGTTCGAGGGAAAACACAGGAAGGTAAAGAAAAGAAGCTCGGAGCTAACAGACAGTAGCTAGCTTCAACATCTGTTAGCATAGTGCTTGTTAAAGTTCTGCCTTCACGTGAAGCTCGTCACGTTTGAACAACAACTTTTCATAAATTTGAAATGATGGTTGTTATGGAAGTAGTGATATTAAAGCCGAAAACTTATCAGCTGAAGCTATTTGTTAAGGCGACTTTCAGAAATGTTAGCAGCTGCAGTGACAGTGAGTTCAAGAGCAGCTGTCAGTCTTTTTATGAACTACGGAGGCCGCGAGGGTCAAATGAACCTGTAATGTTTATGTTATGTTTTTTTGTTCTTTTATTCATTGGAAGTCTTTGTAAACCTTCACACATTTCATGTTTGTCGCTTAGACAGCATTAAGTAGACAGTAATCTTATATATTGTAGGCTTATATATTAAGTGTCCTCTTCACGCTCAGCTGACGAGCAGCACCGGAGGGATGTTGTCCGGGCAGCAGGCCCCCCTCAGCGGGCAGCAGAGGAGCGAGGAGCCGGCATGCCCCGCCGGAGGAGGAACCTCGCGGCGGTGATGGCGAACCGGCGGCCGCAGAGAGAAGCTGCTGAACCCGGTGAACACCGTTTACCTTCAGTGACATGTTAATGCTCAGGACTGAGATGATGTTTCCCTCATGAACCTTAATGAACCTTAACATGCTGAACATGCAAACACAAACTCTGTGTTTCTACCTGAGTATAAATAATAGATGGAGATATAGAGGAGCCAGACTGTTTCTAAAAGCTTGAAACTCAGTGAATGATTGAAACATTCCCACATTTTGATTGAAAGAACGATCAAATTACACATGTTGGGTTTAACCACAGTCTCAAAACTGACACGTGTGTGATGTTTTTCAGAGGAAGAGCTGGAGGAGGAAGACGAGGTGGAGCAGCAGAACTTCCAGCCGACAGCCAAAGTTGGAGCCAAGAAGCAGAGAAAGATGGAGGAGAAGCAGGCCAAGAAAGCCCAGAGGGAGGTGAGGCTGCTGCGTTTCTGCATATCAGACATTTTATTTTTAAACTGTGGTTTTAAACATTAACAGCTGCCTTTGAGCTGTGAGGACAAAAGGCAAAGACACATAAATCTGTTAGTGATTCTCTCCCATTGGCTGACTCCACGTCCCTGTTTGAAACATGTTTCTCTCCTCATGTCGAAACATTAACGTGTGTTTGGCTTCAAACTTCAAACCGACTCATTGACCTTCAGGTGTTTTAATGAAACTGTTGGTGTTTATCTGCTGAAACAGGCCGAGATGGAGGAGAGAGAGGAGAGGAAGAGGATGCAGGAGCTCCGAGAGCAGGAGAGACGTCAGGAGGAGGAGAGAGAGCGGCAGCTGGAGCAGAAGCAGGTCACACACACTGACACACACACAGACACACACACACACACACACACAGGCACGCACACAGACACACACACTGACACACACACTGACACACACACACACAGGCACGCACACAGACACACAGACACACACACACACAGGCACGCACACAGACACACACACACACTGACACACACACTGACACACACACTGACACGCACACTGACACACACACACACAGGCACGCACACTGACACACACACGCACAGGCACGCACACACCAGCTGATTCTTACCCGTGTGACTCTGCTGGTGTGTGTTCAGGAGGAGGACGAGCGTCGGGCCAAAGAGGAGCAGGAGAGGCGGGAGGAGGAGGAGTATTTGAAACTGAAGGCCTCCTTCATCGTGGAGGACCAGGGGGAGGAGGAGCAGCTGACGGAGGACCAGGTGACAGATCTGCTCAGCTCGAGTGTTCAAACGTCTGTTTCTGCCTTCGGACGGTGTTTTGGATGTAACGAGTGTTTGTGTTCTTCTCTCTCAGTCACGAAACCTGCTCCAAGAGTTCATCCACTACATCGAGGTGAGAACTGACACACTTTACACCCTCCAGCCTCTGCTGAGGCGTCTGAAGACAGCGTTTTTAACAGGGTCTCCTCTGTCCTGCAGAGCTCCAAGGTGGTTCTTCTGGAGGACTTGGCGTCTCACTTTGGGATGAGGACTCAGGATGCCATCGCCAGACTGCAGGACCTGCTGGCTGAAGGCTCCCTCACAGGTCAGTGTGAGCAGAGCTGCTGACGCTCCTCAGAGTAAACACGGACACATGAGCTTTTATTCACTGAATAAACCTCCTGTGTCTCCTCGATGATGTTTGAGTGAGAGAAGAAACCCAGACCCAGTCAGAAATCACCAGTAAGATGAGAGTTACAAGTCCAGAGGCAGAGATCTTCTACTTCTCAGTGAGTAACAGAAGATATATGAGGACAAGGAGCTGATGAAGTGAACCACCTCAGTCATGCAGTGACATGAAGGAGCAGTGGCTTTACCTCGAGCTGCCTCTAGGGGTCAGAGTTCCTCACACTTCTCCAAAGTCCTGCCACCTTTCAGAGGAAACTCGTGTCAGCAGCTCGTATCTGCAGTCTCATTGTATCTGGTCACCTGTAGGAGCTCATGAACATCAGTGAGGGTTGGAGTGAAGATGGCTGGTTTTTGCCTTCTGGCTCAGATCTTTTTTTGAAGATCTGGTCCAGCAGGAGCATCACTGTCAGTCTTCTGCTTCCTTCTTCTGTCACTCATGAGCTGAGACCCCGATGCTTGAACTCTTTGCTGTGTTGTTGTTGTCTGCCTGCAGGAGTGATCGATGACAGAGGGAAGTTCATCTCCATCACGCCAGAGGAGCTGGACTCGGTGGCTCAGTTCATCAGACGGAGAGGCCGAGTTTCCATCACAGAATTGGCTCAAGCCAGCAACTCTCTGATCAACCTGATGCCGGAGAGCCGCAGCACCGCCTGACGGACGCCTGAACGCCACGAGACTGCTGAGGAATCAATCCAAGTCTTACCTGAGTGAGGACTTCACTCACCTGCTGGTGAAAAACACACGCTGGACTTTTATCTGCTCCTGGCTGGTGTTTGCTGTCAGAAGATGTTGTTATCTGTTTAACTTTAGAGACTCAGCAGCTCAGCAGCTTCTGTCCACCAGCTGCAGTTTGGCTGCTAACAGCAGTGAATCACTGCTGAGTGTGACGTTAAATTCAGTTAATTTATTTAGATAAATTCAGTCTATCAAGAAAGTAAAAATGTGGAAGAAGAATTCAAAGGATGAAATTTGTGTCACATCTTTCCTGAGTTTGTCTTGTTGGTTGATGTTTCTGGTGATGAAGTCATTCAGATGCTGCAGGAGGATAAAAACCCACAGAGCAGCTCAAACTCATGACCATCATAACATCATCCCTGCAGGGGGCGCAAAGAGACATTAAGGCCACCTAATCTGATTCTGAATAATATTTGCTCCTTTGAAAACATTTGATTCAACACTTGATCGGGTCGGAGGCGTCGGTGCAGCTGATGTGGGTTTAACGCTGCGTTGTGAGCTGTGAGCGCTCACACACGCTGCCACAGAGATCAGTGACGAGTCTACAAAGACAGTCTGCTCTGAGATCGACTCAGCTGCTTCAGACACAACAAACATGAACCGTAAAACACCGATTAATAACATTTAATGAACAAAACATTGATTACGCTGCTTAAAAAGAAAGATGTTCCTCCTTCAGACCTTCAAACACTGATGACAGGTGCATCAGGCAGTTCAGATAAAGTAATTTACTCTCGTTATGAGTTCAGGATGAATTTGTCTCTCTGGTGTTTTCACATCGTCCTCCAGTGAAGCTGATTCCTGAAATAAAGAGTCTGAGACTCCTGTGGTTTTCAGCTGGACGTCTCCGTGTCTTTGTCCTGGACCTTCTGTCCTCCCTGAGTCTGTTTCCCCTCAGTTATCTCCCATGTTGATTTGGCTCCTCTGTCCTGAAAACAGGAAAAATAAATCAGTCCGGTTTCTCTGCAAACTGGAATATTTGACATCAGAGTAAAATCTGTGTGGAGTTTGTGTTCACACTGTAAATAACCAGCTTCATTTCCATGTAAATCAGCCACGCGCACCTTAATCAGCACACCCAAAGGTGCCAGGTCGTTTCTGAGGTCGTCACAGGCTCTGAGCAGAGGGATCCTCTCAGGGTGAAGTCCCGGTTTGTTAGAGGAACCAGTTGGATCATCACGCCGAGCGAGTGCGAATGCTCGGACTTCACTCCTGAAGCGAGTCAGCTGCTCCACGACGCCCAGCAGACTCCCACCGTGACTCACTGCGTCGGCCTCCTGCACAGACAGCAGAGGTGAGGAAATGTCTGAGAAACAACTGATTTAAAAGAAAGACCTGTGAAGAAAACACGTGGTGACGTTTTGTGTTTTTTATTGGACTTCACATGCGTCCAAACCCCGAAGAACACTGATATTCAGACACTAACAAAGCACGTCACTGAGCCTGTTGAACACGGTGACATGCTCCTTTACTAAGGCACAGCTGAGTTTATTTTGATGAAATCTCATCTGCAGCTTCCTGCTGTCACTCAACAATCTAAAAAATGAAGAGAAATCAGTAAATCTGAATGTTTGTCCCAGATTCTGACCTTCCTGTGCAGCAGATCGACTCCAAACACATCCAGGACGTCTCTGACGTAGCTGATCACGGCTGCAAACACTGCAGGACTGCGAGCTGCTGCGTGGTCGCACTGAACAGAGATAAACACACACACACACACACAAAGTTGGGCTCAGTGATCATCTGACAGACTTTATTTTTTATCTGATTTGATTATAAATTGAAATGAACTTGTGTGAAATCCTGAGAAAACTTTATGGAAAGTTTTCAGCGCGCGATCATCTCTCAGCTTTGCTCACAACATCTCAGTCTCTCTTAACCTCACGTCTGCATCAACTACAGCTCAGGAACATAATGCAGTTCAGCACAGAGAGTTACCTTAGAAACAGGCTTAAGTTGGCAATTTCCATGATAAACCAGGTTCATCACGGCACCGACGGCTCGTGTGGTGTCAAAGTCGTCTGCCAGGGCTGCAAGAACGCCGGACTTGGTCTCAGCCAGCCTGAAACACAGAGGAAGAATTAAACATTGTAATTTAAAGGGGGGGGTTGCCTATAGAAGAGTGTCGTCCCTGATCCATAAACACAGTGACAGACTTCAGAATGATGCACTGAACCTGCAGGTGCTGTTGAGTGAATGAGAAGAACCTCGTCTTCACAACGCTGTATGAAGCTAAACTCCACAGTTCAGATGTAGATGAGGACAATTCAAATGAAACTACTTCCACATAAAGAGAACAATATGAGATCAAACTCTGCAGAAATCTGAACAGAGTCAGAACCTTTCCCAGAGAAAAGCCTCCTGCACAGGGGAACACTGCAGCTGACCCTTCATGTAGGCCTGAGCGTCATGGATGAAGGAGCTGATGGTTCCCAGAGAAGATCGAGCCTCTATCATGCTGCCGTCACTGTAGTCGATGGCTGCAGAGAAAACAGAAAACCATTTAATCTCTTCATCAAAGAAGAAGAACTTCTCTCTGCAGAGACAGAACCAAACAGGACCGTCGTCGTCCGGCTCTGCACCAATCAGCTTCTTTTCTCTGGTTTACTGGGTTCAGTGAAATCCATCCCATAATGAAAACGATGTTCAATTCATTTTGCTTTGAAACTGTGCAGAAATAAAAAACTGTATTTTGTTTTTGTTAAAACCATACAGCCACATAAAAACAGTCACCTTATAAAACAGAGACACTTCATATTTCCCACCTGATCTGTATTTAGTCAGAAGACAAAACATCCGAAACTCGTCGGCAGAGTACGACTGCAGGAACTCCTGACGAGGACAAAGACAGATTATCTCCACACGTCAGCCTGCAGCGTGGCAGATACTGAGACTGATTCAGTTAATATGTGATCAATGATTATTAGTGATGACTTTACCTTGATGGTGATGTAGTTCTTCAAAGATTTAGACATTTTCTCTGCGCTGCCTTTCAGGTGTAAGTGACCTGAAAGATGAAAGCAGAAGCAGAAACCTTCATGACCCTCTGATCTCCGTCACAGTCAGCTGCTGTAAAGACCTGCTCAGTGTGTTTGTCACGGCGGTCGCATGTTAAAGTCAGGTGTTACTGAGTTCGTCTGAACCTGTCAGCTGGTTCCAGCGTGACTCGTCAGAAGCTGAAGGTGAGCTGTGGTTCACCTGAGTGCAGGAAGTAGTTGGCCCACTGGCCACACTGGTGATAGGCTTCACTCTGAGCGATCTCGTTCTCATGGTGAGGAAACGCCAGATCGATGCCGCCGGAGTGGATGTCCAGCTGACTCCCAAACACTGAGCTGAAACAGCACACACACACACACACACACACACACACACACACACACACACACACACACACACACACAGCACTGGACTGAGTCTGCAGGTCATTACTGACCATCAACAGGTTGTTTTGATGATCAAACACTGATCAATACTAACAAAAGGAATATTAGTTCACAGTCATTCATGCAAACTTCAGAGCTTATGAACTTCAGCTGTTCAAGTCTTTTTGTTTTGCATTTCAGGCCTGAAGTGCAGCGACACGTTAACATTTACAACCCGACTGAACGAAGCAGACGGACGCTGTGAATCCAAACCTGGCGATGGTGGAGCATTCGATGTGCCAGCCCGGTCTTCCTCGACCCCACGGAGATTCCCAGTGCGGCTCCTGAGGCTTGGACGGCTTCCAAAGAGCGAAATCCCTCCGGTCTCGTTTATTCGCGCCGCCTGGAACACCGAGGAGTTTGTTTTCAGTCAGTAAAAGAGACACAGCTGGCATAACTCTGGTGTGTTTGGTCTTTTTTCTTCAGTCACATCATTTATCCTCCTGTGAAGCTCTGACATGCTGTGACAGACAGAAACACTTTACCCGGCTCTCCATGAGAGTCTGCAGCTCCTCCCAACTTTCCATAACGGTCACCAATGGACTGAATGTCGAAAAACACATCACCTGCAGCCGAAGCACGAGACAAACGCTGCATCAGGTACTGAAGAAATACAGCAACCTCTTTATTAAGAGAAGAAAAGCATGAGTTCCTAATCTTCACCTTCTCTTGTAGCGTAAGCGTGTCCGTTCTGGATGATCTTCTCAATGAACGCCACGATGTGATGCACATTCTCAGTGACTCTTAGATACACTGCAGGAGGAATCACCTCAAGAACAAGGACAAAGACATGTTTATAGATGAGGAACTTAACATTAATCTCTGCTCATATAAAATAAAGACATGAGCTTTAACCTGATCACTCACCTTTAATGACAACATGTCCTTCTTGAATTCGTCCTCGTACATCGCAGCGATGACGGCTGGAGAAACATTTTCCTGTCAGACAGTGAAAACACGTTTTATGAAGCAGCACGTCCTCATTCATGTAACAGCAGCCACAGACAGGCTGTGAGATCTCACCTCCAAGCCTCTCCTGATGATCTTGTCATCGATGTCGGTGATGACCATGGCGTGGATCACAGTGATCCCAAACACTTTGGTCAGGATCCTCTGCAGGATGTCAAACCTGACATAAGAGCTGTGGCAGGAGGAGAGCAAAGTTCAGCTCAGACACGTTTACAGTCTTAAAGTGTGACTGTTTCTGTCCTTACCATGCGTGGCCCAGGTGGGCGTGGTCGTACACGGTGGGTCCACAGCTGTACCTGAGGCACAGTGAGAGAACAACACTGTTATAAGCAGCTGTGAGCGTGAACAGCTGATGTTAATCAGTGAAACATCTTTACCAGGTGGCTGCTCCCTCTCTCGCCAGAATCAGAGGCTCTTTCTGCTTCGTCAGGCTGTTGTAAGTCTTCAAACCCGTGTCCGACCCGCTGGGCTTCACCCATGTCCTCCCTGACACGGTGCTGCAGGATGCACCGGACCTGGATGTGACGGTGCTGACTGAAACCTGTCTGAGGAGCTTCAGCTTCTCCAACGCTGCCTGTCTCCACATACTGACACCTCACATGTGCTAGCTTAGCTTAGCTTAGCTTAGCTAGCTGCTGTCTGATCACAAACCATGAATTTAAACTCTTTATGTGTCTGAACATGAACATTAACACGGCTGGAAGTCTGCAACATTAGTAAACCACAGCTACTATCAGACTACACGCTGTTAAACCCTGTTCTCATGCTCACTCATGTCACCTCCACACTTCTCGCGAGAGTCCGATACCGGAAGTGCCCACTCGTATCATGTGATTTGCTCTTGCTGGTGCTCTGCCTCAGCAGCTATGTCGAAATAATCCTGGTGTGGACAGGACTCGTGTAGGAAAAGCTCTCGTTTCGTCCAGAAGGTCCGCTGAAGATGCAGAACGTCATAAACACGGTGAAGGGCACCGCGCTCGGCGTGGCGGAGTTCCTCACGCCGGTGCTGAAGGTAAACTGCTAGCTTGGGGAGGATCATAAACACACGAGCAGATGATCGATGCTAACCAGTAACGATAGCTGACAACATCACGGCTCTCTGTTTTCATCTTCTGTGGTAGAAGAAGCTGTAGTCAGACGCAAACTGATGGGTTTAATGAAATGTCGGCTGTTTTTGAGCACGTTTGCGCGGTTGTTGTGTTGCGCAGCGCTGCGCTCATGAACAGCTGGGTGTTTATGATCCTGATGTTCCTCTGATGCTCCTCTGATGTTCCTCTGATGCTCCTCTGATGTTCTGCTCTGCTTTGTCATCAATGACAGGAATCTAAGTTCAAAGAGACCGGAGTCATCACGCCAGAGGAGGTGGGAATCATGATGATGATAATAATGATAATAATAATAATAATAATGCATGTTGACTGTTTTGTTAAGTTTGGATCATGATTCATAATCTCACTTTATTCAAACACTGTTAATCATCCAGCCGCTGTTTTCCTTCATGCTGCCTCGTTTTCTTTCCCAGTTCGTGGCAGCTGGAGATCACCTGGTCCACCACTGTCCCACATGGAAATGGTGAGTGTCTGCTTGGAGAAGAGTCTCAGATAAACACCTTCCTGTGGGTAGGGTCCCTTTGTGTGAGGTGTGAGTGTTTGGGAGGGCGGTCCCATGAGGACAGAGGTCAGAGGTCAGGTGAACCAGGGTCGGCTGGTCGGCCCTCCCTGTGTCCTGGCTGAGGTCTCTGCTGTGGGACAGTGAGGGTTCTGGTTTCTCTGGTTTCTCTGGATTCTGCTGGTTGTTTAGTTGATGCTGTGGTTTTAGTGCTTTGGGTTCTGCTTGTCCTGATGTTTGCATTGGTGCTTTGTCGGCACCGCTGGAGGTGATTTTAGGAGTAATTTCAGCACCTTTGTTGGAAATAATGTCGACTTGTACTGAGAAACGTCCTCCGCCTGTTGAACTCGGTCGTATCTGGTGTGTGTGGTCGACGGTCCTTCACACCAGGACTCACTTCTCTGTTCCTCTTGTTGAATTTCACTCTTTGGTGTAATAATCCACTTGAAAAACCCCAAGTTGCATCACTCCGTTTACCGTCTGTGTTCGCCCTTCGGCACATTTTCAACAACCGAGAAGAAAAGAAAGAACAGATTTTATGTTGTTTGTTTTTTATGTAAAATGTATATTTAGAGCAGATTTTTGGCTTTAAAACTGAGGAACTGAACAGAAATTATCAACCCAAAGTGTTTTTAAGGACCCTGTTTGTTAGTTTGTGATTGTCTGAAGATTTGCCTTTTCTTTTTTTTGGTGGGGGGGGTCAGCTGACTTGGTTCCTTCACCAAAGTGGAATAAAATCCATTTAATCATTCACTCTTTTTTTAAGAAAAGCAAAAATAAACCTAAAATACTGACGGATGAAAACTGAGAAAGATGTGAATCTGGTTTTGTTGAAGGAAAAGAACCACAAACTGTTTGTATCCTGACATGAAGTGTTGTTAAAGCTGTGGTTCCTTCCCCTCTCAGGGCCACTGGGGAGGAGGCGAAGGTGAAGCCGTACCTGCCTCCGGACAAACAGTTTCTCTTGACACGAAACGGTGAGAAGGTTTTAAATCCTGACTGCTTTTCTTTTCATGTTTCATTTGTCTTAAACTTTCTCTACATTTATCAGCATGTTACAGCCTTCAAAGTATTTTTCTCCTTTTCTGAGACGTTTTTATTGAATGAAACATTTAAATGTGCATTTTAAATATTTTAAGCATCATAATGTAAATGTAAGTTTTTGTTCTTTTTTAGTTCAAAGTTAATTAAATTTCAGCCCCATTAGTGAAAAATCTTTTAATGATCAAATGAGACGACGGATCTGTTGTTCTCGTCTTCTGTGACGCACAAAAGCAAAATACTCAGATTACTATCAGAACCTTCTCCGTGGTCATGTTCAGTCTCCACGGAGCTGCTGTGGCTTCTGTTCAACCCGACTTCCTCTGGTGTTGATGTGTGTTTGTGGTCTCAGTTCCCTGTTACAAGCGCTGCAAACAGATGGAGTACTCAGATGAGCTGGAGGCCATCATCGAGGAGGACGACGGGGACGGGGGCTGGGTGGACACGTACCACAACTCAGGTGGGACGCCGTCCGTCAGCACGCTGCAGGTGTTTTATCACGGCTGCAGCTCGTTCAGCTTTGCAGATGAAGTTCAGATAAGAAAGATAAGAAAAGTGTCTCATTGATATGAAGATTTCTGTTGGTTCTGGATACAAATACAGAGTTTAACTCAAAGTCACATCCCAGCTCAGAGGAGTGAGAGAGCTTGTTTTATATTAATGATAATCAATAATAATTATAATTATATAATTGAACTGTTTGTGACTGTGTGAGCAGGAGTGTTGGGAGTCACAGACGCTGTTCGAGAAATCTCACTGGACAACAATAAGGTACGTTTCCTTTGAGGTTCATGTTGATTCTGAATTACTGTGAGACTCAGAGCTCCAAACATGTAATAGATTACTCTTTGGTACATAAAGAGAGGCTATAATCAATATGTTTGTGATAACAGCGTATCACATGACGGTCTGACAGTGTTGAAGCTGCTGTGAACGATCAGTTTTACAGAGTTTTATTGTCGCAGCTTTCATGTGAATTCTTTCAGGATAAGAACATGAACGCCACGTCTGCAGCTTGTTGTGATGATGATGACGATGAGGATGATGATGAAGATGGAGAAGCAGCAGATATGGAAGGTATTTACATCTTACTCACACGCTGCAGGAACTTCAGCGGTCGTTTACTTGAACGTGGGTCATGTTTTCCTGCTCGCTCTCGTTTCAGAATACGAGGAAAGTGGCCTGCTGGAAACAGATGAGGTGAACAGTCTGAAGCATCGCAGCAAATCTTCATGATCTGATATTGATTATTGTAAATCAATGTGACCTCTCACGTCTCTGTCCTCTGTGCAGGCGACTCTGGACACCAGTAAGATGATAGAAACTAAAGCCAAAGCTGAGCCTGGCAGTGAAGACGCCATCCTGCAGACGAGAACATACGACCTGTACATCACATACGACAAGTACTACCAGACCCCCCGACTGTGGCTCTTTGGATACGACGAGGTACAACAACATATATGTGTGTGTGTGTGTGTGTGTGTGTGTGTGTGTGTGTGTGTGTGTGTGTGTGTGTATAAACTGGGGAGAAAAAGAGAATAAATTCACTTTGTTTCAGTTTCAGAAAAGATTCAGTTTTTTTGACAAACAAGGAAACAAAAATGAGAGAAAGACTCCGAAGCAGCTCTGAGTCTTCAGTCTAATGTGTGTTTGTGTCGTTCTCCAGGATCGGACGCCTCTGACTGTAGAGCAGATGTATGAGGACATCAGCCAGGACCATGTGAAGAAGACTGTCACCATTGAGAACCACCCCCACCTTCCTCCACCTGCCATGTGCTCTGTCCACCCCTGCAGGTGAGACCTTCTCTGACCTTCTCTGAGATGCAGCTTCACCATCAGCACCATCAGAGTGTCGGTCACAGCCGGGTCACCTGGTGCTGCTGAGATGATGAGCTGTGATCTTCTCTGATCATGGAGACGAAAAAACAGTCAGCTGACTCTTTTAAGCCACTAGAGGGAGCAAGCAGATGCTTTCAGTCTGTAGAAGGTCATATTGAGGTGTTGTCCAGCCTTTCTCAGCTTCCTCTGTGTCTTCACAGGATCATGGTGCTTCAACCAGCGACTAACATGCAGACGTGTGTGAATCTCTGCTCTTAGTGCTGAGATGTCTTTAATCCTTTGATAGTGTTTGATGAGAACCTGTGTGTTTGTTTTCAGACACGCTGAAGTGATGAAGAAGATCATCGAGACTGTGGCAGAAGGAGGAGGAGAGCTGGGAGTTCACATGTATCCTTTCATGGTGACAACCTGCTTCGTTTCTGCTCCTGTGACTCAGGCAGCTGCTCTGTCGGTTGTATTTTTAAGGATTTGTGAGGATCTGAAGTCCTTGTTTATTAAAGACTCGTGTGTTTGAAGACGTTCCTGCTCAGAGGATCAGACATGTGGCAGGAGGAAGCAGACATGTATGTGGAGATGATTCACTCCTTCAGGTTTCACACACCAAGTCAAACATAATTCAGATTATTTCAGCTCAGTTTTCTTTTCAACATCGCAGCACAAGACAAAAGAGCCACAGGAACAACCTGGATCTTTGAAGCTCACCTCTCTGTTGCCTTCACATCTTCCTGCCTTTTTACTTTTTCTGGTTCAATTGCAGCCAAACAAAACTCTGAAGGGAGTTTCTAACGGGCTGCAGAACTTCCTGAGGTTGTTTTCACCAGCTTGTGTCGGGCCAAAGGTTCCTGATGTTCCACCTGTCTAGTTATTCCAAATGTTTGAAGGAAACCAGGCAGCTGTTCTGCATGATGTCAGTATATATGTACCTAATCAGGCAGGTGAATGTTTTACCTTCACGGTTCACTGTGACTTCCTGCTTTGGGCCCAATAACAACACTGCTGTTCCTTCAGTGTGCTTTTCTGTGTTTTTCTTAACTGAGACTTCCAGGTATCTTCTCATCTTCCTGAAGTTTGTCCAGGCCGTCATTCCCACAATAGAATACGACTACACGAGACACTTCACCATGTAGCTCCATTCGTCTGCCGCTGCTGATGCAACATCTGTGCGTCTGTGGGAAGATCAGCTTTCTGCCTCTGTGTTCAGATTAAATCTGGTCTGGCCTGATAACAACTGGTTTGTGGAGAGTGTGTGTTGCTCAGAGACGGTTTCCTTGTGTGTGTGACTCGGGGAATGTTGGCGGTTTGTGACAAACCTGTCTGTCCAAGGAACAGTCTGATCTTCAGCTGCAAACCGGCTTGTTTTCCATGAAACCCAGAGTCAGAATCAGTGAAGTGTGTGTGTGTCGGTGCAGATGAACTGGCTCGGTCGCCTGCTGCTGGATGAGCTGCAGCAGGAAAATACAGTTTCATCAGACTCACTTATTCCATTTATGTTGTTTTTCACCAGAAAAGCAGAGATGTAAGAGAAACACATGTTGAAAGGTTTGTGATTAGCCTGCTAGCTGATAGTTTGAGTTGTTTAATGTGGTTTGTTTACTTGTGACGAAGCTGGCCGGCAGTTTCTCCCAGTATTTGTGCTTATTTATCTCAGTCGTTCAGAAATAAAGCTGAAGTCCATCTTGTCTTCTGACTCTGGGCGACATGAGGGACAAGGCATCGCCCCAGCAGTCGGACTGTTCCTCTGACGTTTCACTCCGGTTTCATGTCGTGACCACAGTGTGCTGAACGCTCACAGAGTTCCTGTTAAAAGATGATGATGCTGTGGATAAAATCAGCCCACTCCACATCGCTGCTGTCAAACGTTATCGTCCGTTTCAGAGAAACATGAACTAATTATTAACTAATTAATCAGCTTCCTGCAGGCTTGTCATCAGTCTGACTCGCTGAGAATGAGGTGGATTCTGTCAAACATCTGCTTTCAGCATCAGGGACTCTGAAGTTGAAGCCACTCAGTGATTTCTGGGTCACGTAGAAGCAGCAGGACAAGCTGTAAACACTTAAGAAGTTCCTGTGGCAAACAAATCAGTCAACATTTCCCTTTTCACACATCGAGCAAACAAAGAGAAACGTTTTGTTTACATCTGATGAATTTTAGTCCAGTTTCACCACCATCACGGTTCGCTCTGTTTGTTTTGTTCATCAGCTGTCGGGGAAAAAAAGTATCCGGCTCTTTAGCTGCTAAATGCTCCTCCTGTCCGACTGCTGTCAGCTCGTCCTCTTCTATTCATCTTCACACACTGACAGAACATGTTTCATGTGTGTATTTGGACCCGGACAGCTGTGAGGAGGACGCGGATGTTTCCTGCCCACATCACTTCTGAAACATCTCTGCAGGAGCATCAGTGGAAGCTTCGTGACGTGATAATGTCGTTCTGCGCCTCACTGCCGTCACCGTCGCTTCGTCCTAACGCACTGTGCAGTAGTCACGGCCGAACCTCGTTGTTGTGAATCAGCTCTTCATGCCAGTTTGTCTTAAAACCTTCATCTCTGAATGTGTCGATGGCCAGGCCCTTTCGTTCACTAATGGTTCTTCTCGTGTGTTTTTTTGTGTTTTATCGGGTGATTTTCTCTCCTCTGGAGCTTCTCAACCTTGAGACATTTTATCAGCTCGTCTTGCTTCAACAGGTGTGATGCATCACTACACGTTGTGTCTGCGAGCTGTGTGAAGGTTGAATGTGACCTCAGCTGTGCAGCGTTTTTAAAAAAGCTAATGGAGATTCCTTTTATCGTCTCAAGCCTCTTGATGCACATCAGTTAATGAAATTTGTTTCTGGTCTGTTCTGTTGCTTAGATTTTGAACTATAACCTTTACTTCTCTCAGCACAGTAACATGTTGCAGACAGTACGTACACAACTAAACAAAGTACTCGCTTCAGTAATCCTACTCTGCTCTCCTCGTCGTTTGTTGGTCAAATGAAATACTCACTCTGTACTGCCTGTTGGTCCGGTCTCCTCATGTAACTCGCTCAGTGGTGACACTTGAACATTTTAAAGAAATGTACATTTATCAATAAAGAGTTTCCCAAATATTACAAACGGTGCTTTGTGTGTTTGTTGGGGCTGAGGGGTGGAGGGGCTGAGGGGTGGAGGGGCTGAGGGGCTGAGGGGTGGAGGGGCTGAGGGGTGGAGGGGCTGCTGAACGAGCAAACAAAACTCTGGGTTCAACTGCGATATACAGCTGATTTTATACATAAAGCTTATATATATAAATTAAAATATCTGTGTCATTCAAGAAAACCACACCACTGGTAAAGTCTTAGAGAGATTCACAGATCTATCTATCTATCTATCTATCTATCTATCTATCTATCTATCTATCTATCTATCTATCTATCTATCTATCTA
>JAQMCX010000041.1:12961182-13041492 GCA_029814765.1 Acanthurus leucopareius | reverse complement strand
AGAAGAGAGTGCTGGCAACCACAGACTGGTAGAAGATCTCCAGCATCTTGCTGCACACATTGAAGGATCTCAGCTTCTCAGCTACTTCTCAACCACCTTCACATCCCTACCCAGAATGCACAGGGGCCACAGAGCTGTTCCCTTCCTCCTGAAGTCGATCACCATCTCCTTGGTCTGATCCACGTTGAGTACTACTAATGATAATATGAATAATGAAAATGTACACATATGTAATCTTCAAAAAGAGCTTCTTTAGAAATGATTTTTGAAAACCAAAAGACACATTTTTAGATTTATACTGACATTTTTCAAAAGAAATAGATTTCCCCGAACCCCCCTATTTCTTTTTTTTAGCTTTTTCTTTTAAAAAAAATAACTTTCCAATCATATTTAGTCTCTTGCAGTGAAAATAACTTTTGTAACCAGTTTTAAAATGTCTTTGAGTCTGCTGTTAGTTTATTATCTGACATAACTCCCTTTAATTTGTGTCTCAAAAACGACTTAAATTATAATATTCCAGATTTTTAATCATTGCATTTAGTCATGTTCAGTGTTTACTTACTTTCATTTTCTGAAACCTAAGATTAAGAGAAAATTACTTGACATCAAACTATTTTTTTTAGGATTTGAAACTCCCTCTTAAAAGAAAAAAAAAGTTCTATAAAATTTTCTCAATGGTTCATTTAAAGTTAAAGGCCTATTCTCAGGAAATACACCACAGCCACACAATTCAATAACATTTTACAATGCTAAAGTAAGAGCTTAAATTCAAATCTTTAGTTTGACATACATTTTTCATGGATTAGTCTTTAGTTTTTAGCTGAAACACGCTTAATATCTGATTTTTCCAGTATTCCCGCAGATCAAAGTAATACGAAACACGGAGCTTTAATTTTACGACAGGAAAACCCAACTTCCGGTCTCGTCTTCGGTTATTTTCTGACGCTTGACGGCTGTTTTACTTCTGGCTTCGTGGCTCATTGAATCCGTTCGCTAACATTTATTTGTTGATAACGTGAAAATGCACAGAGATAAAATGTCCCGGTTATTATCCGTGTTTACGGCCGCAGTGCTGCTCGTTACCGGGACTTCCGGGAAAACTGTAACGGGACTTTTCAAGAGCGAAGTCGCGAGACAGCAGAATGGCCAGTTCATCACTAAATTCATGTACCAAGGTAACGTTAACGTGAACGGTGCTGCTAACGTGTCATCTCCGGGGGCGACGGGGTCTCAGAGTAATCCGTTTCTAATGTAACGTGGCAGAAAAACGACGTTTAGATTCATATTACTGTTTTTATTTTGCCTGTTTTTTTGGTTTTTTTTGCCTCTGGCTCATCGATTGGTGCAACTAGCATGTCATCATCACTTTATCTGATCATGTCACTCCACTTTTATTGATCCCGCTTCGCCTTACTGCTCCTGTTTTGTGCCGTGTGATGTCACAGAGCTATTGATCCGGTATCAGGAGTGTTTTTCAGATATTTGTAAGTGTTTTCCTCTTTAGACTGAGTTTCTGTGAGAGTTCACAAACAGCTCCAGACCCATGAAGAAGCTGCCCTTTCCCCTTTCCCCTGAACGCCCCACCCTGGCCCCTGGCTGAGGCCAGCAGCTGCAGGTCTCACTGAGCAGATAGGTGGAGCTGCCTGGCTCCTGAGACCTGCAGCAGGAGATGCTGGTTGGATGATGGTGGAGCCTCTGAAGCTGTTTGACCCTGGAGGTCCAGACGAGTCCTGATCTTCACGCTCACCTGAATCTTGGAGCATTTAAGTGTCATGTGATGTGATGATGAAGCCGTCTGCCCTGCATCAGTCTTTGTTAAGCAGGAGGACGTGTGTCATGTTTCTGTCCGTCTCCCTGCAGGTGATAGTGGTCTTCTGGTGTGCAGGCTGGAGAACTCGGCTCTGGCCACAGAGAAGGAGTCCAGGCTGCTGCTGTACCAGGACATGGACTCGGACCTGGACAACCTGAGCTGCTCCGAGAGGCTCGCCAAGGCTGCGTTCAGCAGTAAGAACCAGGACTCACTGACTCTGATTCAGGATGTGATTGAACCCTCCTTCCTCCGTTCTTCTCCATTCTGTCTCATTGTCCTCCTCTTCTTCCTCCTCCTGCTTCAGTTTCTCTGAGTCGAGACGAACACAACCAGTCGATCCCGCGTCTTTCCTCGCCGACAGCCTGGCAGGCCGTGTACGCTGACAGATACACATGCCAGGTAACAGCAGCATCACAGGTTGCTATGAAACAAAACACACACATGAGCAATAAATCTGCACTGAATCAGGTGTGAGGAAGCTCAGAACATGAAGAGGAACCTGGTGGTCGGAGATGTTTCTGCTTTTATTTGCTGTAATGTGAAAGTGATTGATGAATCAGGTAGAAGGAGCCGATGTTCATTCAAACTTCCTGCATGATCACTCAGAGTTGAACTGCAGGTGCATGTGAGGTGAGCTGTGCAGCCTAATGAAGCCTTATCTCCTTCTAGATTAGACTTAAAAAACACACCTGTAAGAACGTGATTGGATGTTTTTAATCAGCTGATACGAACAAATGAAGCCGCTGCTGCTGATGAAGTGATGCCAGCATGGCGTCAGCGCTCTGCTGCTTCCAAAACTTTACTTACAAGTGTTATAGTAGTATCATACAACACATACAAACTTAGAATCATACATTAAAACATCATATATGATCTGTTTTGTTCCTTCTATCATAAATCTATTTTAATTGATTTTTTTAGCTGCTTTACATACAAGTTACAAACACAAAACCATGGAGAAACATCCTTAAATGTAACCTCTAAAGGTGGTAAAACATCAATAAAAGTACTTAGTAGTAGTAATATTAGCACAAATACTTGTAATCTGTTCAGAATGTTGGATTACAGTGTAATAGATTACTTCCCAGCCTTTTCCTGAGTAACCGTTCCCTCCTCGTCTTCCTCGTTCCCTCTCTGTTTCCTGTTTCCTGTTTCCGTCTCTGCAGGAAAACGCAGTGATTCCTTCTCACGCTGATCTCAGATTCACCGTCCTGCTGCTGAACGCCGACTCAGCTGGAAATCCTCTGGAGCACTTCAGTGCAGAGGAGGCAGGTGAGACGCCGCCTGATGACCTGATGCATCAGCTGCAGGAGATCCTGCTGACGCCACGTTAACCCGACAAACTCAGATTAAAAAACAAGGAAACATCTTCTAACAAGCATCTCTGACCTCCTCAGTCTTTTTTCAGAAACGAGCTTAATTGCAGGCGTTCTAATAACCTATTTTCTGTCTAAATTCAGCTTTGTGTGGAGCTTTTGAGAAGATATTTAAAGGAAACATCTAAATAATGGAGAGTTAATGATGGTTTGCCAGATGTTCTGCACTGACACTGTTAGAAAAAGTGGGATTGGTCCTCAGAGATCTGCATCATTCATGTGAGAACGTGTTGTCTGTCTTTCTTCTTCTCTCAGGTCTCCTCAGTTTTTACTTCCTGCTGCTGCTGGCCTACTTCGTGGCCTGTTGTATCTACATCCAGCCTCTGTACCAGGCTCTGAGGAAGGGAGGTCCCATGCACACCGTCCTCAAGGTGCTGACCACGGTGCTGGCGTTCCAGGGCTGCTCGGCGCTCTGCAACTACGTCCACCTGGCCAGGTACGTTCAGCCGAGAGACGTTTAGATGAAACTCTGCACCTTCACACATGAAAAAGCAACGATTTGAGAAAGAAAGACAACAGTGTGAAGCCTGAATAAAGTTTTTCTGTTGTAGCAGCAGCATGACCGGGTGTTAACGTAGCACACACACACTTTGCTGCACTGTGTGAACTAACGTGCTGCACTGCTTCCTGTCGCGTCCTGCAGGTTCTCCAGAGACGGCGTCGGTATTCCTCTGATGGGCAGCCTGGCAGAGTGTACGTCCCTCTTCCTCAAATCAACGTCTTTATTAACATCTGCTGTCGAATTATTCCAGATTTTATCGTAAACAGACGAGGAACTGATGGTTTTGTTCTCTGCTCCTTCCTCTCCGCTCCCTGCTCCCGGTGCAGTCTGGGATATGGTGTCCCAGGTGTCCATGCTCTACATGCTGCTGAGCCTGTGCATGGGCTGGACCCTGAGCAGAGGCAGGAAGCCTCAGTCCAGACCTCTGCAGTGGGAACAGTCTCCGGCCTCGACGGCGGTGGCTGTCGGCGGAGTTGTCACACAGGTATGAACGTGGAGATGTGCTTCAGGTTGAAGTCTGTAACAACAGGTGAGCATGAAGCTGTGTGTCTTTCAGGCCGTGTTGCTGCTTTGGGAGCAGTATTCTGAATCTGAGAGCGAACATCACAGCTACCACCCTCAGCAGAGCCTCGCAGGTCTTCTGCTCATGGTTCTGAGGGTGACGCTGGCCATCCTGTTGGCCTCCATCCTCTACCAGATCATCTCCACCGAGAGGAGCACCCTGAAGAGAGACTTCTACCTCTGCTTCGCCAAGGTAAACGACCCGAACGCTCACAAACCCTCCAGAGAAGTCAACATTTACTCATCAGGAGGTCATGTGATCTGTCATGTGTTCCCTGCAGGGATGCTTCCTGTGGTTCCTCTGCCACCCCGTCCTCTTCCTCATGTCGGCTATCTTCAACGAGCACCAGAGGGAGAAGGTTTGAGCACACAAACACACAAACACGCAAACACACAGACACTCAAACGCACCACATAAGTCTGCTCAGTTATTCTGAGCTGCAGGTTTGAAAACGTGACCTTTGGCGCCACATGGAGTCGGACATGACAACATGTTCCACATTTATAAGTTCAGATATTCAACTTTAAGTTCCAGTTTTAGATATTTTCTAAGAAACTTTCAGTGGAGAAACAAAGATGAGTGTCAGTGAAGCCATCATCGATGAAATTCTTCAAACAAGTGCAGAATAATCTGGTTGTTCATCATCTGCCTGACGTGTAAACATGCAACTAGTTCGACACATTTAAAGGGATAAATCTTCACATATTGTATTTTACAAGTGTTCTTCTGCCCCCAAGTGGCCAAAACAGGAACAACATCTTCTGAACTCTCTGCAGGTGGTGACCATCGGCGTGATCCTCTGCCAGTCCATCTCCATGGTGATCCTCTACCAGCTCTTCCTGTCTCGCTCGCTCTACTGGGAGGTCTCCTCTCTCTCCTCCGTGTCCCTGCCGCTCACCATGTCCAGGACAAACCACAGGGGGCGCTACTGAGCACATCCACTCTCATGCGCCGCCCGATGATCATGAACATGCTGTGACTTGGAGGTTTCCTAAACCTCCCACTGTGTCAGAAGATGGAGACCTGCAGAGCGTGAAGAGGCAGAGAGGACAGGAAGTGATGTAACCCTGCAGAGACTCCGCCCCTTTTCCTGATGCTGTTTCCTGGGAAACATTTAAAGCCACTTTACCAGGGAACTACAGCAGGGTCACAGACGGCCAGAGGAAGATATCTACAGCAACATTCTACCTCTAGATACAAAGATTTGAGATGGAAACCGTCTGTGTCACTGAACGGAGGATATTTTTCTCAGAAGCACCGACAGAAGAGACACGAGGCTTTTTAATGGTTTCATGAGCTCCACATGCCACAAAACAGACCAACACGAGCAGGAAGAAGACACATGTCCAACATTTCAGAACATGTCTGCTCGTAAAGAACATGAGGTGAAACACAGACGGACTCCTGGCAGAAACTTACCTGCATACAGTGCAGCAGATGTTTGTTTTGGCCTCCAGGACACAATCCAGGATCAGTAAACTGGAGGTTTGTTGAACTTCACGAAGCTTCTCTGCAGGGACACAAATGTGTTTGTGCTCTCAGCTTTGACGATAACTCAAAGGTGACAACAGATTTACTTTAAAGGAGGAAGCTGCACGTCAGCGCTCAGCTCTGCTTTAAGGTTAATGGATGCAGAACAGATAATAAACTTGTAGATCTGAGGATCAGTAAGAGATTTGATTGATGAGCCGCTGTAGATAAACTGATGGAGGTGGAAGGTTTGGACGGATAGTTTCAGTCAGACGTGTACAGACTTTGTCTTTGCGTCAAAGTGATGAAACATCCAAAAGCACTGGTGTGTTTTCTCTTTACATCACAGATCGAACCGTAAATACTTTTGCTTTCTCTTCTCTTATATCATAAATCTACAAGCGAACAGCATGTGAGGCCTCAACCTTTAAAGTCCTATAAACTGTATTTAGCTGGAAACTGCATGACTCATCCTCTGTTTGGTTTTTGAACACAACCTGGTCCTTAAACGCCTCACTTTGGTGTTAATGAGTGTAAACACAAACCAAAGTCCACTGAAAAGCCACAGTCACTGTTCATGAAGGCTTTAAATGAGCTGCACCATGTAAATACATCCCAAAGAAATCCCCAAATTCCACACTGATGCTTCTCCAGTTATTCAGCTCCGGTCTGCACATTTTAATCTGCACCTGTCTCCATTCAAACGCTCATATTGCTCTGAGTTATACGTTATCAGGGGCTTCTGCTCATTAGAAACCAGACCAGCCATCTTGAGTTCAATATTTTGCCCGAGGACACAACATGAAGTCTGGAGGAGCCGAGGATCGAACCACTGACCCTCCGATAAGTGGGCCGCCCATTCTACCTCCTGAGCCAGAGGCTGTGAACCTTTGCTGTTTTAATGAAGAAAAATGTGCAATCTGATCTGTTGTTTTACCTTTTGTTTTGCTGGTTTGCAGTGAAACAGTGTGTGTGTGTGTGTGATCTGAGCAGGATGTGTTGTATCTATAGTGTATGAGGTTATGGAACGATGCATTCACTGTATATTGTATTTTGTCCCACAGTAGCAATCTTATTCTAATTAGACAATAATAAAATATGAGGCCTCTGTATTGTGTTCTTCATATTGTTGCACTTCATTACAGTTTGAGTTTAAAAGCAGAGAAAAACAACAGCTGAGTCTTTTGCTTTGGCATTTTTTATCTTATTTCGTGCACATTCAGTTGTTATATTAATTTTATATACAGACCAGGGAAATTATGGGCTTTATGATCATGTAAACTGGTGTCATCATAGAACATATTATCTGTTGTTAGTCACATTCCCATGTTGTCACACGGACAAACCCAGGTGTCAAACAGGGAGCCAACATTAGTTTAGAACTTTATTTAAAAAAAGGTTAGGAAATGTTGGGATTTGGTAGGAAAATGTTAGAAACTGTGTTCAATAGTTTATTAGGATTTGGTGGGATTGTGAGGAATTTAAGATAGCATCCTTTTCAGGTTAGTTTCATTATATAAAAAATTATAGAAAGAAATATCTATCTGGTAAATAGTTTTGTCTTTTATCTGACAAAGAAATCAGAGACATGTCAGTCTGTAAGAACGTGTGAGGCAGACAGGTTCGATTGAACTTATTGATACTTCTAATGTTTACAGGGCTCTGTTTGGGTCTTATCCAGCAAAAACCTTTTATTATATTAAGAAAACCATCATAATAATAGCAAAATATCCTCCGTATCTTTTGATATCATACAATTGAGTCTTTTTCTTTGTTTGTCATACAGTTTCAGGATATAATGACAACCTACCAGCCTTTCTACACAACACATAGGCTCTTGGTAAAATATAACACCCAGGGAACATGGGAAAAATGACGTCACGAACAGGATTCGAACCTGTGCGGGGAAACCCCATTGGATTTCGAGTCCAACGCCTTAACCTCTCGGCCACCGTGACCACGCATGTAAACGGGAAACCATGTCAATATATTTCTCGCGAGATCATGAACTGAACTGATGAGATAAACAACGGAAGATTTCATTATCAAGTTCCTCAAGTCGGTTACCGTAAATGTCATCGTTTGTTAACCTTGCTTTATGTTAAACGGGGTTTTTTATAAGCTGTCAGCGCTCTCTTTTTGATTGTGTAATGTTGACGTGCACGAGACGTGGACATCTTTTATCGTGTCAATCACTAAAAATGGTTGAACAATTATTAAATATCCACTCAAGTCTTGCCTGTGTAACGTTATATGACTCTAAATATGTATTTATGTCTCTTTCATGTGAATGCTAGAGCCTTCAGGCATGTTCTGCGATGATGCATTAATGGTCGGTGGCAGTAACTGTAAATAAATGCCACAGTTAGTTTAAAATATTTCTAAAAAACTAATCTACCACCGTAAAAAATAATATACAAAATTTTAGAAATATATCACCGCAAAGGGGCCGTATATTAATGCTATAATGGTTCATCCATCATCGAATAATTTGAGCGTACAGTTTAACCCCATGAGCATTGAACGCAGCACGTCTTACGTACCCCAAATACTGCATTCTGATTGGTCCGTCACTGTAAGCCTCGCTTTCATTAGAGGAGCAGTGTGGCTGGTTGTCACAGTTACAGTTAACACGACTCTTCTACACTACATGAGCAAAAATGATCAACTGGAAGGTAAATTTTATCATATTTCTTCATTTATAGATACCTTATGCTTGTGTTGTTATTAATGTTTAACCGCTGTATCATATTTTGTTTTCGCTGTCTCATAAAACCCAGGTTGTCTCAGCTGTAACTAGCTAAATGCTAACGTTTTGTAGCTAAACAAGTTAACTTGTCTCACATTTTCTATCACAAACTGCACCAAACTTCACATTTAGCTAACTACATTGTTTATCGAAGTTTTGGTTAAAAAAGCATGTATGTCTCTCTTTTTGTCTTTCTGTTACTTTGTTGGATGTTGTTATATGAATAGCTGTGAGTTGAATGACTTTGCTGGACATTCAGGTTGTTGCTTAAAGGGGCACAACCGAGACTGTGATTGGAAATGTGATTAAAAATAAAATAGTAATAACAGCTGAAACAAAGTTGGATTAATGTCCACTTGACTGATTGGATGTATGTTAATGTATTATAGAGATTTATAGAGTTATTTGGAAATGTATTAAAACATATACTGATGTAAATCTCAGCATGTATTACGATTTGAAAACTTAAAAACATAATTAATTTGAGAATAGTTTGATTTTTGAATGGATTATTTGGCAGCAAAGACTACAAGCCCACAATGCACATGGTGTGCAGCTGCTTCTCTCATTCACACGCCGCCTCCTTCACCTCTGTGACCAAAATAACACCCACCCCCCTTCAGACAGCTGAGGCCTCTGGTGGATGGAGATGTTTCCTGATTGTTCCAGAGCTTTTCTTTCCCTTCTTTCCTTTTCCTGTGTCTGAAAGAAGAGTAGATAATCATAAGAAGAAGTTTTTAAATCAGAGCAGTTTCCTTCACAGAAATGTGCTTTGGTTTGTAAATGTTTCTGGACGCAGAAAAATGAAAATACCCTGAAATATAATTTATTTTTCTGCTTTCAGGCTTTGGACAATGTCCCCATCCTCCTGTACATCCTGGCTCTGAAGACGCTCCTGCTGTGTTTGGCGTTTGCAGGGGTGAAGATCTACCAGAGTAAGAAAGCAGAGGAGACCCTGAAGAAGCAGCAGGCTGAGAGGAGGAGACTGGCTCAGCAGACCCAGGAACTCATCGACAACATCCACACCAACAAGAAGGACGACTGAGCAGAGGAGATGAACTGCTGTCTGCAGGTACTGTAGTCATGAAAGAAACTCAGTCATGAATGAAACTTAAATCATTTGGATAAATCTGGATCTATGTCTTTATGGTGCTCTGCTGAGTTTAACGTTTTTCTTTCCTCAATGTCAAACGTTTGACAGTGTGGTTTAAATACATGTTATTATGAAATAATTCAGAATCATCCACCTCAAATGCAAAGCAGCAGACTCCCATATTGTTTCGTTTCACTTTTGCTCATCATTAACTTATGTGAACTTCACCAAACGTTTATCATAAAAATATCAGGAGTATTGATCATGTTCCACCTCACTTCCTTCTCTCCTCTTCAGGGAAACTTGTCACCGACCTGAGCAACAAGACATTTTGTCCAAAAATGAGCCGGATGTCTGACTGTTTGCAGTGGCAGGACTTTCTGGTGCTTCAGCAGGTTGTGGATCCAGTGCCAAGACTGTTCACCATGTCAATTTTATATCTTTATGTGTGCAGCTGTTTGACCGACTCAGGTTTTTGTAAAATAAAGTGACAGGAGAAGCCATGTGGACCCCTGAAGTGTGTCTGACAGGAGGAACCGTCTGGTGTTTTCATGAAGTGATGGTCACAGTTAAAGAGCCGCAGTAGATTCATCTTCATCTTCTCATTTCCTGAACTTCCCCTCGTGTCTGGGCGTCTCACCCATGAGCCTCGTCTGCATTATGTATGAGCAGATCTGCATTTCAGAGCTTCAGCTTCAGCTGACTTCCAGACTTAACTTCAGAGTTTTAACTTCAGTCGGATTCATTCTGTAGCAGAACAGAAGAACCATCAAATCTCAGCTTATTTATAAAACACAGCCTGCTGTTTATCTCATAAGAGTCCTTTTACATTTTAAACCTTCTATTATTATTATTATCTATTTAAATCACACTGTGTTTAAGTGTGCTCCACTCAGACAATGTGTTCACTTCCCAGTCCATGATGGTCTGACATAAAGCTGTCTACGGCGGTGTGTGTGTGTGTGTGTGTGACACTAGATAAATTCAACAAGTGTGTGTTTTGTATTTATTTGTTTTCTGATCAATAAAAGTTAGTTCCTATTCTCTGCATGTTTCCCTTCCTCTTTGACAAGCTGTTTGGTTTTTTTTTTAAAGCCACATCCGGTCACGTTTTCAATGTAAAATCAGACTCTGCAACATATTAATAACAGAGTAAAAATTTACAGAATTTCTATTTGAATATTTTGGAGACTAAGTGTAAAGTTGCAGCTCGTTAGAGAAGATAAAAAAGATGCACTGACATTCTTAACTAACTAACAGTGTCATCACAGCAACTGCTGTCTGTAAAGGGAAGTGGAAAAGCTTTTTGAAACATGTAACAGCAGCGTGTAGATTCATCTCTGTACATGAAGAGGCTGCTGGATGTCTGATAAGAAAACAAAGCCTCTGTGTTTTTGCGTTTGTAAGATGGTTTCACGTCTTCACTTTACTGAACTTTATGTCACAATCCTCAGGCAGTACAAACAGGTTTGACTGCATCTGAAAAGGGGTTTTTCATGTGATCATCCAGTCAGCAGTCATGGAGAAGTGCTTACATCGCTCGGAGATCCCTCTCTTACAACACAGCCAAAAGTCAGTTATGTTGCAGTGAGTCCTGACCAATCACAGCCTGTGGGTGCAGATACATAGCAGGGTCCTGTGGTTGATTGCACAACTGTGTTAAGAGACAGAGCAAAGTGCAAAGGGAAACACTTCTCCAGAGACACGGACACACACTCCTGACAGAGCAGCTGAACTCAAGGTAACACATCTCTTTACTTCACAGGCGGATCAGAGCTTCAGCATCTAACAGATAAAACTAAAACTTTCCTTCAATGTGTTTCAGACTAAAAGATGAGAGCTGCAGTGTGTGCCATCCTTCTCCTGCTGACTTTGCATGAAGGTGTGTGAGCTTTTCTTCCTCTCAGATAACTTAAATCACCCCCAAAGGGAAATGTGAGCATTCGAGAAGCCAAGTTAAACATTTAACAGTTCATTTCACAATAAACAACGTGGATTTAATGTGTTTTTGTAAATGCTGTGTCTATGTGTGTGTGTGTGTGTGTGTGTGTGTGGTTCCCAGGTGAGGCTCTGACGTGTAACTTCTGCTTCTCGAAGGACGGGAGCCTCTGCAACCCAACCGGCACGCAGACGTGTTCAGGACGAGCTGATGCCTGCGCTGCCGTCTTGTTCTCGGGGGCGCTGAGTGAGTTCCTGACCTCAAAGCCGGCTGTGCATCGCTCACTTATTTCATAATTTCACACAATGATAGAAAAAAACACATTTAAAAAAAAACAATTTTCATGTCTTAAAACATAAAACAACTGCAGTCTGAAGCCTCACGTTGACTTCAGCTTTAAAACATTCATAACAGATGGAGGACTCTGGATTTTATCCACCATCACTTACAATTCAAGTTAATAAAGAAGAAACGATTACAGTGAGAAAAATCTGTTTAAAAGCACCTGATTATTGTTTGATTACAGACATGAAATATGTGAAACTCTCATTTAATTCATTCCCTGACACCACGTGACTCAACTGTGGAAGAAAACTCCACATTAAATGAACGACTGAAGACTTGGAGATGATGGAGATGATGGAGATGATGGAGATGATGGAGATGATGGAGACTGTTCACCTCCAGAGTTTAATTGGATCCCTTTCGTTTTGTCATTCCAGACTATTCGTTCCGTCAGTGCATGAACATGGCGGTGTGTCAGGGCTACATCACCACCCCCGGTGTGTTTGCCAGATGCTGCAGCACAGATCTCTGCAACTGAGCCTCCTGACGTCGGCCGGAGACCATCTGATGACAGACCGCTCACCGCTCGAGCTCTGCTCTGCTGGCTGCATGTTGCTGCTGCACTTCTGCCATGAAAATCAAAGTCTGTTTTGCGTCTTCAAACAGAATTAAAAAGATGAATGGTACCGGAGATTATGTTCCAGGCTCTAATCACATTGTACCACTTGTGTGAGGTTAAATTCAGACCTGCGGGGTCTGTGCTGCTTGCTAACACTGGATGGCAGTAGAGAACCGTGCAGGATGAACAGCTGATTTTTTTTTTAAGCATTACTGAAAGCCGAATAATGAAATTGATTAACATTTTGATGTCTGAGTTTTGATGTATTTCTTCCTCGTTGCATGAATTTGAATGACAAGCAGTGAGGATTATCACTTATTAGTCATTTCACCTACAGTTTTATCTCTTGAGTGTAACAAATGCAAATTCAACACATTTTCTCAGTGAGAGACAAGGATCAGCTGAAAGCGAGATGGATGTGTGCTGCTGTGTGTGGGCTGCAGCTCTCTGCTTCACGTCTTATGAGCTCAACTCTCTCGGCTTAACTTGTCACTAGTGAGAGTAATTTAGGATCCAAAGGCTATTGTACATTAATCAGTCTGTAGATTTGTGGAGGAAAAAAGCTTTCTGCTGCAAAAAAGTTCTGCACGAATCAATAAAAGAGTCGCACGGTGTATTTATGCAACGTTAAACGTATTATGGTTATAACAGAGAACAGATGGTTAATTGAATATAAAAGGTCTCAGACCACCAAAGAACTTATAATCAGAAAATATGGTAAATAACAACACTTTGTTGGTCAAAAAATGTGAAAGAACCTTATAATAAGGCATCATTTTCAAGTTTTTATATAATAATTATCAAAAAAGAGCGACAGATATTATATAAGATGGTAAACATGATGCATTAAGTGCCTTTAAAAAGTATCTAACACCTCTGAAAGTTGTCAGGTTTTATTGTTTAACACAACTGAATCAAAGACGACTGATTGTGTCCTTTTTTGACGCTGATCTACAGAAAAAGAGCCTTTCTGGTGGGATGACTGTAAACAGGTATCTGCAGAGAGATCCGAGTGAACAAAGAAACAAAGAGCTGTTTGCAGGAGTCGGTGTAGCAGATGCTCCTGCAGCAGCAGCACAGCCTTCAGTCTGTGTGGATAAGACTTAATCAGCTTTGCACATGTGGAAGCTGCAGGGTTTTTTCTTTTTTTTCTCTCCTGTTCTTTACAAAACAGCTCCGTCAGGTTACATGGGGATTCTGAGTGAGGAGCTTTATTCCCGTCTGGCTACAAATTCAGGTTTGGATTGAGATGTGGACCCTGACTCAGCCACCCAGCTCATATCAAACACAGCCTCAGAGTCGAATCAGCTCACTGCTCAGTTTTATGGCACCATTTATTTCAGGACTGTTGTGTTAAACTGCTTCAGTTTGATCCAGGTGGGTTCAAAAAACCGGCAGCTTGGACCATTTTTACCATATCAAAAGATAATTATACAGATAAAAGAGCTATTTTTATATCACTGCTTTTAACCCTCAAACACCTGAAGAGATGTCAGAGCTAAAAAATACGGTAATATTTAGTAGTAAATAACGTTTGAATCGCTGATTTAATCAACATGCTTTCGAAAATCATTAAAACTCAGTTTCTCAGCTTTTAATTGGTATCACATCTGTCTTGTTCTAAAAAAAATGCTGTAACTTTCTTAAAGTTTCATTAATTCTTTCAGAAACAAAGCAAAAGTAAAATTAGGACTTTAAAATGAACAAAGCTGAAACTTAAATTCCTCCTGAGTCAGATGATGTGTGACGCTTGATGCCGACTGCTGGAAGAGCTGAAGAGATAAAAAAATAAATCACGACAGTCAAATATGTTTCTTGGAGGTCTTTAAGGTTTAAACAAGCTTTAGTTTTCAGAGTTGGAAACTAGAAAAACTTAAAATCTATTGTCCATCAACAGTTTACAACAGTTTGCTTCTCAACAGCATTTCCTTATTTATTATGCTGATTTAAAGTGTTGAATGTGTCGCATGATGTTTCCCTCAAAGTGTATTTGCTGCTGCAAAGTTTCGTTTCATAGTTTACAGGTTCAGTTTGAAAAGCGTCCTCACATGCAGCCTCATGCATTCAGAGTGATCGGTGCTGCTCTCTGTGCTGGTATGCAGGGCACATCCAGCGGGGAAGAGACCCCGGGGCAGAGCCGGAGGGAGTACACATCCCATCTGGCCTGTAACAGCGAAGGGTTCACCAGGAGCAGCTGGAGGAGGTGTCAGGGGGGAGAAGCACATCTGGACTGCGGCGATGTGTTTGTGACCAGAGACCAAAACGGAGGAATAAATGGACGAACTGGCAGCATTTCAACGCAGGACCTCTGCAGTATTTTTTACAGTGTGTTATTGCTACTTTTACTCAAGTAAAGGATCTGAATACTTCCTCCACTGCTCACGTTTAAAGGGGAAATAAACAGTTTGTGGAGCAAAACAACATCTTTCAACTGGAGAAGCTTGGACAACATACCTGTAATTTCATATTAAATAACAACCCGAGGCAGCTTGTTGGACCGTTACTGGTGAGAAAGCCCTGGATGGGAACTCCCCCCTCCCCACCACACACTCTGTAAAACCACAGGGAAATGACCAGCCTGCTCATTTACGAGGTGCACCCCCATTAAGTGGGGTTCCCTTCAGTAACAAGTGCCTGCGAGCGCTGTGGAAATACCATTCAGCTGTCTGTGTGAAGCCTGAGGACCCCCACCACAAAAAAAACTGGGATTCCACCAGCACACATGCAGAGAGGAGGACACGCACATGTGGACCGAACGATGGAAAACACGTCATGGGAAATCCAGAACAGAGCCGGATACCTGCAGGTTTTCAGGCAGATACCAACACAGACACGTTTATCGAGGAAAACTGATGATAACGGGTTATTTTAATCGCTTCGTCCATCACTTCTGTCAGTTTTATAACTTTACTTGCTGATTGCAGTTAATATTTGTGAGCTGGTGACATGTTTGTAAGAGGTAAAAACAACTGTGCACAACTTCACATGCAGATATTTCCTCCTTTATTATCACCTTTTCTCTTTTAAATAACCTGTCTGATGCTTTATAACCCCATTTTTCTCAACATGCCAGACTTTTTTTTGGTGAAAAGGACATTTGGAAATTGAAATTTCAAAGCATTTAAAAGTTTTTCTTTCCTGAATATTTAAGCCAGAAACACCTGAGAGAACAGGTTGCAAACAGAAGTCTTCCTCAGGTTGGCAGGTTAAACAATCGTTTTCCTGTCGGTGTCGTCAGCGTTGGCTTCTTCAATTAAAATAATACAATAATAATCTTTCTATGGAAACTGTGTGCATTTTTTTTGACCCCTGAAAATGTGCGACGTGTTTACAATTTTAGTAGCTTGCAACAGATTTTGGTCAAAAGTACTCTATAAGATCTCCTTCTGCTTGATGTGATGCCACATGGGAGCGCAGTACATTTTTCTAACTGTTTGGAAATTAAAATATCATCAATAAATTGAGTTCTGGTCAAATATTTTTTAGCTAGAAGCTAGAAGACAACTTTCCTCATCACACCAAATTCCTCTGACCATAAGACTTCACTGAGGTCAGACGTCCCTTCAATGCAACACTCACTTTAGCTGATGAACATTTGATTCTCCTCAGATTTTCTGTCGCTGCAGCTTCTCATCAGCTTCTGCACGTTTGGAAAAAAACACCAATATGAGCCCCAACAAACAGTTTACACGAGTGCACACACAATGAGTCAATTACACTGTCATAGTGTGCTGTTTTTATTTGTGCAGCAGTAAGTGCAGCCCTCAGCGGGGAGCTCACAGGGATTTTCTCCTTCCTGTTGTGGGAGGACCACCAGCACATCAGCTCCTCGCAGATCTGGAGACGCTCACTTCATTAATGCCATATTTCAGGAGCGAAGCCGAGCTGAAGCCACACAGAACAGAAAGCACCTCCGAGGATCAGCTGAGGGCTCTGTGTCGTTTTCTCCAGCAGGTAAACTGAGGAGGAAATTAGTCAAACACATGAGATTTTACTGGCTTCTGAAAACACACAGCATGTGTAATGAACCTGAATCAGACTACCGACAGATAACTCACATGAGGAGAAAAGGAGGTTTTTATAATAAAGAGAGGACTTTTCATATCACTTTTTTAAAGCTGTGCACTTTCTACTCTTATTGAATGTGTTTTTGAGACATTATTCTACTCATTAGTTTTCTATATTTGCTGAATACATTTGTTAAAACAGCTCTAAATGCAGAGTTCGAGTGCAGGAGGGAAAGTGTGTAAACAACAGCTTTACTACTGATTTTAGCAAATTTTCAGCTGCTCGAAAGAGAAAAACGTCACCCGTCTTTTGACCAGGAAACGATGATGATGATGATGGAGCAAAATCCAGTAAAAGAGGCAGCTTTCAGTGACTAAACCTGTCCACATCTGGCCACATCTCAACCATCCATCCATCCATCCATCCATCCATCCATCCATCCATCCATCTATCCATCATAAACTGCCTATTCGAGGTCAGATCACGAAGGCAGCAGCTCCAGCAGGAGCCTCAAACTTCTCTTCCCTTGGCCACATCAGCCTCATTCAGGCTCTGAATGGGGGATCCTGAGGCCGGTAAGAGGATGTAATCTCCCCTCATGGACCTGGATCTACCTGGAGTCTCCTTTGATACCCGAACCACCTTAACTGGCTCCCTTCAACGTAAAGAAGGAGCTCTACTTTTCACCGTCTCTCTCAGCTGAGGAAACCAGTCTCTGCTGCTTCTAATCACATTCATTTCTCTTCTTAATTAATAATGTTTATTATTTATTTGTTAACTAAATAACTTACTAACTTTAAACTTTATAAAATGGCTTCTTAAATGGTCATTTCAAGCACTTTTTAAGGGACTGATTGTACTTTTACTTTGGATTTTCAGTACTTTACCTCTGATTCAGAGTCAGCGGCGAGCAAAGCGTCTCAGCTGCGAGGGCTCATTAGGCCGAAGCCGTAGTACTATAAAACGTGAGAGAAAGCACCACAGCAGCAGAGCGTGTCTGTAAATGCAACACTGGGAAAAAAAAAAACGGGCATCTCGTTAACGCGGCAGGATGCTCCAGCAGTGCGAGTGGGGCCTCTTGTGCCAGGCATGAGACAACCGACAGGCAGAGGAGGATTTCTTCAGAGTTTCCGACACGTCATGTTTTCTCCTTTCCCTGGGCAAGGAAAGCAGCGGCGCCCTGCCTGCTTATGAGAGATATGTTTGTGGTTACTTTTAATAGGGGAGTCCATAAAAAATGTTGTTGTTTTGCAGCTACCAGCGAACATTACAGCTGGGATTCCCTGGAAAGTAAATTGCTTGTGTCTTTCTAAAATTGGTTGCAATGGGGAGAAAACACACGCTCGCTTTCCTGAAAAATAACCAGGTCAACCCTCCGAGTTCAGCAGTGTCTTTTTAAAACTTGACCTACAGACAACACAACAGTAAACAACAAGAAAACACAGAACGAGGACGTAACGAGCAGATCAACTCCTTCAGAGAGGAGCAGGATGGAGGAGAGGAGGTGCAGGGGTCAGGCCTGGTGGCACTCCGAACCTTCAGGTGCAAGATGAGACTCTGACCTCGACTTGAGAACAAGACGGGTTCTGCAGAATAAAGAAAGAACCAAGCATCATGTTTCTGCTCTTCAGAACATCTGAGGAGACTCTTCAAGACTCAAGGAGTCAAAAACAAACAACAAACCGTCCAGATATCCACCTGACAGGAGAGGAGTGTGGAGCAAGTCTGGAATAAAGATTAAAGGAAGCATAAGAGATGTTGTGAAGACAGAGACTGAATGAGCTGTTCTTGAAAATCACTCACAGCATCAACTGAGAAGCTTCATCCAGTCAGCTCAGTCCAGTGAAGATGATCTGGCTGCAGCATCCAAACAGGATCGATGGTCCACATAAAAGGTGGTCAATAGGACATTAATATGAAATAAAAAAATGAGCAAAAACCTGATTTGTTGAATGAAACAAGAAGCTGAACAAGTTATAAAATGACTGAGATGATGTTTGCAGATTTTGTATTTTGACTTAATCAGGTGCAAAAACTATGAAGTTCTTATGGACAATAATGCAGATCTCATGATGACGGTTCATCATCTGCAGCCGGAGTTCTCACTTCTCTTCTGACAGTTTTATTAGAACTTAATCACACACACACACACACACACACACACACACACACACACACACACACACACACACACATCTACATAAATCACATGCGGGGCTTTCAGGCTGCGGGTTCAGTGGATTGACAGCCTCGCAGACTGGGACCGAAGCCAAAGCCTCTCAGCATCCTGACCCTGAATGTCTACGCCTCGCTCTCATGGCTCCTCCCTTGGCTATATAATTCTAGTTTAACTGGACTTCCATCAGTTTTCCTCCAGACCGCATCCTCTTGTTTCCCGCCCGACGCTCCTGGACAAAGAGGAAACCATGACGAGTGCGTCTCTGTGGATTATTTTCCTCTTCAGCTCCGCCGTCTGCGCCAGGAAGCAGCACGCTGACCCTGAAGATGATGAGTCCTGGTCGGAGAGCGTTTTGAGGGCGCGGTGCGCGTCGCGGTGCCTCAGCCTGCACAGCGTCGCCGCGCTCTCCACACCGCTGCAGGTAAGGACGCGCGAGCGGCGCACACGCACAGCTGCCGCACTTTTTAGTGAAGTAACTTCAAAATTAAGTTTTAGAGTTAGTGCTGTGAAATATGTGGCGCTTCAAACTTTTCAGAGACTTGGACGAAAACTCAGAACCGGTTAAAGATGAAGTTTTAAAGCATTTAAAGACAAAAATCAGCGCATTTCCGGCCACTTTTCTCTTTATTTTATCACAATGAGCGTCGCGGACTCTCATGTAAGCTTATTTTTCTTGTAACATCTCATAGTTTTGCTGTAAAGGTTTGAGTGTCACTTTTATATTTGTTCAGTTCTTTAGTTTCTTGTTACAGTAGTTACATTAATTTTACTCTACAAGAAGACCTGCTGTTTTTTTTTCAAATACTTATCTGCATAAGACAAATTAAATAAAAAGAACTTACTTACAATATTCAATTACTTATCTTAGAAATTCATAAAATACACACAATGTGTAACTCCCCAATTATAAAATAAAATTTAACTGTATAATTACAATATGGGGTTTTATTTTGAATGTTTGCAGCTGACCACCACACACATTCCTAGACTTTTAAATCTTAAAAATCTTAAATAATTACAGAAGAATCCAGTTTTACTTTCTCATTCATTCACTGACACACTCACTCACTCATTCACTCACTCATTCACATGTAAAAGACGTAAATCCTCATTAAAAACTTTCTGACTGCAGTGAAACAGACCACACGGTTTGTTATCCTGATTATATTATTCATACAGATTTCTCCTCGGCCAGTAACTATGTCTTTACACACACACACACACACACTGCATCACGTGCATGGATGTGTGTGTGTGTGTGTGTGTCCTCTTTGCTCCGGGCTGCAGAGTGATGGGGGTGGGGGGGCAGCATCTCGCTCACTTAGACCAATGAGAGCTGCACACATTGATGTTTGAGTCCACAGAAAAGGACAAATCAGGCTGAATCATGAATGCCTCTGTGGCTCTGCCGTCATAATCTCCAGCTTTTATCTCCACCAAACCAAGAAGTGGATTCCTGTGAGAACATCCAGGCTGCAGCTCCAAGTCCTCCAAACTCAGACAAAGACGGAGTGATGCTTCAGACAGGAGCTGCTTGTCTGAGGCAAACGGTGAAGCTTTGAAGTGATGTGACTCACTGACAGTTCTGTGCAGGATTGATTGTAAATCACTGGCAGCTGCAGTGTGACACACACACACTCAGATTGACCCCATGGACATGAGTGGGATGAAGTGTGTGTGTGTGTGTGTGTGTGTGTGTGGGTGGGTGGGGGGGTAGGACCATGAGTGGACTCTTTCCTCCCCCCTTTCTAAAACCATAGAGAGTTCATTCTCAGGAACATCACACTTCTGTTGCTGTTTCTTTTTTCCTGCTTTGGTCCAGTTTGACTCCTTCAGAGATCTTTTAACTGAAACCTGCACAGGTTTAACATTTACTGCTCCACAGACTTTGATCTGTAGCTGTTATTGATCTCCAATCAGGAGTGTTACTGTTTGCAGTGCATGCTGTTTTTAGGTCTCCATCAGGCGTCTCATCACTGATGCTGATGCAGGTGCAGAGCTGAGAGAGGAACATGTAGTGGATTCTTTCACAGATTGCAGGATGTGTGGAGATGCAGATGTAAGGAAGAGAGAGAAGTTCAGACTGCAGCTAGGTGAGTTGTTTCAGCACCAGGGTCAGCGCCTTGGATTTTACCAACAATCTGCAGATAAAGGTAGAGAATGAAAACATGTACAAAAATATTAAACCAAAATTTTAACTTTTAACATGTTAGGAAGCTGTTTAAGCAATAAGACTTTGAGAAATAGTCTCAGTCTTATTTTTTGGTCTCCTGAAGTTTTGCCAGTTTGTTAAAACTCTTAAATTAGCAATAGGAGCTGCTTTTAGCCGTGAGATGTTTTGCACATTGAGCCCTGTAGTGTTTCAGTGAACACATGAGTGCTCCTCAGCTTCAGAGCAGTCCGCTGCCCTGCTGTGGAGCGAGCAGGTAGCTGTGGTGAGAGGCTTGTTGGAGCTCGGTTGCAGCTTGCCTCAAAAGTAGACGAGAGTATGTGAACGCATGTGAGGGGAGAAATCAAAAAGTGTGCCTGAAGTCAAACAGCTCGCAGTTGGCTTGACTCGACTTGCAATTAAAGATGTGACAGCAGGGTTTCAGTGTTGCTGATGGAGTTAATTACCTCCATGGAAGGTGTCACACATTCATTTCCATACAGTAATAGTGGGATTTTCATGTAATTATGTGCAGATCACTGTACGCATAAAAGCAGAATACAGTTTTAGCACAGCTACTTCACTGCAGATCACTTAAACTCTGCAGGAAACATCCAACTCTAATGTTTTTTTCTATTAAGTCAAAAGCTACTTGAGTAGAAATAGACACACAACTTCAAACCGCAGACATGCACAAAGAAAATGAAGCACAGATGATGTGAAGCAGCAGAAATGATGACAGAAAAACACCAAACATTGTGATGCAAATCAGCGGCTCTCGTGTGTCTCTTCTTCCTGAATTGAACACCGACTTGCTGTGTTGTTGGATGTTTCTGCTGCTGCTCAACAGATTCTCCTTTTGCAGGCTCTTTATTATTGACTGTATCATATCCGACCTCAGAGGAGGCTGTTTTACTCAGCTCTCCATCAATGACGCTCTATTTATTTATCGACAGAACAAATCTCAGTGTGAAAGGTCACGAGCTCTCAACTCTGCCGGACAAACACCGACGCTCACAGCTGTCTGTTAAATGCTTCGACCTGAATGTTCATTTCTGAAAACGACTCACAGGTAGTTTCACCAGGCGTGAAACAGGAAAAAGGTCGTTCTCAGTCCTGCATGTGTGTATCAGAAACACAGTCAACATCAGATAATGAAGGAAAACTACTTGTTCTGAAGAAAAACTTAGGTTTCAGTGCCAAATATCAAAAAATGTCAAATTTAAACATAAACTAACATGATGACAACATTCAGAACCAATGCAGAAGTGTTGGACAGATGTGTAAAACATCTTCATTTGGTGCAGGAAACCAGAACGTTGCACCAAAGATCTGCAGTTTATGTTCAGCATTAAAATTTGCAAAAAAACAACAACCCAGAAACCAGTTTTTCTCCCACATTTACCTTAAAACTGTAGCTGCAACACAGAGATTTCATATGATTTAAAAACGTTGGCTTGGACGTAAAAACCTGTTATTTTCTCTCTTTCAGTTTCATTGTTATAAAATTAAAAACACATCAGTGGATGTGATGCTGCTCTGGGTGATGAGCTCCTTTGTTACCGTGAACACAAAATATATTTTATTTCGACTCAGTTCCACAAACAGTCCTGCTGCACCAAACGCTCAATGAAGCATCAAATGTGGATTCATCCGCCACTAAAAATAGTCCCAAACAAATGTATTATTCCCTTCTGCTTGATCAATGTTGGATACAAACTACTGAACAGTTATTGTAGGAAATTAGTTTTAAAAAATGCATAAATTTGTGAGATATTTTTTAAGATTTACATCTTTTCGAGGAACTAATGAGCTTGAAGCTTAAAGCCAGAAACAGAAAACCTAATGTGACTTTTTGTGGGATATTTTTACAGTAGGAGATATAGAATAAAGCCACTTTTATCCTTTAATATGAGCTAACAGGTTCATGAGCGAGCAAATATCTCATGAGCTTTTTAAGATGAATAGAGGTTATAAACAGAATGATTTTTAATATCTTTCAGAGATTTATTCTGTGAAGTTTGAACTGTGTTACTGTGTTTATCTAACACCTTAACAAATCCAAGAAACCAGAACACGAGCTGTGATTAGATACCCGCTTGCCTCTGGAGTCTCGCTGAAATATTAAATCTATTGTGCTCCTGTCTCATGCGACTTGACAAGTGATCCTGGATCTGCACTCATTATTTCTCAGCAAACAGCCCGAGGCTCACAGCAGGGAGCCATGAAGGACATCAAGTCCCACAGACTGAAGGAAAAACAGTAATTTGTCTTTATACAGAAAAAAAAATGACACACAAGTGTGAACTCTGGAGCTCCGTAATGCTCACTTGAAAAACTGTAATTATATCGGCTGCCTCGGAGCTGTAACAGCACTGTAGCCTATAATTAGGGCATTAAAATGTATTCCTCCACACTTAATTCACTCATACGGACTTATTCATTTGTGCTTCTCTCTTTGTGTCTCTTTCAGGCTCCTCTGCAGAATAACGGGTCCCTGGGTTGGTGTCGCAATCATAAACAGTGTGCAAAGGTGAGTGACCAGCGGTTCCCAAACTGGTGTAAACCACAGCCCTCGTTGTTTTTCTGTCACTGCGTAAACTCACACTTAAGACATTAGACTCTGATTATGTAGTTCATGCAGGCCTGTCTGTCTTTAGTCCCTGAAGTAATCACACTGTCCCTCCCAGAGACAAACAGCGTCGCTCACCTCAGGAACGATCTGAAAACACGAGTTAAGTTAAAGTGTCTGCAGGAATTATGACTCTTGTTTGTCAGCAGAAAAGGATTAAGTCACATGATGTTAACAAACATGTTTGTTTGTGTCCTGTTTCCTTCCCACAGTCGAAATTACCGTCTTTCACCGTCAACCAGCATCAATCCAACCGTCATGTTTTTAAAACTTTATTAAAGGCTGAAATTTATCAGCAACGATGACGATCAGCAGATCAGCTGCTGCGTAAAACCTTTTTAAAACCAGAGTTGATTCTGTTTTGATGTGAATGAAAATTCAGGTCACGCAAATGTCACCTTGTTTTGTTATTATTGAAAAAAAAATTAAATTGTACAGTAAGAAAAAAATATATATTAAACAGTAGTTCACCCTGAGGAAGTCATGTGGGACTGTTGGTGTTTTCCAGGGTTATAAATCACTCCACCTTCTCACTCTGTGTGTGTGTGCATGGAGTGTGTGTGTACCTGGATGCCTGTCAGCAGGCACATGTGTACCCTTTAATATGTGTGTGTGTGTGTTTATAGCAATAAATCACATGCAGGCGGTGACAGTGTGAGTGTGTGTGTGTGGAAACATGTTAGCATGCTAATTGCTTCTTATCTGTTTCTGAGCTCCGTCATTTATCACCAAACTCGGCTGTTTATTTTCTGATGTCTCAAACATTTCAGTGATTTTTCCTGTTAATGTTTCAACACTTATGAAAGAGACAGACAGCATCTGATGGAAGACATGTTCGTTAAGCTCCCCTCTATGAAATCATGTTAATATCACTACTGATTTAAATTTTTAGGAAATCTTGATCTTGATCAGATTATTTTACTTCATATCCTCTCTGTAACCGCTCAGCTGCGGTGTTTTTGGATATTTAACAGTCCCCATGAGGAATATTGTCTCCTTGTTGAGCAGTGGAGATGTGAACTGGCCTTTGAAGCTCCTTCCTCTGGTAACCATGTGATCCATGTGATGGGTAAACTGTGATGACACGTTCGCACACTGAGCGTCTCCCACGCTGCAGATATGAAGAGTTTCCAAAGTGAGATATGAAGCTCTTTAATGAACAATCAAAGGCAGGAAATGTTTTTAATCGCAGCGTGAGTTTGTTCACGAAATCAAGAGCTTCTTCGTCCTGTCGTATGCGATGTGCATCACCAGCAGTGCGTTTTATTCTTTATCATTATTTGTTTTTTGGTTAATGATTCAGTAGAGGATCATGTTTTTACTGTAAAGCCAAACCAGCAGAAAGAAATGGGAATGATTTAAAAATACTGTATTTACATGATCGAGTTATATTTGTGTCATGAGCTCAACAATGAGAGAGAAGATCCAGATACTCAGACAGATATTCACATTTTTATCTGCTCTTCATTTCATGCATTTCATGTATAACGCTGTTAGCAGTTAGTGGCTTTTAGTTTGGAGAGCCTCCCGAGTTACACTCCTGTTTAATGGTGGTTAATTGTGAAATGAGAGGCTCTTACAGCCTGATGTGAAATCGATGCATGCCTCTTAAAGACCGTGTGCTGTTCACTCCCGAGCTTCTCGCTCTTCTGTGCTCTTAAGTTTTCATTAGTGCACAGCAGCAGAGTTTTAAATGTAGATGTGCTAAAAGCTGTCAGAGCTGCTCTCTGAGGTGTTTCTACCAAATCCAGAGCTCTTTCATCTCGTCTGCAGCTTCGTGATCAAAGGCCGGTTTTTATTTGCGGAAGTCGTCGCTCCGCCATGTCGAGGCTGCGGTTTTTCTTTGTTCAGACATGTTGTTTGTTTTGTGTTTTGAACGGATCATTAATCGACATTGGGATTAAATTTTTTGGTTTGAATTCTCATGATTGGCTGCAATAAATGATTATACTCCTCATATAAGCAATAGGTTTGATTACTTGAAGGTTAAATCTCCACTATGAAGCGTTGCAGACGTTTTAGTTGGAGTTTCCTCTTTGTGTTTTTTGTGATGTTGTGTCAGATCAGGTTTATGTGGCTAGCACACTAAATGGATGGTTGTATTATTCCTGACATTGTTTGTGCTGCGTCAGATGTGCGTTTAGACATCGTCATAATTAAATTTACAAAGTTATGTTCCTGAGTCTTGGTTGTTTCTCTCTTCTTATCCTCGGCTTCCTGACAGAGTTGCAGGAGGTCAGAAACCTTCGACACTCTGCCGTGTCAGAGGTTCCGTTTGTGAAATCGTCCTGATGCCTCGTTTCAGACCTGCAGCTTTGTGTCCCGGCGCTCACACATCCCGTCCGGCTCTTAAGCTCGGAGAGGCCTGATGAGAAGCTTGTTGTTGTGAGACAGTCCAATCACTTTGGCTCATGACCATTTGGCCCCATGTCGTCCTCGGGGACCCTGGTGGTAATGAGTGCTTGTTAATCCTTCTGTCACTATCTCCTCCAGGCAGACAGCCATTTGCAAGTGCCAGAGTTGATTAGCAACACACTCCCACACAGTCCAGTTCAATTCAACTCTTTAAAAAGAGCTTAAGATGGCACCACTGTAGCAACGGAGCCGTGGAACAACACTGTTGTATGTGCTGACACTGGTGTCTTAGTTCACTATCTAGACAATTGGCATCGAGCTTAACGACCTTCTTTGAGTAGCACTTGGCAGCCATTAGTGGACTTCAGCGCTCCCAGAAGCCTTGTTGTGATGTTTGTCTCAGAGCCAGACATCCTTTTCTTTCACTCCTCCTTCAAACTCGCATTTTAAAATGAATAAAGCACTAGTGAAATTATTCGCTTCCAGTCGGTCCGCTGGGAAAAGCCGAGGTCTTGTCTGTGGATGTTTAAAGGTCTGGAGCTCTTTCAAAGACAATGTGAGTTGTTGAAACAGGAAGCCAGAGACGAACGCAGGGCCTGTTTGCTCTCTGAGGGGTTCGTCCGGGCAGCGAATCAGACAGCGTCGAGCACCAAAAGAACAGCATTTTGCACGGTCAGCAGAGAAGTTGTTCACTCCATTATCTCTGGTTGGTCATGGAGGAGTGGCGAGCAAATTGACAAAACACACACATGCACACAGACACACACAGCTTCACACAGCTGCCAAATAAACACAAGTCTCATTCTGTGACCTAAACGGACAACTTGGATCAAAACCCGCCTGCAATTTGGTGCTAAATTCTGCAGCTGAGACAAAAATATCTCTGTTGTCTTTGTCACCGGTGGGGACCAAGGTGCTTTCTCTCTCAACCACATCACAAAGTTTCCCCCCAGTCAGCTTTATTTGTGGTATAGTGGAATGAAATGCTTGATTTGAGCTTGAAATGGAGCGGAAAACTAACTGACGCCGAGGTGATGCTGGGAATGGCAAGAGGGTTGGAACGTCAGTCTGGATTAGCGGACGAGTTCTCTTGTGGAGACCAGGGAGGGGAGATGGAAGATGGCAGGCCTGTCACAGGCCTATCAGACATGCTTCAAGGAGTCTTCATTACAAAGCAGGAAGACCTGTACTCCACGAGCACTGTGCAGTCTATTTGGCAACTTTTTTATCCCCCTTCTCCGCTCTCACCCTGGAGTGGTGCACATCTCCGGTGAATATAGACACCAGAAAATCCCCTGAATTGGAGTATTAGACCATGCAGCTGTCAAACATGAAAACCTAATATAGCAATAAAAGTTATCACAACAGTAACAGATCATATTCATGCATATGTGTGAGACAACTTAATATATAACATGATTTCTTCCATATACGAACAAATATAACAGCTGCCGGAGGAAAAACAACGTAACTATAGCAACATGCTTCATTAACCTCCTATAGGTTTAAGCTGCAGGCTGAAATAAGCATAAGTGTTTTACTTATCAGAGATAATTGTGTCAGTGCTCCCTGTCTATATTATTATTACAATACACAAACACAAATGTTCTCAGTTTGTGTGTGAGCAGGATCGTAGCAGAGGCAGAACAAAGAAATTAGCTGGAGATGATAGAAGCATTTAAATCAATATGTAAAGCAATTATTAACACTAACAGGCGCTTAAAGTCTAAATATGAACCAAATTGCAGCAGCGAGTCTCGACAAACTCTACAAGCAGCAGGAATAATATCCACAGGCTACTGAGTCTACGCTGTGACTGCGGCACATGAACAAGCGGTCTCTTTGGTTTCCTTTGGCCTGCAGGCTCTGTGAGTACGGGAAGCGTTGGAGGCGACGAGTACGCACAGGAGCCGCTGTCATCAGCTGCTCAGTTGAATAAGCTTGTAATACAGGAGGAAGGGGAAACATGCATCTGTCACTCAGCACCTGCACTAATTAAATAAGCAGAGTTGCACAGGATTAGTTCGTTATGCTCGATGCCAGCTCAGGTCTGTGCTCATGGTAATCTAAGACAGTAAACACAGCAGGGACAGATCTTTAAACGGCTCATCTGTGGTGACTGTATGTTAGCACCAGACAACACAAGCTACTGAGCTGCTCAGCTTTTTCTGCCTTTTTAAACACGTTTTCTACACAGGAAATAGATTTTAAAGAAAGTTTTTGATCATGTTTTATAGTTTTAATGTCTCTCTTGTATGTTAACGTGCACATTTACGCTCCAGCTGCAGCACTTTAAAACCTGAAGTTGGCACAGCAGTGATATGCTGATTTGTTTAAAACTGACTTGTGTTGATACTGAATAGAGACAAAGGTTACAATGTCGTAACCCTAGTTCTCTATACCACCTAATGCATCCTTCTCTTTATAAAAAAGGAGCATCACAGCTCCCTGCTGTATGACTGCAGACCTCAGTAAACTCATCCTGTCCATCAGAAAAAGAGAATCTCTTCCAAGTGTATGAAGCGCTGTTTTACTGACAAGATGGAACGAAACAGCTCCTCCCAGCCGGAGTTGGAAAAGGTCTTCTCAGAACCCAGGAAAATTTTTCTCTGGCCCTGCGATGAGAAAGATCCCCCACCCACAAGTGTTTGTGCCTCAAGCAGCTTCTTCCGAGACCCTCTGCCAAATGTCCAGATCGAGAAAAGAAGGCAGAACGTGCCAGGCGAGCTATAGCTAGGAGGAAGTGATGCTCTTTTTTACAGAGAGAGATGCATTTAATGTCCTGATTAGCTGGCTATGCATGTGTATGCCACTGGGGACGAGGTTTACCCTTTTAGATGGTGGAGTTTCTGTGAGAAAGGCTTTCCATCCCCATCGGTGGTACCATGGCAACAGCAGAGCGTTTTCCTCCCTTTAAAACAATAAACGTGAAGCCAAACTTGTGAGGCGTTTTCTCTGCGGACGTTAATGAATAAAAGTTTGGTCCGGGTTTGCAGTGTTTCCTCACTTTCACACAACTCGCCGTGTCCTTGTGATGCTGCTGTACCTTGCTGTCCTTCCCACTGTTTCTCACTACAGCATGAAATTAAAATCACTGTACACTTGCTCCCCTGGGCTGCCTCTGCTTACAGGGGCAGGATTCAGCTTTACGCTACAGAGGGTGATGCTGTTAATTGGTGGCATGCTCGAGAAATGGCCTGAGCGTGCAGGACCACGTTCATTAGCTGTCCCTGTTATTTTCAGTGTGTGCCCACATTAACTGTAACATCAATTATTTCAGATAACCTCGTCTCTCCCTTATTAACTCCACACAAGCCAGCAAACGAGACGAGAGAGCAGCATGTTTGTTTAACCGATTCATGTGATCATATTTCCCCTAAAAAAACACAGTAACAGGGATAATTTGCTGATTTGTAACCAGTTTTGTATCATTGCAGAGTCAGTTGTATGAGCACATTTTTAAAAACTAAAAAAATGTCACATAAGATAACATATTTAAAATAATTATGTAGCTTTTTTAATTTATCTGAGCCGATCTCAGCCTTAAACTGTCACATGTACTGAGTGATGAAGTCAGTTTTTGCTGTGTTAGTGGCTGTAAACCTCATATTATTAAAGTTAGGAGTGGTAGCATGTATCTAATGTGGTTTATATGTTTGAATTTCAGTGGTGGGGCCACACGTTCATTCGAATACATATTCATTTAAAAAAGTGTGTAAATTTCAGTGTAAAATCTCAGCTGTGCATTTGTGCATCAAACAGAACGCAGCCAAAGTGTCACTGTTCACACTTGTTGCTTTCACTTTCACAGTGCCTGGAGCCATGCAAAGATTCATGGGAGATGAAGAGGAAAAGCAATTGCAGAGAGCAGTGTGAGGTACACTGTGAAACACACTGTCACACTGTCACACCAACACACTCTGTGGATTCAGAGAGGGAGTTTGATTGAATCAAATACATTTAACATGCTCGACACACACCTCGGTGTTTATGGATCTCTGGGGTTTTGGTTTGACACTTTACATCAATACTGACACTTTAGGTTGGGAAGTCAGAGCTGAGTTAAGGTTGAGTCAGGCTTAAAGAGAGAGCTGTTCATGATAAAAGCTAGCAAACTTTTGGCAAAGACAAAAATCTGAAAAATTAATTGGTATCAGAGAAATAAAATAAGGATCGAAATCTTCAAATCTTTGTTCTGTCATGTTATGTTAATGATTAAAGGCTGTTAACTTCAATAAATAACATTAGAAACTACATTATAATCAATCCGTAGCACATTGTGTGAGATTCAGGAGGATTTTGTTCTGCAGAATATTCAGTGTTATTATTTTTTACTCATGCAGAAGGTGTTAAAAAACTTTCAAGACTGTTCCTGCTGCAGAGTAATGAACCTTAAGCTGGTGCACGCAGTGTTTTTCTCGAGTAAGCACGCTCATTCATCACCAGCACCTGAGTTTCAGGCACTTTTTTGACCACCGGTATGTTTGCATTTGGGATTTTAATGTGGAACTGAAACTTGGGCTTGTGGCTGTTTCCCAAAGATCAAACTTCATTTTAAAGAACAGAAAGAAAACTAAGAATAAGTGAATTAGTATCTTGCACATTCGCTTAAAGAAAGTCTTGCTCAAATCAAATGTGAAAAATTAAAACAAGAAAATACAAAAAAAAAGGGATTTGCTCACTTAGCCTGTCTCCTCTGTAGCTTTGTCTTCAGTAAATAAGTAGAAGCCCTGAAAACAAAAAGTGATCCGCTTTAAAAGAAGAAGCAGCTCCATGTAAAACGAGTTGACAGGTTTCTCTCCAACCCATCCAGCGGGTGTTTCCCAAGAAGTACTGGGAGTGTGTGACCAGCTGTGAGTTCCTCCAGTCGGTGGTGGCGGTGAAGCAGGGCAGCTGTCCACCTCCGGACAGAGCCAGAGGCTTCGCGGCCGCCTGCGTGGAGAGCTGCGATCACGACCAAGAATGCTCCGCCCAGAAGAAATGCTGCTCCAACGGCTGCGGCCACACGTGTCAGTCTCCCAAAGACCTGTACAAAGGTGAGCAGAGGCCGGACGAGTGGACCAACACAAACAGGAAGATGCTTTAATGAATGTATTTTATTGCAGAATAACAGACAACTAGAGACACGTTTCTTTAAATACCAGCAGCGTTCAACCGGCTCTTCCTCCTGAACCAAAGCTGCTGCACAAGAGTGATGAAACTTGTAGCTTCAGCACCTCAGTGTTTGAGGTTTTAGCAGGTTAGGGACAAGATAAACTGGTTGAAGGTTAAATTAGAGGTTTAGATGTCCGAGGTTAGACAAGAACATAAGAGAAACATAAACATGTTGATCCTCATGAAGCACCTGAAACTGAAACAAACTGGAGTAATCACTGAGGTTACTGCTGCTGTGCATCATGATGTGTTATTACACATTACAGTCATTATTCCTGCTGATCAAGGCAGTTTAAGAATGTCTTTAATTTGAAGATTGATCCCACTGTAAAGCTAAATTGGTCATAAAAGCGAGTCATTATCTTTGCTTTAATTGTTCAGAATCACTCCGTGTGACATACTTAAACTGTTTTAACTTTCTGTCAGCCTAAAAAAGATGTCATCCCAGCATCCCTTGGGCTTTAAGTCAGATAAATTATCTAATTCCAGGAGGGAAATCTCTCACTAACAAACAGAGTGAGGCTGGGAGTGAGTCAGGTGGAGGATGCCCTACTTAGGCCTCCATTGTTAAAGCAGGGATCAAAGAATATTGAGGGAAACAGCTCCAGTGAGCTCGCAGCAGTGTGTTCAGGCCTCGCTGCTGAAAACACACAAGACAGGAGGGGAGTGATGAGGTTAAACTCATTTTTTATTTTACACTCGGTGGTACTGAGTCAAGCTGTTAATCCCTGCTGCCACAGGACTCAGAGCTCAGCCTCCTCTGTGCTGGGACAGATGTGCTAAAAACGACAGTGGTTGGTGGTTTCATGAGCAAAGACCGATTTTAATCACAGGAATTCAACAAATATATCAGTTTTCTTACTCCTCAAGCTGATATCAGCCTAGATATCTTGATTTCTGTGGAGATTATTGATAAATTCTTGATAAAACAAATTCCAAACATCACTTCATCACATTATGACGTTATAAAAAAGAAATGTGTGTATGTTTTTTCTCCAGGTGCTCCTCTGAAGCCGAGGAAGGAGCTGGGCTTTGAAGAACTCTCCTCCGGACAGCTGGAGGTGCACTGGTCCTCTCGCTTCAACATCTCAGCCGAGCCTGTCGTCTACATCCTGCAGAGGAGGTGGAACTTTGGCATCCAGCCCAGCGAGGACACTGCCACCTTCTGGCAGGTGGTTGCACAGGTTAGTTAACTGAGAAGTCACCGGACTCCCACAGTAAACTGGCCAACGTCAGAGCAAAGCTGTTCTCTTCATGTTCAGCTGACTCTTCAGATTGTTAAACAGTCATTTTAATGAGCCTGGATCGAGTCGCTGATGCATCATAAGGTTGACTGATAAGTTCATGGCCTGAGGCGGAGGGAGTCCATTATGGAAAACCTAACACATTTATTTCTTAACATGGTTCCCTCCTACACTAACACACTTAGTCCAGCAGCTGAGTATCATACCAGCTGTCAAAATAACCACCATTGAGCTCTTTCTTCGTCCTAACTTTCATCATTGAGTCTTCTGAGAGTTTCTTTATTAATGATGTATTTTTACAGAAACATTATGAAGCCAGCATGTTAAACTCAGCCAGTTTGTGCCTCGTCCACCGCGCCTGAACGCCACGTTTTCTGAGCCTAACCAAACAGACGTGCGTGACCCTGCCTGCACTGCAGCTTCTCCTCGGAACAAATGTTACACACTCGTTCAAAACCACCACAACTTAAGCTCATGTGTGTTTGCATGTCCACGTGTCACAGGTGCACTCCGGTTTACTGAAACCTATGTTATCCTTTTCTAAAACTGTGGTTTGTGTCTCCTCTTGCCCCCTGACCCCCCACAGACCACCGAGCAGGCAGCCAGGCTCTCCAACACCCGGCCGGGTCGCTGGTACCAGTTCAGAGTGGCAGCTGTGAACACCCACGGGACCCGAGGCTTCACCACACCCAGCAGACACATCCAGTCCAGCAGAGGTCAGATGTTAATTTGTTACCTATAATCAGTATCGTTTAATTAAATATAACCACGAAACATAAAAGTATCTTTAAAAGCATAAACATGTATTGTACGAAAATGCCAAATCTCACTTTAACAGAGGGAAATAACTACTTGCTGCTCATTCAGGTGCTAGAAATTAGACTGAATGTGTCAGAATAGTTAAGAAAATTATCTTGTTATGATTAAAAAAAATTTAAAAAAGGATGAAGCTATTACAAATGATGGCTGTTTTTGTGTTATCATCAACACTGCATGTATTTAGATGCATCCCCACATTCAATGACAGAGTAAAAAGCAACAACAGGCAATCAGAAAAAATAGTATAAAGCAGCTGAAAGGTCATTTACTTGCAAATTTGCTTGATATAATTCAGTGGATGATGATCTGCTTCTTTACAAACAGACACAATCGGACATTAGATCCACTTTGCATCAGGAAGCCGACAGCATTGAGTCTGTTTAAGTTCAGACTAAGTGACTTGGACGTTGGTGTTCAGACATAAACGTCCTCCAGGTGACGTCCAGACAGTTTAAATGCAGCAGTGCAGCTTTAAAGGGAACAATTACCACAGATACATTTCCAGTCACATGCACTTCAGCACAGAAGTTATCTTTGTTCAGCAGATTAGACATGAAAGGCCGTGTTGTTTGACGGAGCCCTGAAGACTCTTTGTTTTCCTCTGTGTGGTTTCTGTGGTTGTCATGGTGACACGTGTCGACACGTTGAAAAGACCGTAATCACCTCGGACAAGTTAATGAGAGCAACAGCTGCCCTCCATCTTTTCCTGTGTGCATCGTGGCTGCTGTCATATTTGCATTGGAAACGGTGGAGTGGAAGCATGTTCGATGGTTTTATTTCAGTTTGAGATTTTCCAGAACGGATCATCATTAGTTTTTATTTATTCAGCTTTAATTTCACAGCACTTCGAGTTTGAACCCCATTAAATCATAGCTTTGTCACATCCAAGTTTGACGTGTAAAAAATATGCAGCTACATTACGACAACATGCAAAATCCATTTCAAATGTGTTATAATTAAACTCTTTATATTAAGCATGAATTTCTTACTTTGTCCAGAATAATGTCATTTCAGTTTAGTTTTATTTAAAGAATGTTGTTAATATTTCGTTTCAGTTTCAGCTTAATTTAAATTTAGAAAAACCCTGTTCAGATTTAGATCATTGCACGGCTGTAAATGTTTAAGTTTATCTTGAGCTGAGATTTATAAAGAGAAAAATAGCTGGCAAAATATCATAGATAAATAGCAAGGGTTAGTTTACATTTGTGTAAACAGGAAACAGACTTTGAAACAACACCAGCAACCAGGAAAGCACCAATAAATCAAAGTCGCTGTTGTCGAGCAAACATCAAATGCAAACTGATTTTTTTAGCTCTAACTGATGTAAAGAATGATGTGTTGCTTCCTGTTTCTGAAAGTCAAATAAATAGAAAAACAAAACACAGCATGTCTAAAGGAGAAAAGTTTAGCTTTATTATTAGTCTCATCATCAGAATGTGATTTCACTCCGTGTCTGCATACAAATGAGTAACAGCCTCCGTCCCCCTCAGACCCCTCCGGTCCTCCAGCTCCCACTGAGCTCAGAGTGGCCAATATGAGCTTTGGCCCCGGCAGGACGGTGTCTGCCAGGCTCCAGTGGAGCATGTCTGCCGACCTGGATGTTCCCGTCCACCACTACAAGGTCAGCTGGAGCTGGACTGCAGTCGGACAGCCGTTTGCTTCGTCCCTGACGAAGAGGAGGAAGACGGTCAGAGAGGTGAGGAGCAGAGGAAACTCTGCAAAGCTTGCTCGTTACTGATTGGTCGTCGTCTCGGTGTGTCTCCTAATGACTCTGAGGTTTGATGGAATTTCTTTCCTGTGTGAACTATGCAAGAGAGTTTTTTTTCCAAATGTTTCAGTTTTTATTCTTCTGTCAAGACAAATTAAAAATGGACCACATAAAATGTTCTGTGTCACATTTAATAAACTGAGATGCACTGCTGCTATTCGAGACCTGAGGCCACAGATGAATACATGTCTTTGCTCATGTCAAGTTCTCTGAAATCAAACTTGAGAGACTTTGTAGAAACTATGAAACATAATTTAAACACTGAAGTCATTTAACATTTACAAAGCCTGGAAGGAGGCTGAATCACAAGTAAAGACGGTGCTAGTTCGACCTCTTTGTACCATAACTGGTGCTAAAATGCTACGCAAAGCAACTTTAAATCTATTCAGCTTGGATTTTTGAATGTATTTTGTTCATATATTGTGTGTGTGTGTGTGTGTGTGTGTGCGTGCAGAGCCAGGTGGAGCTGGACAGCATGCGGTCCAACAGGAGCTACAGCGTGGAGGTTCAGGCTGTTTCTTACTGGGGACAAACTCAGCTGAAGGGACCTCGAGCCGTCCTTCACTTCACCACGCAGCGCAGTGAGTCTTTAAACACGAACAAAAAGAAAAAACTTCATGCTTTTATTTTGTAATTACAACCTGATAACCTTGTCTTAGTGTGCAAGAAAGAACGTGTGTTTAAGTTTGCTGCAAGGCCTCATATTTTCTCAAAGTTTCTGTAAAAGAGTAAGTTAAAGTTTCTAGCATTTCTGGACAGAATCTGTCCTTGATCCCCTGATCTTTGAATTTTATTTAGCACTTTTCATTGTGCTTTTTTATGAAGCACACCTGTGGTTTAAACATCCAGAGGACTCTATTCAGCTGAAATGTTAAATCTTTATATTCTCTCAGAGCTTCAATCCATCTTTTTTAAACAATCAGCACGGCTGAACAGGAAAAACCTTGGAACTTTACTTCGAAATGTCAAGGTGTTTCATTCAAGGTGACTGGTGAAAATCATGGAAACGAAAAAGAAAAACCTTAACAGTCAAAGAAATAAAACTCATATAATAACAGGTTGTGAACAGTCAGTGTCCACTTTCCTCTGAACTGAGAAGAAGAGAAAAAGTTTAATAATATAGTTTTACTGTACCTGACTGTCCGTCAGTATGTCAAAATAAATAAAAAAGTACATTGTTCAACATCTTGTTCAAGAGACAGAGATCTAAAAACTGTTGAGTTTATTACTTTACTGCAGCAAAGGCAAGTTCCCACCATGAAGTTAAATCATGTGTCTGTTTTAAAGCCCCCAGCATCGTTCCAAGAAACTCTAAAGGTGACGTACTGGACGTCGGGACGCCGTTTTACCAGGACGGACAGCTCCGGGTTCATGTGTACTGGCAGAGCAGCACAGGTATGTGCAATATGTGCAATATGAGCAATATGTGCAACATGTGCAAAACATGCAAAACGTGCAATATGTGCAATATGTGCAATATATGCATGGCCTGATGTGAATGTATTAGCTTCATAAATTTGATCTTTAATAGATAATTTAAGAAATACTTGGTGGATTTTTTAAGTTTAAGGTTAAATAAAAGGTGAAAAAACTCAGTAGTTCAATAAGCAAATGCTTTTTGCCGTCTTGCCTGGTTGCAGAACAGAGGTTACATTCTCCTCTGGGTGTCGAGTGCACAGGTCCAATTTTTAGCCTGCAGGAAAATACTGTAACCTTAGTTTGAGGTTGCAACAATAAAACCACAGAGGTTTTCTAAGACCTGCTCTTTAAATGGAGCTGCTTGTACACGACCTCCATTGGTCTCAGGTGATGAAGCTGACAAAACCTTGTTTTCTGACTTTGGGTGAGATGTTAAAGAAACATAATTCTGAAGCTGTGTGATGACTCTTTAAAAGAGACCCATTCGATGCTGCACAGCTGCTGTTACAGGACAGTGTTGTGTTATAAGCTCTTGTTGTTTGCACAGATGCTTCAGTCGAGTTCTACAGAGTCCAGTGGGGTCCAGAATACTGTGGACACAACCAGAGCAGACCGATGGAGAAAACCAGCACACAGGTGACCTTTAAAAACAAAATTTTATGACCAGAAGAGATCACAAAATCAAACTGGCTTTTATGTGATGAGCAGACTGAGTGTGAACACGAAGAGCTGCACAAAATGATCTCATGTGTGTTTTGTGTCTTTGTCGTCCAGGAAAGCTTCGTCAGTCTTCATGGCTTGCTGTTCTCCTGTAAATATAAAGTCCTTCTGCAGCCAGTCAGCAAGAAGAGTCATCCTCTGGCAGAGAGCGCCACCTTCCTCACACCTTCCTGCACCACCATCCAGGCCAAGAGCCCCAAACTCATCACGTGTCCTGGAGAAAACGGTGAGAACGAGACAAATTTATTTCATAAATGAGTACATGATGGGTTCTTTCCAGATGTTTTCTGGACCTTCTGAAAGCCTGCTGTCATCAGTATGAAGCACATTTACACTTTTTGTTCTCCTCATTGCAAATTTTACTGCAACAATCCAGTGTGCAGTTGTGTTATGCTGCTAATTTAGTTAGTTTGGTTTGTTCAGTTTCTCCCAACTAATGGATTAACAGCTTATTGCTGCCTGTGTTGGTTTACCATGAGAATAACCACAAAACAGAATAAAGACATCAAAATATAACATACACGCATACAGTTATAACAAGTTGTTAAATATATAATCAATGCTGACAGTCTTATTTAAAATCCAGTTTTTTAACTTCACAGGTAAATAAATGGAAGTCTGTGCATGTTTGACAAGAAGCTTATTTCGTTCTCTAACAGCTTTGAAGAAAACAGCAGGTTGTGCGAATGCGAGGTCTTGTTTGGGGAAGCTGTTTCTCCCCTTGAACAAAGACCTTGATGCTCCGCTAATTTGCTCAGAGTGAAGCTGAGAGAAGCTCCTCGACCGTGGAGGAGCAACGTTATTAATTATCTTATGCACTAATCGAGCATCTGAATACAAGATTAAGTTGTCAAAGGTCAACATTTATATTGAACTAGTGCATCATGATTATGATACTGATGCTGTTATTTCTTCTGCAGGACTTTCAGGGCCTGTTTGTAAAGGGACCTCACAGTTTTTCAGACTGAGCTCAAACATGATACGCAATAATGAAGATAAGAAAACACTTAGCTGGGCTTCAGCTGTTGATGTATGCATCTTAAATAAGCAATGTTATATTTTAATATAAAGTACATCTTTAATATGTCTTTAAAATGTGGAATCTAGAGTAACACCAAAGTATTTAAACTCAACTTTTTTTCACATAAATATTTGGAGAGAAACTTTTGTTTGTTACAAAATAAATCACTGTTTTCTTGATACTAAAAGTGAGACAGAAGTTAAGCTTTTTAATGGTTGATGACAGTTTGGTATCAGTTTGTTTGGGGTCTTTCCGGTGTGCATAGAAGAGTCCATGAGGGTCTCCACAGTTCAGATGGAAGATCATTGATGTATATAGCAAACAACAAGAGAAGAGGGAAGAAGTAGCAAGAAGCAGTTTATCTGACCACAACCAAAACATTGTGTGAATACAATTATCCAGAGTCGAGCCACAGCTTTCCTGTGTCGTTATCAAACATGGACTTGTTCACTATTCAGCTCCTGTCCTCATTCATTCCCTGCCTCCTCCTCCTCCTCCTCTTCCTCCTCCAGCAGCGCCCCCTCTGAAGGTCCTGGTGAAGGCTGTCAACCTCACCGCGTCCTTCGAGGTCCGAGGCGGCAACACGACGGCCATCTTTGGCTGGGATTTGTCCACGGCTCTGCCTCACCGGCAGCTGACAGGCTACCAGGTGACCTGGGCGGAAGTTCTGCCCAGCAACCGTCACAGCAGCAACAAGCTACCTCACAGCCTCATCTCACAGTCCCAGATCCTGCCCCCGGTCAGTGCCGCTGCACCTTACACTGCTTTCATTAACTTAGATTAAATTTTAAATATTGTTCAAATAATTCTGTTAGACTTGTTGTTGGCGTCTTGTCTGAATTTTTCTGAGGAATGTGTTGGTGCATGAGGGGGGATTTGGACACATGAGATCGTTTTTTTCCAGAACATCCAGTTTACAGCCCTGAAGTGAACAGGTGGCGTTTGAAGATACATGAAAATGGGAAATAAATTACAAATAATGACTATTCAAATAATCTTTTTCAGAAAACCAAGCCACAATTTTATGTTAAAAAAGAGAAAAAAGAAATTGCTGGAATGGAAACGCTTGAACTGAAAAAATCCCCCAAAAAGAAAAATATTAAACAGCAATAATGAAAGTAAAAATGACAATTTCCTGGTAAAGTTCTTATTTATTCTTTTCTTTTGTATTTTTATTGTAAAAAGGACTTTAAATTTTCATTTTGTTGTGCAAAAGGAAGGATAAATTACTCTGAATCTTGTCCTCTGTGCAACCTTTATGCAAGTTGTATTGCAGAAAATGCAAAATAGTGTTTTTCCTGCAGGCAAATCTTAGTCCAATGGTTTTTCAAAAACTTAAGAAAACTTCAGTCTGCAGCTTCGCCACAGTCTTACACACCATGAGCATCTGAAATATGTTTTCTGCTCTCTCTTCTCTTCAGGATAGTAAAGTTCTGGTGGTGTCGAGCCTCCATCCTGCCAGTCTGTACAGGCTGGAGGTCCAGGTCATCACAGCAGAGGGTGAAGGTCCAACAACCACCCGGACCTTCCAGACTCCAGGACACCAGAGCAGCCTGACGCACAGTGAGAAATTAAAAACATGGAGTAATGGAGGACAAGAAAAAACATAATTAAAAACAAGACTTTGTCCTCATAAAAAGTCAGATATTCCAAATCTTACAAACTAAAAACACTCTAAATGCAAATTTTAACAAACATTTTACCAAAGCTGACAATTTAGGAAAAACGCAGTTATATAAAACAAATGAATCGTGAAACCAAAGAGAAAAACAAAACAAAGAGAATAAAAATAAACCTTCTGCCTCAGCTGTTTTTATCTCAAAGCTTCTTCTCTGTTTTTACAAGCTGTGCATTGATTTCAGGAGGTAAACTAATAAAAAGTTATGTCTCGTCTTACAGGACCCAGGCTGAGAAAGCATCACTACAAACAACCAACCATTGAGAGGCACTGAAGCCAGACAGCCAATCAGCCTGCATGAACCGAGTCTCCCAAAACCAGGACGATCACGAATCCACAGAGCAGTGTTAACCAATGACAAGTGCAGCCTCAGCAGCTTCATGATCAATGATCCATAACAGCTAACAACCCTTCAGTCCAACCCTGCAACACTTTGCAACCAAACCTTCACTCATTCACACCAGCTAAAGACATTTAGATCGAATAAATCCAGAACAAAGCGGATCAAACATGCAGGATATAAGCTATAGGTTCTGTGCTGCACCTGTTTTATGCAACTTGCACCAGTTTGGACTCCCAGCTGAATCTCAGCACTTTTAAATCTCTGCACTTTTTAATGACAGGTGAGCGTGCATCATAACAGCATGAAGATACAGCAGCTACACAGTGTTAATGCCTATAAAGCTGAGTCAGTCTGAACAGTTTCAAATACAGTGTCAATACAAACCTAAAGATTAAAAAGGTGCAGAAATCAGGTTTTGCATTAAATGCATTAAATGTTTCATGGAAAGAAATCAGCACCAAACATGATTAACTTCCTCTTGTTAATAAAGCAGCCGTGGTCTAAAAATGCTCTGAACCGTGGAGTGAAGCAGAGCAGCAGCCATCTTTCCTGATGTGATTTAGTGTTGGATTAGGCTTTAACACAATTAGGCGAGATGGAAGATTTCCTTAAGCCTTCTGTTCATTGTAAAGTCCTTGAGACCCAGAGTCTGTTTTAACAAAAAATATATATTTAACACTATTTTATCACCTTGATGCTTCACTTTCCCCAAGTTTCACAGCTGTTTTTTAAAGTTTGCTTCAGATAACAGAACAAAAAGTTCTCGTTTGTTATTGGTGTTATTAGCACAAACCGTAAAGATGCAGCTGTGTGGAACAAACAGAAAAGGAAACTATGATCACACTCAAAGATCCGTCTTACATGTGGCTGCCGACAAAAGACTGCACATCTACATCCTTTATTACAGTGTTTGTACTGTAATCATATAGAGCTCAATCACCAGTGACTGAAACCGCTGCAGATTAAATTAGAGGACATAATTGTACAAACAGCTCTGTGGGACGACGAAACAACACGGGAACAAATGCAACATCAACAAACAGGATGGAAAATTACACTTTAATCTGATTAAAAACCAATTAAGCGATACAGTGTGAACCCGCTTGTTGATCTCAGTGTGAGTTAGCTGTCTGTTCTGCTGAGAGAATTGATTTTCTGCACACAGAGCGTTCAGGTTTGATACCCAGCCCGTGCATGCAGACACCTGAAATGTTTGAACCTTCATTGTATTTAAAATGATCTCCTGCAGCTGATTCACTGATAGAGACATGTAGCTCCCCTGTACTCTGTAAATGCTGTATAAAACGTTTGTATTTATTAGTTGTGGTATATTTGTGTCTACTGTAAAACATAATGCATCTGTACTGTGTGTGTGTTTGTGTGTTTGTGTGCTCAGCCTTTTGTCGACCTCTAGAGATCCTGTACAAAGATGTTTTTTAACTAAAGATAAATTCTGTGTCAATATGTGTTCAGGCTCTTTTTAATTTGTGATTATTTGATCTCTCTTCTGCTCCCTCGGCATTTTGTCCCAGTATGCAGCAGCGACCTTTGTCCTTTAAGAGAATTATTTAAACTGGTGAAATGAGGCTGTGAATCTGCAGGGAAAAGCAAAGATCTGCAGTCTAATTCTACCTCCATTATTCTTGAGTCGGTGTGCAAACAAAAGGTTTGAAGGAGCCCACAGGAATACAGTGTGTGTGTGTGTGTGAGTGTGTCTACACAGCCACACACACACACTGATAAACTCAAGACTCAGCACTGCCTGTATCATCCTTACTTTCACACACTTACAGTCTTTTTCCCTGTGCATATGTGTGTGTGTGTGTGTGTGTCGCACAGATGCTTCTGCACACAAACAGACAGACAGATTAAAGTCTGCAGTCACAGCTGTTCTCAGGTCCACATATCAGAGTCAGGAGCAGCCATGTTCACTGTTTCTGATGTTCTGCATATGATAATGAGGCTCAGATGCAGTTTCTCTCCATGATGGAGCGTCCTGTGCCTGCAACATGACGGAGGATTCTGCTGGAGGATGCTGCATTCACACACACACACACACACACACAGTTCAGCGAGTCCTTTTTCTAAAGGAACAGCTCAGCCTGGAGCATAAAATATCTTTACCAAGGATTTATGATGTTTTCAAGGTTTTTCCAAACTACCCTTAATATGTTTACCACCGTGGAGAGAGGGAGGACAGCAGAATAAAGCGAAGTGGAAGACATATTCTTTATCGCAGTAAATACTCTCTGCTGAGAGACTGTAAGGAAAACCTTTAACTCACTGAGAACAACTCCGTCAGATCACAGCACCTATTTGTTTTTGTCCAGTGCAACTTACAATCAGTGCATTAAACTGTATTTAAACGACAGGATTTACAAGAAACATGCAGGTTCACTGACGTCACTGAACCTGCTGCAGTGCTCCATGGGAGTGATAGAAGAAGAGTGTTTTATGGAGCATGCATGAAGTTTGAACGGATGAGTTTCCAGTGTTTTCCGGTGTCAGCGGGGCGCTTGTTCCACAGTTTGAGGGGCCAGGGCTGTAAATAGTTTTGAGTGATAGCTGCCTCACAGTGATGGAGCAGCCAGCTGATTGGCAGCGGCCGAGCGAAGTGAACGAGTGGATGGATGGAGAATGAACCTGAGCTGTTTACAGCATGTTTGGCAAAGACTTGTCTTAAATCTGGTTCAAACAACCAGTGGAGGAGCTGTGTGGTGAGCTTTTGCATCCTCAGTGACCTGCAGAGGTCGGTTTGTTTATGCACACACACCAGCCAGGTGCAAGGTGTAGAGGTTTAGATTAAGGGTGAGAAGATGCTGGACCAAAACCTGCATCTCCTCCTGAGTTTGGAGCAGGAACATTATCCTGATGTTGTGGTGGATGAGTCTGCAGAAGAGGAGTTTAATGTAACATTAATGTTCAGAGGGACAGAAGAAGACTCAGAGCTGTGAATGAGGTCAGTGACTGACAGTTATTACACACAGACTCACACATGTTACTGATATATTTGATTATTGATTGTTTAACAGAGAGAGAGAGACATGAGCTGTGACTGAGCTCATCAGCAAGGTAACAAAGGACAGAGGGAACTTGGCTGTTATGTAACTGGATCCTCTGATGCTTAAGATTTGAACGTCCACTGGCTGAAACATCACGGACCCCAGAGACTGAAAGACTTCACTGTGAACGACTACAGGAAGTCAAAACAGACTTTTAATAAAAAGCTGATTATAAAACAAAAAACACAGGAGGAGAGGAGAGCGGAAGAAATACAAAAACTTATAAAAACTAAGATAAAACAACAAACTGAGCAGCTTGTTGAAAGGAGGAAGGACAGAGACAAGGAGGCAGAACCAAACAGGACTGAGGAACGAAGACAAAGGAGAAACACAGAGACTAAATACACACTGGGACTAATGAGGCTCAGGTGAGTTAATCAGCACAGGTGAAACACATCAGGCAGGTGATCACAGGAGGAGGGAAACCAGACATGTGACGACAAAAGACAGAAAACAAACTTTTGTTTAAGAAAAGTTACTTGGATCATAATTTGATTTCACAGGTCTTGAACTCATGTTTGTTCACTGTGATGTAACTTTATGATCCTCTGTATTCTGTGTTTCCCATCATGTGCTGGTGGATTTAATTTGTGTGGGAAATAAAAAGCAGTGACACAGAGACACGACCGTCATCCTCTGCATGACATTTTTATTACCTGCTGTGCATTAAAAAGGCAGCATGTCCTTACATTTGAATGTAACAGTGACAATATGCATCTGAAAACACCTCTGATACAGTCGTCTGTAGCAGTCTGGTGGTGTGTGATGGTTTTTCCAAAGTCCTGCATGACAGAAGAGCAGTTTATGAAAAGGAGTTACAGCAGTATGAAGCCAGCAGATATGAATTAGCAAACAATACCAGTGGATGTTTCACATTGTTTGCGGTAAGTTTCCGTGTCACCAGCTGAGGAAATGTGTGCTTCATTTTCTGGATCCTGAGAGGATCGTGCACCACAGAGTGTGCAGATCCCACTTTGTTGTTTTCAAGCGTTGCACAACATCTCATGCGTGGTGTGAGCTCAGAGTGCTCCGGCGTGCCCCCGCCCCTCCTCAAACACTCGCAGGAGTTGGCCTCGGTCGAGAGGACTCGTTCTGGAGAAAAAAATTGGATTTTTGATGTGTTTAACATCAAAGGCGGCGTGTTTTTTCCTTGAAATGGACCGTGTGAAATGTGCATTTAAAGGAATTGGAATAAGATGGCGACCTGCTGAGGCCGGCCGGCATGGGGCTGCGCGGCAAATGTTTTATGTCTATATGTTTGTTGGAAATGCATTCTTTTGATTACAGCTCTGCACTTTAATCTTGATCGCACACATCTGTTGGAGACACATCCCTCCTTCTTCTCTCTCTCTCCAGCATTCATTTGGTGCTTTGTGATCTGCAATAATTAATGATAATAGTATCTAAAATGGTGCTCCAGCTCTTGTAATGCTGGGAGGAATATTTTAATGCTCCACACATCATGATTTTATCGATTATCTGACACGCAGGCGCTGCCGTGGTGCTAACGTCCTGTGTCTGTCTTTACTTATCTGGTAGTGGGCTGAGCACTTTACAAGGACAAAGCAGGACAAAGACTTTTGATAACGAACACAGAGGCCTCGAGATGAAGATGGAAGTTTTGATCTAATTTGACAGAATGTTCCTCATGAATCCTTTTCTACGCTGTTTATCTGTTTCTTCATCATCTGCTCTGAGGTGAGACGCTCAGATCATCAGACAGACCTGTGAGGTTTTAACATGCGAGCTGAATGTAAACCTGTGATCTGTTTCTTAGTGTGTGCGAGGCCTTGCAACATGTCATCAATAAAAAATCAGGTCAGCTAGCTTTGGTTCATGATTCTTATTGTTTTCAAGAGCGGCTGAGCCAATGAGATTTCCAAGACGTGACACATTTCAGAGACAAATTAACAGGCGTGTGATTGCAACGGTATGACGTCAAAACAGCATTACATCATTTTTTTGACATTTCACAACGTTGAAGCGAGCAGTTTTTTCTGCTGTTGTTGTTGAATCTTTCAGAGATCCTTTAATCTCTTTCATTGGTCATAAAAAACCCTTATAAAGACTTCACATGTTAGTGTTTTTATTGTTGATACCACCGGGGCTCCACAGCCGGCAGCGTCTCTGACGTCTTTAAGGGCGTTACAGGATTCAGCCGTTTGCCTGTTTTATGGTACATTTTCAATATTATATAATAGTGTTTGTAAAGGCTAAACAGGCAGGAAATAAGCCAGAAGCATCACAACCACCCTGTTAAACACTGCGCCCTTATTGTTCTGCTTACTGAGATGTTGTCGCCTCTTTTACTTCCACTGGTTTGTGGTGATTAGTTATTGGAATAAGCTGCGACTCAAGTTTGCAGGATGTTGTGATGCAGGTGAGCTCAGCTGATCTGCACTTTATTTTGAAATGTTCACCAGTACGCTTCTTTTGTGCATGTGTTGGAGTCGTCGTGGTAAATATCTTCCTCTCTGTTCCAACACAGAGGGAGCAAATCAACAAAGTCACGTCAGAAACTGGAGGCAAAATGACAACTTTCAATCACTCAGTGCTGTTGTTGTGAAATACACACTGTTGGAGATGATTACCTTAAACTGTCGACGGTGGAAAAAGACACTGAGATCACAAGTGAGATGCTGAAATAAATCATCCTCCCACTGTGCATGCAGCAGCTTCATAATAAGGCCCACGCTGATGTATAATAGAAATCAGAGGCATTGGCAGCACATCGGCTGGGCTCAAGGTAACACACTGTGAATGAATGTCGACCTCTGTCAGCCTGCATTCAGCTCCCATCAATAAAAAACCCACAGAGAGCCGAGCGGCTGCAGAAACAAACCTCCTCCCATCATTTGCATGTCCTCCAGGTTAACACATGGAGAACAGCTTTTGTTCATAGCTGGAACAAAGAGCTGTCTGCGTCCCCGACCCGAGCAGTCTTCATCCACCGTGCATTTGGTCAGCAGAGAGTCACAGCGCTGATTACAACCTTGGATTCATTGATCTGTGCATTTCGCTCCACATTAATGTCGGCTCATGCCTTTGTAGCCTATTCATCGGATGACGGCTATTGATTCCACCGCACACTGGGTCTGCAAGCTGGAGAGACAGCAAACTGTGGAGTTTCAGAAGAAAAATAAATCTGTTTTTGTCATCTTTTAAGTTATATAGATGATATCAGATGATATAATCTCTGGGATTTTTCACAGAATTAAAAATGTGAGTATTTATGTCAGAAAGCGACGACATCAGAAAAAGTCTCAGCTCGTCGTCACTGAACGTGGAAGGAAGGAAGCTCAGAAAAGATGCTGAATTAAATAAAAAGCGACAATAAATTCTTCATTTCGCGTCCTCCTCACCAGCTGCTTCATCCACACCGTCTGAAGTGTAAAGCAGATGGACTGTGAAAAATAGCAAGGAGTGTGTGGAGCACATGTAAAAGAGGACTGCCATCACATGTGTGTGTGTGTGTGAAAATGTACATGTATGCACACACACACGCACACACAGTGACGGGGTCTTTAAAGAGAAGCTGTCTGGCTGTTTTTTTCTGATGCTGATTTGTGTTTCATGGTTTAATCGAATGGTGCTTCAGGAGCGCTGGGATCCGCTGGGATCCGCTGGGATCCGCTGGGATCCGCTGTGAGGACGAGGAGAGAGGCCCCACAAAGGAGACTAACTCTGAAATTGATCCTTTTCAGGCTGATTACAAGTGCAGCCGCTGCCCTTTGAAGATGCTCCAAAGTACCACAGCGTTACAGGAAGAGCAACAGCTTTTGTTCTTATTTATGAAACACAGACTGAAGAAATCCAGAGGAAAAAAAAAACCCTCCAAGCTTCAAACACGACGGTGATGTTACAGATGACAGATCCGAGTTATTCTCGGCCCTCAGTCCTCCTCCTCCTCACCGCCGGGTTCACGGGTCCTCATCCATTCTGGCCCTTTGCTCCATTAAATCTTAGCAGTTTTCTGAAAATGAACCTCTGATTTGGTTGTTAAACTGAAGTTACAACAGTTTTAAATAATAATATAATAATCTTTAATTATTAATCCAGTCCTTCGTGCAGAAAAAGGTGATTAAACACATCAGTTTGTCCTCTTATCGCACGTTTATACACTTCTCATGCTAAATCTGCAGTTTTAGATGCGATGAGTTTATTTTTAACTTGTGCAAATGAGTCAGATGACCAGTGACAGTTTGGCCTTTAGGTTTCCCTCCATGACACACTTTATTAATCTTGGCAAAAATTATAATAAGTAGGTTTCAATGTACTAAACTCATTTCCTCTTTTCTTTAGTTTCAGCATCGTGCACACGATCAGAGCTGAGCGACGAGCAGAAGTTTTCAGATCAAATCCTAATCTGAGCTGAACATCAGTGCTGCAGAAACAACAATCTTTTTCCATTTTAAATAGGAGAATTAATTCACATATTAAAGCACTGTTGTGTAATTTACCCTGCTAATGATCAAACCAATAAAAACGGGTCTGTGACTCGTTTAGTGTTGCGACCATAAGTTTGGGAAAAGCTGCAGGCAGAAACGTGCAGAGAATGAAAGAGCACGAGGTAATTAAAGTCGTGTAATACACAAAGCTACAACTGCATTATATCTCAGTCCAACAACATTAGTGGAACAACAGCACGCTTCAGAGAGCCCTGATGCCCAAACCAACAACTAACTCCATTTGTACAGACAGATATCGCAGCCTGTGTGTGGTTGTAAATGTGCTCTGCCTTCCTCTGCAGCCTCGCTACAAATAAACCAGAGAAGAGACAAAACTCAGACGATTAAACACGAATGACCGAGGATAAAATAAAAAGAGCTGAAGACGCTGCAGCAGGTGTAACCAGAGATAATTGACTGCAGAAATGAAACAACTTCCAACTGAAAGCGAAATAAAACCAAACCAACAGCAGAGATGAAAAAACTCACAGCAGCTGCAGAAGCTGCAGAAGTTCAGCACAGTTGCAAATGTAAAAGTCACCGCTGGAGCAGTTCAGCAGTTAGCAGTTAGCAATTAGCCGGCCCCAGCTGTCAGGGCAGAGACATTAACAGTCACAAATACTTGGCTGTTTGATTTATATCACTTGGCACGCTTGGCGGGTGGTGCAATAAATCAATGATTAATTAAGGTAGACTTTTTTTTCCCCTCCACAATGATACAATTTGATTCAAATAAACATAAAAGCTGATGTGCAGACAAGTTCATCGTGGAGCTTTTGCCCCTCTAACAACAGCGAGCCGCTTTGGTTAAATAAATGTCAGTTTTCTTTGCATTTATGCTTTTCTGTGTAAAGTATTTGGATCTGGGTGAATCTCTTCCTGCTGGTGCACTGAGCTGAGTCCTGCACCTACACTGTGCACAGGCCTCCTCGCTGATGAAACACAGCCTCCTGTTGGTTGTAAATTCATCGGGGTGGAAAGAAAGCAGCTCTCATTATTTCCCAGGTTTTCTCCTCTAAAATGCTAACACGCTGTCTCCTGTAGGTGTTTGACTCACAAACTGCTTCAGTTCGTTGTTTTATTTTGCCATATTGCTGGAATCAGAGCATCTGAGCTAGCTTCCATCACGACTTATATTATTTACATAAGTGGAGGTTTAAGGTAGAATAAAACAAAAATACTCGAGCAAAGTGCAATCGTCCAATTCCTGCAGGGATCCAATCAGATCGAATGGTTTTAAAAGAGTAATTTAACACTTAATCCACTTACTCACTTCAACTCAAGGATCAACAAAAACAGCAGGTGTGATCCAGCTTGTAAATTACACTTTTCCACCCTGATGCCAACTGATGTCTAACTGTTTTTTAACGGCCCCTGGCTGCACAGGAAGTGATGTGTTGCAGGATTACAACTCGAACTGTAAAGCTGTGAAAATTGACTGCAGACTGTGAAGCTCCGTCAGCGTTGGCCGGAGAGCCGAGTATCGAAAATAAATGCTCCTAACCTTTGCACGTCCTTCCCTCGTCCAAATGAAATCAACATGTGGAGTCAAAACGCCTGCACTCGACATCCATCTAATCAGTCTGATTCTGTCTCCTGTGATCTCTGCAATCAACAAACACGCAGAGATAAAAAACGTAATGAAATGCAAAGAGGCGTGCCGTGAGATTGATCACAGAAAACAAACTTGTTAAGATTTACTTAATTCAGAGTCAAAAAGAAACACATTGTCGGTCTCATTAATCTTTGCTTTGCATTGTGAAGTTTCTTTGCAAGACAGAACACAAACAGTTTCTCTCTGCATAGAAGAAAACCCAGAGGGCCAGGAGTTTTGATTAAGTCTCTCTCTTTTTTCTCATGTTTGGTTTTGTGTTTGTGTAACTGCAGCGCCGTATCGACTCGTGCACGTACATCTGCATCTCCCCGCTGTCACGTGCACGCTCTGCCCTAATTCTGCTGTCAGAGCCGGATGCATGCAAGTTCTCCCAAAGTGCCGTGGGCTGCAGATGCCTTTCATGGCTCTGACCTGCAGAGAGAAAGAGAGAGAAAAGAGGGAGAGAGAGTTGTGCATTCGCAGTTCAGCTCAACAATCTGCACTGTATATAAATATAGCTATAAGGGAAATCAAAGCCATAAGCCATATGCTGTGCTTCAGAAGCCTCCACAAAGCACAAAACAGTTGTAGCTTTCGCTCTTTTTTAAGCATCAGCTGAGGAGGAGAGTTTTAATGTCAGTGCTGCGTATTTTCTTCCATGTTTTCATCCTTTCATCCCTTTTGTTTAACTTGCTATAAGAGTAAAGGAAACTTTAAAATCACAGGTTCAGAGTGGAAAGATCAGAACCTTTCTGATGGTTTTTCTGACTCAGTTGTGTTCGTCCGTCAATAAAACAGGAGGCACAAAAGAAGAGATGTTCTCGGTGTTTTTTTGTTCTTGAATTTGCATCATAAAACGTTGCAGAGATGTTTTCTGCGGTGATGGCGTCAGCAGGGGTCAGGTTTCACTCTCTCAGCAGGTGTTTGACCGTCCAGGTGCATAAACTTGAAAGAGCAGAACATTTTCATGATACGGTTTCATGCAAGAGAGACTTGAATTTTAATTTGAGTTGAGATCACACAGATGTTTATGACTTGGTTAAGAGTTATAATGTTTTTACTGCTTGGCCTTTTCTCCCCAAATATCCTTCATTTGAATGATGTAGTGGATCAATTCTTATTGCTGAATTATCAGAACAAAGTGACGTTTCCAACCAAGTCTGACTGATTATTCAGGTTTCAAGTTATTGTGTGGTCACACAGCCTGTCATGATTAACAAAGGCAGTTTGCTCTTGTAAGTCTGAGTTCATTCAGGATTTCCAAAGAGTTTTATTGATAAATCACTGACCCAAAAGCCTCTGGATGCAATTAGAAAGACCTCAAACCAGAGCAACGAGATTTAACATTCAACCAATCAGAAGGAGGAACATGTGATGCAGAGCTGAGCAGAACATGCAGGACGAGGCTTCGTCTGATTAAACAGGAAACAAAATGGTGACCTGGTAACAAACTTTATCAAATGACAGGAAGCAAAACAGTGTGATAAAGTGTGTTTGGAAACAAATTCAAGGATTTCAAGGTTTCAGAGAATCACCAGGTTTGACAGTTTAATCTGGTTTTTATGAGCCTTTTGATTTGTGCAATACACTTTTTGAAAAATAACTGCATATTCGACAAATGCTGCACTTCATTATTTTTCACATTTCCCCCAAAATTCTGTCAAAATTTCAAGCTGAAGTTGTGAGCAGCACTCAGCGGTGCCACACGAGTCTGTCAGGACGGATAAATATTGAAGAGTTTCACTCATAAATCCAAAGAACATGAAAAATGCTCAAAGGTAAGATTGTTGATTGAAAGTTGAAATGTAGAAAGTGTCAATGGTCTCTGGTGAAAGGCCACATTTTACTTTTTAATGAAGCTGCAGACTGAGCCCACATGGAGGAGTCGCCTCTGGTTAGAGCAGATTACACTGCTGCTGCTGCTGCTGCTGCAGTGCTGCTCGCCTCTGACTTACTGCATCCTGACACCGTTACTGATGATCTGAATGCCCTTTGGGATTGCTGAACAACACTGCACCCTGCTGGTGACACTGCAGCACCCTCACATTTACCTCCCAGGACTGCATCTGCTCTCTGCAAGGCTCCACAGTAATAAAACCCAGAAGAAGTCATTAATGTCAAGAACTGACGTCTAGAATTAGGATTTCCCCCTCAGACCAAACTGTAAGGTGGATATTATTCTCCCAAGTGCATTAAAACTGAAGAAAAAAGAGAGAAATGCCAAAAAGCAGAGTTCAAAATCCTGTTCTGGCAATAAAGAATCATAGTGTGCAGAGGAACTGCGACTTTGGTCTAAATGCAACAAACAAGACTTTAACCACCAAAATGTGAAAATTCAGATTTATGACGGATTAGAGAAAAGAGTTTGTACCCGAACCTGAATAAATTTTAGAGTAAAAACTTCTCTTTAGTAATAAAAAAGTTAAAAAGGATCTTAAAGTGTTGTTTACTGTCTGTTTCTGCTTTAAAAAATCCTCTAATCCTGGACTCAAAAACTTTGTTTTCCAAAGTTCCATTCATTTTCCAAAAGACTATTATGGTCTAATTATCTTTTTTTTCCCCAAAAAGGACCTAAAAGCAGAACTCAAAGAAAGCAGCAAAGTGTGACCAAAGGTGAATTTTTACAAATAAAACTGTTTCAAACGAGCATGAAATCAAAGGAGCAGAAAAGAAAATAGAAAACTGAAATAAATCACTGATTGGGACAACGAGAAGTCAAAGGCAGGACTGAGACACTGATGAAGGAGCAGAAACAGATGAACTGAAACTCAGAAAACAAGTGAAAAAACAGAGACAAACTGACAAATGACAGCTGGAAAACACCTGGATAAACACTCTGGGAACTAATTAACTGATGAGCAACAGGTGACGAAGACAAAAAGGTTTGAAACGAAACAAGGACAAAAAAAACTTCCAAAATAAAACAGGACTTTCAATTTAAACCAGGACAAACTAAAGTAAGATTTAAAGCAGGCCGTTGTTCTTAAGACGATGAAAAGAGCAACATCTACTTTCTGTTCCTGCACTTGAAGCACAGTTTGTTTGTTCCTGCAAACATTTCGTCCTTGTGCTTCACTGTGTGCAGCTCAGCAGAGTTTCATTAAGTTCATTTGCACAAATTAAAAGAAACTGAGGGCCGTAATGACTTTAAAGCTTTAAACTAACTTCCCTAAACCCCACAGTGCATGCTGTATATGCCAATAGAGGCTGGAGTTGTCTCTGAGTGAACTCTCCATCCACTGAGAGCTGAACTCAACAACACTGCAGCTTCTCCTTTCGCTCGATGGCCGCCGCTCGTCAGAGGAGAGCAGGGAGCCAAAAGGCAAAGCTCTCCATTTGCCGCTTCATTTCTGTTTGCAGCTTCACCTCCGGCCGCGAGTCGGTCACGGTCACTGAGCAGAGACAAGCAGATCTGCGGAGCTCAGCGTTGAGCTCCTGAGCCTCTCCACGGACGGTTTTCACCAGGATCTGTGCACCTTTTAAAGAACGCCACCCTCATGCTCTGCAGGGCGCCTCTGTTACACTGGGAGGGGCTTCAGGGCGAATCCAAGACACAAGGGGTCATTTAAACTTTGCATTGACCTCCAAACACACTGGTCTCACTGGGTTTCTTCAGGCACAAAATGGTGAACATTTACAGATACTGACTCACATTTGAAAGCAAGAAAAACAAAAGTATTTCTGTGTGTGAGAGCTCAGACTTCACCTCCAAAATCCACTTCACCTTCTGCTGCCATGCAGGTATTTGTTTATGCACCTCGGGGTATCCTCAAATTTTCATAAAAAAGTCATTTACATAACCTCAGAAACCAATAAAATATGGATGGCAGGGAAGTCCTGCAGCTCGATGCTCACTAAACACAAGTTCTTCCTTCTGCCCCAGTTGTCTCCGTCCCTGCGATGACAGGAAGTCTTGGTTTTATTCTCTTTTCCTCTAAAATCCTGCCTCAGAAATCTAGAAGTCGCCGTGTGATTTGTTGTTTGATTCCAGCTGAGCGATGTTTCTGAGCCGAAGCAAACTGTGTCTCCAGCTGAGATCTGACTAATTAATATTTTATTTCCCTTTTATTTATTCTCATCCTGACAACCAAAACCGTCTCCTCCCATCAAATTCAAACCCGATTCACGGTTCTGATTCTGTCTTTTGTTCCTGATGGTTTCTCTGACATTTACAAACGATGACTGACTCACTTCCTGTTTTACTTCAGTCTCAGTCTGACCTCCAAATAAAATGATTCCTGTCTGATCATCCTGATTCTTGACCCTTTAACACGTTGCAGGGATGTGATCTTATTCCCAGCAAAGTGAGTCTGTTTACCATCATCACCTCCACTGTAGTTTCTGTCACATTTCACTGCACTTTGAGTCCACCAGGATGCCTGTAGTGCTGTTTTAATTCAAAGTGCTTCACAACAAATGGCTCTTATCGACATGAATCTGACGCCTGAATCTTCTCTCTGGTTCTTAGGTGTTCGAGCAAGCAGCCCAACCTGCAGGAGGCTGTGTTCTCCAGCCTTTGTGATAGAAAAGGCTGACAAATGAAAGAGTCTTTGAAGAGGCCTTGAAAGAAGAGAGAGGCTTTAATGCATCAGATAGCACGTACAAGAGAGCAGTGTTTTTAAGAGCCATGCCCAGCAGGAGCTGCACAGACCTGCAGGGATGTGACTCGACTGCTCATGACGAGCCCTAATAGTTGGATTTGTGGCAGATGGATGGTGGTGTTATCGAGTGTGTCAATTATGTGAACTGCAGGCTATCAAGTGGCCAGACGCATTGCAGTGCACTCATGCAAAAAAACAGATGAACACACACACACAGGCAGCAGTGCATCATGAGATCATATGGAAACACAACGTCCATGCTGCATTTTTAAAGATTCTTTATCTCCTGAGGAAAAAGTAAGTTTTCTCACAGATACAGATCTGTGTGCATTGCACCAAAATTTGTGTTCATGTTTGCTTCTTTTTGTTTATTTCTTACATTTAATTTAATTTAATGCACTTGGTTACGTGTTTTTCCTGCAGTTTCTGTCCCCAGATGTGCTGATTAAAGTGTCTTACAGTAAATTGTGTTCATGTTCATGTTATTTGAAACATTAAGTACTATAAGTAATAAATTAGGGGGTCAAGAGAGCAACAATGCCCATGCTGGTTCAAAACACTCGTGTGCTCAAAAGTGTCTGTTTGTGACATTATGAACTATTTTTATGTCCGCCTACACAAGCACCATTAAAATTTCAGTGCCGGCACCGAGACATCGCGCCCACGCCGACATAGGCGGTGCTGTTACTGTAAAAAAACAGATAATATTTAACAGTATCTTCCTCTCTTTTGGATGTTTTTGTTGGATGAGTTTTAAGCCCAGGGGCTCTTAGTGGAATATATTATTGTTGATTTAGTACTGAATCTTGGAAGTGCTTCATCTTTTCTCATGATAATTCTTTCTATCAAATCTTCCATTCTAAGCATACTTTCAAACGTTTTGCCGTCGGGATAATCTCTGATGAATTGAATCGTCGAAATTAAATTCCTCATTTTCCTTGAAGCCCATTTAGGTCCCCTGGGGGGCCATTGAGCTGAGGCCATTTACAGATTTATTATTAAGGGTTTGTTTTGCAGTTTTGGATCCAAACAACAGATGCTTGCATTTCCTCCTCACTTTCACAGCTTCCTAAGTTCATCAGAACACAACCAGTGCAGGAAAAAGGCATCAAAGTGGTTTAAAAAGGATGTAAATCACAAGGACATCTGGTATTTGTGCAGACTGACGACATGTTGAGGTTGTGTGTGACACATTATGAATAAGGAAATTAATGTGAAGGTTTTGACAGCTGTGTCACATAAATTACAGAGGAAATTATGAGCCAATAAAGATAATAGATAGCAGGGAAATCAGAATATGATAACAGGAAGGGAATAATAAGATAAGAAAGATAAATGGGACAAGATCTTTTGACAGGAGAGATTATATGATTATATGAAAATAGAGAATAAACTGTTGAACAGGTTTTATGTGTATTATATTTATTTATTGAGTAAATTTCACAGTGTCAGTGTTTGTTTTCACTCTGTTGTTGTGAGGAAACAGCAAACAGGAAACAGGAAACAAAATGTGTAAATGCAAATATATTTATTTTAAATACGCAGGATTTTACTTTTTTCTCCCATCCCTATTTATTTTAATCCTGTAGTAAAGACTTTTTATTCAAGTTTTGTTCTGAAACTCGTTACCGGAAGTGACGTCAGTATCACAGCTAACAAAACACAACTTTGAATAACCGCGAGCTCGCGGTGCCGGAAGTGTGGATCAGCTGGCGTGGTGCCGATCAATAGAAGAAGTAAAGGTGAGTGTGAAGCGCTGCAGCTCGTTTATGTGTTTTTGTGTCGTTAAATTCATCGAGTCATAAAACGGAAACATAAATTATAAATTATTAGGAAACGCGAGAGACGTTCACGGTCACTGTCAGACTGCGAGCTGCTCATTCAAAGTTCAGCTGATAAAAAAGTTTGTTTGACCTAAATAAGTGAGAGCAACATGAATCCATCATTTATGATGCTTATTGATTATTACTGTAATCAGGTGCGTTTGGTTCACTAAAGGCTGAATGTTGACTGAAGGTTGGACTTGTTTGAACTTATTTATATGCTTTTTATAACCTGACCAGATGTGTGTGTGTGTGTGTTTGTGTGTGTGTGTGTGTGTGTGAAATCTTACACACACACAAGTGACAGTGCTGTCTTACTTTGTGAACCGCTGTAATACTTAAACTCAGTGTTCTCACTAAATTACCGTCCTGATGTGATTCCAGCGCTCTTTCCTCTCAGATTACAGATTGATAATCAATACTTCTCTGTTGGGATTCACTGACTCAGTCTTCTGTAAATAAACATGAGACTTAATGTTCTTTTGCTTCGTACAGTTTGTTGCTGGAATGCATCCGTTTAAAATAAAGGCTTATTCTGCACATTTACATATGTTTCCATTGAAGCAAATGCAGATTATTACGAACAGGAATAACAACGTTTTAAGACTGTGATCACCTTTAATTTTATTGATTAAACAGTATCCTGGTAGAAATAAGTAATCACATTAAAAACAGGAAAACTTCTTCTTCTGTGGTGGTTTCTCCTGCAGTGTTGGTGCTCTGATGTGACATGAAGTCCACGTGGCTGACGTCATCTCTGCTGCTCTTCCTCCTGGAGGTGAACCTCGTGTCTCCTGATCGGAGCAGAAAACCCAACTTTGTCCTGATGATGGTGGATGACTTAGGGATCGGAGACCTGGGTTGCTATGGCAACACAACGCTGAAGTAAAAACATGCTAATGTTTCCTCACGTTTCACTGTTGAACCTGTCTCATGATTACTGATCATTGTGCTTTGCAGGACTCCCAATATAGACCAGTTGGCACAGGAAGGGGTGCAGCTGACCCACCACATCGCCGCAGAGAGTCTCTGCACCCCCAGCAGGGCGGCGTTTCTCACCGGGCGGTACCCGATCAGATCAGGCCGGTTCAAACACACCAACACTCTGCAGCATTCAGTGCTTTTCCTCTCACATTTACATGTTTTAAACAGAATACAACAGCCTGAAAGTGTTTGTGACCAACGTTTTTCTGTCTGTTTCTTTCTAACAGGTGTTTTTGGAAGCTGCCCCGTCGGTGCGTTTATTTTCACTGCCTCATCTGGAGGTCTTCCCAGCCAGGAGCTCACCTTTGCTAAGATCGCCAAACAACAAGGCTACGAGACGGCTCTCATCGGTACGCAGCGTCATCCTCAGGTTCATTGGTTAAGTGAGAGTCTCGCTGCAGATGACAGCGTTTGGTTGGTTGGTTCAGATTTCAAACGTTTGTCACAGAATGTGCTGAGGTTTTTATTTAAGTTGTATTTATTGTTTAAGGAGGAAAAAATGTCTCCTCATAGATGAGATTTAGAAACTTTATTGGTTCTTCTTATGCACAACACGTGAAGATTGTAAAATCTAATAACTGGTGGTGGAATCTGAAGGAACTGGTGGTGTGATGGTGATGGGTTCAGACATAAACTCAGCTGAAGGTGTGATCAGACCGTGCACAGGTGAACAGTCCTGTCAGGAGGAAGTTCACAGACGTTCATGTGCAAACAGGATGAAACTCCAACACGTGCACCGACCTGCAGCGATCATCACGATGTACAGTTCAGTCTGAAACAGTCCTGAAATCACGTTTTCATCTCTTATAAAAAGACTTATTTAAATGTGGATGATGTGTTGACACAGTGAGGATGTGAACACATGAGCCTTTTAACTCTTTAACCAGCAGGTTACAACTTTGCTTTCAAAGAAAATGCACATTCAGAAACTTGTTTCGTTCTTGCAGCGTTTAGTCTTTAAAGTTCTTCCTCTTTTCATGGCGTCACATTCTTCTGTTCTTCTCAGGAAAATGGCACCTCGGTCTGAACTGTGAGCGCAGCGACGATCACTGTCACCATCCCAGCGTCCACGGCTTCGACTACTTCTTCGGCATCCCCCTGACCCACCTGCGGGACTGCCAGCCGGGACACGGCACCGTGTTCCTGTTCAACAGATACTTACCGTATGAAGCGATCGGGGTCGTGCTGGTGACGGCAGCCTTCCTCCACCACAGCGGCTTCATCAGCATCCGCAGACGGCTGCTTCTCGGCCTGCTGATGCTCCTGGTCCTGCTCGTAAGTCTGGTTGTGGGTTTTGTCTGGATCATCCCGTACTTCAACTGTCTCCTCATGCGGGATCATGAGATATTGGAGCAACCGTACTCACCTGAAGACCTGACCAAAAGGATGACCAGCGAGGCCGTGGACTTCATGCAGAGGTACGTCAGCGTCCTGCATCCTCACAGGAGGAAAAGCTCTGTCTTAATGTTCTCGATTCAAAACGCACTCGTTTGGAGAAACATTTGCTTATGTTTTGTTCTCCAGGAACTCGGCGAGACCTTTCCTGCTCTTCTTCTCCTTCCTTCAGGTGCACACGGGTTTATTCGCTTCAGCCGAGTTCAGAGGATCGAGCCAACACGGCATCTACGGAGACGCCGTCCACGAGGTGGACTGGAGCGTAGGTGGGTCAGAGTCTGGGGTTGTTTATTCTCTTTTGATGGTTATTAACCCATAAAAACAGACAGTCGTTTTGTTTGTTCAGTATCTTCTCGTTAACTCGTCCTGTTTGTGGTTTTCAGCTCAAAGTCCACAGACTTCTACAGCAAAGACTGACCAAAAACAATCTGATATCAAACAGTAACCATGAGAGTGTTTCATTAACAAGAACTCAGACAAACTTTCATAAAGAATCAGTAACAGCGAACAGAAAGAGTTCACTACGGTTTTGTGCTCTTTAATGGTAATAAACAGTTTGATTTTTCTGATATAAACTCATAAAACAACATCAGCTTGTCCCGATTTGAAGGTTTTGTTGAATTCGTTTGAAATAGTCCGTCTTCTCTTCCCTCTAATTGCTTCTCAGCATCAAGGACGACGTCCACGTGAGCAGGAGCCGCGATGGGCTGAGAGTGGGCGCTGTTTTCCTAATGAATGTGTAATTACCCCAATTATTATTTTTTTTTAGCTGGAGGAGCATTGTGTCAGCACAAAATGGAGAGCAGTAATTGCTTTGTGTTTTGTTTGCTGAATGGAAGAAGAATTGTTAGTTTCTTTTCTTCATTTATATCCTTTTTTTTTACCTGGCGACCTTCAGTCTGCAGCTGTCGTTCAGAGCCACAACAACAGCAGAACGGATTCAGATTTCACATTTCACTGACCTCCTCAGCTTCAAAACACTAAATCATGAATAAAAACATAAAAAAATATCACAAAAGCTTTATTAAACTTAAATTAGGTACAAAGATAATGATTTTAAAATATTAAAATGTGAATGTGAAATCAAAACTTGGGACAGAAAACAAAAACAAAAAGACTAATGAAGCTGTGAGAAGCTCACGAAACACCTGCGTGGATCCTCCACAGGTAAACAAAAGGAAACAGGAGATTTCAGACTTTCAGGCTGTAAAATCCATAATATCGATGTGATTTCTGACTCAGCAGAAACAGTTCAGGGTCAAAAGTCAGCGTCAGTCAGCTGAAGGACGAGTCGGGGAAACAGATGTTGGATGGGGAATCAGAAGAAGCAGCGTGAGGCTCTGACGGAGGATAATGAGACGCAGGTGGATGAAAACGAGGGATAATGATGATGACGGAGGTGGGAAACAAAGAGAAGAAGAGGAGAGATGGAGACTGAAGAAAAACAGGAAGTGCAGAGCTGAATAATGACAAACAGACACGTGACGGGATGTAACACGAGAAACATCTACAGATTCAGAGACAAGTGAACGCCTCTGACCTCGAATCATCATCACAACGGCTGTTTAATTAAAAGAAAACAACTCGATCACAACATCGTTTGATGAACAGAACAAAGTGACAGATGAAGGATTTTATCGTTTGTTTCCAGTGAAAGTCGACGACGTTAAAATCTGCCAGTTTAAACTCTGTGGATGAAAGTTTGTTCCTTTTTAAAATCCACATGGATTTGACCTGCAGCAGAGCTGTTATTTATGAAGAATATGCTGCTTTTTTAATGATAATTCATCTGCTTCTCCTGTTTTGTCCTTTTTTTTCCAAACAGCAGCAAAATGCCAGGAGTTGATTTTCCATTAAAACAAATTATAGTCGGTGTTTTACCTGCATACCAAATCAATCAGAGCCAAAAAAATCCACATTTTCTCCTTAATAACCAAACGACCAAATGACCGACTGCTGTTTCATCTAAAAGCCTGTTTTTAAAACAGACTCTGGCACAAAATTCACTCCACGTAAAATAACTTACACACGACTTCCAGGAAATGAGGCCGAAGCAGCTTCACTCTTCTGTTTCAGTGAAATATTCTGAGGTCGAGTTCGGCTGAAAACACAGAATCTGTCGACACGTCAGCGTTTTTTCACTTCAGAGTCGGTTTGTGAGCACACACGTCGTCTTCACCTCAGTGTGTGTGTGTGATTATCAGCTGATGACCTCTCAGTGTTTCAAGTTCAACATATTTTCATCCAACCTGAGTGGAGTCGCTCCTGAAAGCTGACGATTCATGCTTTCACACTAACAGCTGCTGATGGAACGACTCTGACAGGTGAAAGGTGTTGCTCGTATCGATACACCTGCTGAAAAGTATCATTAGCTGCAGCCTCTCAGCTCGTTTTAGCCTCATTGATTTGTTTCAGTTGTCTGATTCAGACTCTGGTTGGAGGTGAAGGAGAGTAAATGTTGCTCTTACACACAAACACGACTCCTGTTTGGTTGTGTGTCTTTGGGTCAAACTGTTTTCTGACTAATTTCTTTGACTTTATTGTCTTTATTTATTATTTAACTTGAATTAAATCATATTTCTCACATTCAGTACCGATGCTTTCAGACCTGGAGGAGGAAAACATGAAGCCTTGCTCATTATGTGGTTTTAAAAGTTCTGTTTTGTGAACTTTTTGTTTGTTTTTGAGCCTTTTGTTGCAGTGCTGCTTATCTGCTTATTCATGTGCACTTTCCACCGTGAACCCTTCAAACGTAGATCTTTGTGAGAAGAAGAAGAGAAGAAAGAAAACACAGCTCCTGTTTGTAGCTCTGCACGACCCGACAGCTGCTATCTGCTGCTTTGTGTTACGATCTTTCCTTTAATGTGAAAATGAAACTGAGGCTGAGAGTTAAAATCACTTCCACCGAGCTGTTTCTGCTCTCAGGACATCACAGGGTGGAAGTCTGACTTTTCAAGACCATTTTATTACTCGGATGAATATTAATAAATGTTCCTTACAGTCCGGTTGCCAGAATCAAAGGGCAGAAGCTCTTAGTTCTGCTTTACCTGCAGCAGCAGGTGAGTTTCACCTCCCAGGCAGCACGCAGGCGGTTCAGATCAGAGCTGAAGGAAATCCTGCTGCATTTGCAGGTAAAAGATTAATTCTGGTTTGGTATCAAAGTGCCCTTTTGTTCATGCCACTCCTCTTCTCTCTCTCCAGCAGCAGTGAACATATAAAAGCAGAAATAACAAAATAAAACTTAAAAAAACATAGTTCAGTCTGTTTATTTACAGATAATTCTCATTTATGGAGTTTAAAGGCTCAGTGTCAGATGTTTTTTAACATTTTCATGTAGCGTTTAATGGCATGTGCAGGGAAAATAAAAGGAATTACAGGTTTTATTGGTTTAGTGGATGATAATGTTGTCATTTACGTAACTTTATTATAAAACCACCTCTATAAAGAAGTCAATGATAATTTATTTGCTAAATATATTAAAATGATAGACTGTAAGGAGGCCTAAAGAAACACAGATTTAATCCTGCTCCTTCCATTTTACCACAATAACATCATTAACTAAGACTCCTAAAGCCTCCTGTTATCATCAGCTGTAAAAAAACAAAGTCTTTGGATTTTATTTCTCTTCATTTAAGTTGAAATCGAAACACAAAACGAGGATTTGAAAGCAGCTTTGAACAGAAGGAACGATCACACACACTCCCGTGTGCTGTAAATACTCAGACTGCAGTGTTTTGTGTGTGTTCTCAGGTCAGATCCTGCAGACTTTGGACCGACTGCAGCTGAGAGAAAACACTCTGGTGTATCTGACCTCAGATCAGGGAGCTCACCTGGAGGAGATCTCCAGGACAGGTGAAGTCCACAGAGGATGGAACGGGATTTACAAAGGTACCGTTTGATCGAGAGACACGACGATTTATCTGAGATTTAACGCCAAGAATATTATTTTTTATAATTTAACCAGGAAACTTAAAGGTTTAAACTGCATTAATACACATTTAAATACACAACACTGAACTTCTGCCACTGAAGGTCTTTTAATCAAAACGATGAAAATAAGAGATTTACTTTGATGACACAGTGAAGCAGCCTGGTATTATGGGGTTTATTATTCCTTTGGCAGACAGCCAGTGTTGTAGATAAAAATCTTTCAGGTAGAAATATTTAATGTTCAAGGTAACGTATTTAAGTTTTATTTTTGTTTAATTATGTTCCCGACCTCCCTCCTCCCTCTCAGACCGATGTTACCCTGGAAGAAAGGGACAGGGGACCAAACGAAGCCCGATGTTACCTTGAGTAAAAACATGGATTTGTCTGAATCTGAACTCGGTTCTACAAAATAAACAAGAAACAGTCGTTTTTATAGATCTCATTTACCTGAAGTTCAATGTTACAACACAACAAGTTCACAGCAAATTAATGAACTAAAGTATCAAGTTATTATTTTACTTTGGTGGTTGATGTTTGCAGGAAAACCGACTGAAACAGACTTTTGCTGGCGAAGCAGCAAAGAACGAGAGACGGTTTAAGCCCACGAGGTTGCAGAGACCTTCCTCCACCTTTACATCCCAGAATGAGTTGTTGCACGCAGGCAGTTTGTTTTCTGAGCCGACAAACTCGATGTGCTTTCTGTTTTACATCAGTGATCTTTGGGGCTCGAATGCAGACAAACAAGCAGCTCTGTGGCCCTGAAACATGCAGCACATGTTCAGAACATCTAAACTCCATCAAAACGTCCTGCAGAGTTTTTTGATAAATGCATCAACACTGATAGAGATTTAACTTAAATATTCCCCAGGAGAAATGCTCACAAATCTTTATTAAATGTTGCTAAAACCAGTTTAAACTCTTCACAGTCTGACAGCAACAAGCTTCTTAAACTTCAGTCTGATCATTTATTCATATCTCTTCCTAAATTTTAATAATTCCAAATACAGTTTTTAAGGTGGGCTGGTGGAGTCATGCTGCTCGCTGCATGCTAATGTCTCGACAGTTTATATTGTATTAATTGAGATTTTGTGCAGACATTCGTGTTGCCTTTGAGGTAAATTGTAATAACTTTGGTAATGATGTCAGGAAATCTTGGAGTCTCTGCACCATCAACTCATAACGAGAAGGTCAGAAGCTGCTGCGAGGTGAATCCGTCTGCAGTTTGTGTTTTGCATGTTTTCAGAGTCTGTGTGGGTAAAAACCAGGTGATCAACTGTTACACTCACAGAAACTGTGTTGTTGGTCCTGTTTAAGACCAATAATCTGTTCAATCTGAGCTGAAATCGACCTCAAACTCCCAAAACCTGCAAGATAAGAAGCACAAAAACAGTGGAAGGATGCTCACAGCATCAACCAGCATGTCGGTGCTGCTTCACTGGACTCTCACAGCAAAGTGCAACTGGAAAAGTCTCATTTCTGCAAATTCTTAGAAAGGTTCCTTGTGTAGTTTAAGCTTCAGATTTTAAAGAAAAGAAATATTATGAGTAAAAATGTTTAATGAGAGTGAGATTTCTTCTTTTATGGCTGTGTCAGAAGCGTTTTGTCCTGAAAGTCTGCAGCTCAGACTCCAGACTGGGTGGCAGCGAAGGCTCACAGCGTCGACTCAGACTTGATGTAATCTTTCTGTTGGACTCAGCAGACCTGGTTCAAAGAGCAGGCAGAGTTTTGTAAGGCGGCCACAGTTAGCGATGCTCTTTCATGTCTGCGAGTCGCCACTTCTGAGAGGCAACTTTCGTTAGCCGCCCAGCTCTGTTTCAGGAGGAGACCTGCTGACTTCTGCTGGCTGGATGAGAAACTATTTCATGACCTTGTGTCGTCTCTTTTCCTCCGAGCAGCGGGGAAGTCCACCAACTGGGAGGGAGGGATCCGGGTCCCAGGAATTCTGCGTTGGCCGGGGCAAATCCCCGCCGGCAGACAGGTAGACGAGCCCACCAGCAACATGGACGTGTTTCCTACGGTGGTGCAGCTGAGCGGAGCTTCGGTCCCAGAGGACAGGTGAGGCTGCAGAGCTGCAGCTCCTCCACATGTCAGTCAGAACCAGCGAAGCCTGAAATCTGGGTCACATTAAAACAGAGGGGGGCTGGGGGGGGCTGAATGATTCTCTGGGCTCCCAGTGACTGTGTTTACATGCAGACTAATCAATCCAAGTATGACGACGCTCTGAATTTGATTTGGGGTTTAAAGAGTTTGGATGTTCCAACTTAGGCCTCATAATGAATGCAGCATTTTTTGGTTGAGACATGTTGGATTTTGTGATAATATTCACGGTTTTTAATAGCGTTCTTTTTATAAGCATGCAGAGCGTTAGAAATATGCATCTTCTTTAGGGTTTTTACCTCAAAATGCAGCACGCAGCCTCTTGCTTGTTGAACTTGGTGCATTGTGGACAAACCAACCAGCCGACAGTTTGCAGGAGAAGAGTAGAGATGCATCCACAAAAAAATAATCAGCCTGTATTTCTGTTCAGGAGGAGAAACTCTGAAACTTTTGAACATCATCAAAGTTTCAGAAGTCACCAGGTTGATTTGGGCAAATTTCACAACCTTTACCAGAAGGTGGTGCTTCATTATGTTTGCATGGCTGCATGTTAACAGGAACAGAAATGAAATATTCATTTTATTAGCCGTGTAAACAGTTTAGCAGGAAATATTGTCTCTTTTTTTGGAAACACAAAACGAAAAACAGAATATTTTGTGCATGTAAATGTGTTCAGAAAGGGAGCTGCAGGATCTGAGGGCAGGAACATGTTTTTAAAGATGGAAGGAGCCGTTCCGATCCGCAGGCTTGGCTCCGAGGGCTTCAGCCGCCGCTGTGATTCGCAGTAATAAGCGGTTGGATGTGTTTCCTTCAGAGAGACGATTCACTGTTGGTTTCCTCCTCTGGTCTGCAGGGAGATCGACGGTCACGACCTCATGGGTCTGCTTCAGGGGAGAGTTGAAAGGTCGAACCACGAGTTTCTGTTCCACTACTGCAACGGCTACATGAACGCAGTCAGATGGCATCCCCAAAATAGTAAGTTAAAAAAATCACGCGGTCGGATGCAAAAACAGTTCTGAACATTTTGCAGGAGTTTAAATCTCCTGTAGCTACTTTCAGTGTTTTCCAGCCGCGTTACTCTTTATTTTGTACGTTTAAAAAATGGTTGATTTGGACAATAAACTGAAAATCAACTTGCAGATGTTTAAAAAAATCAATGAAAGCAAATCAATACGTGTCAAAGGTCAAATCAGATCGAAACATCAATGCACGTGAACATGTGAGACGTTTTCTCACAGACTGGGACGTCGTGTCGTCTTGAATCAGAACATTGATGATCTTTGTTATCAGAAACACAGGAACGAGCTCTGAACTCACTGGATTATCAGTTTGGTTGTTTCTTGCAGTTGAAAGGTTTCTGTTCAGAAGCTCAGATGTCAGAACGTCCCTGAACGCACCAGTAAAGACAGATATAGATCTGCTAACTGCAACACATTCAAACTTTTAGTTTTAAAGAAATATTACTGATATTATACGAAACAAAAACTGTGACTTCTTCCCATTTTCTTTAACACTGACGGCTTCAGAGCAACAGACTTCATTGGTTTGTTTGTTTCTCAGGTCGTTCGGTGTGGAAAGCCTTTTACTTCACACCCAACTTTTACCCCGAGAACGAGACGGCATGTTTCCACACACAGATCTGCTTCTGCTCGCCGCAGTACGTGACGTCCCACAATCCTCCGCTGCTCTTTGAGCTCACGAGGGACCCGTCAGAGACCACGCCGCTGACGCCCGTCACCGAGCCGGCCTTTCACTCCATCCTGGCTGCGATGGAGGAGGCCGTGAAGACGCACCAGAGGACGGTGAAGCCTGTGGAGAGCCAGCTGTCTCTGAGGAACATGCTGTGGAAGCCCTGGCTGCAGCCCCACCACTCCAACACTTAGCTCCGGCAGCAGGATGAACGGATGAACATCAGGCTACAACAGGACTTCATTATTTTAATAAAATACAAACACTGGTAACACATATTAAATAATCAGAGCAAGAAGGAGCATTTCCACAGCAGGAAATGATAAAACATAGAAGAACATGTGTTGAAATGTGGAGGTTTTGCTTGCAGCAGAGGTGATGATCACACAAAGAGCTTCATTAATTCCACCATCAGACACTTTAAGAGCTCAGACGTCTTTAAAGACTCGTTACAACAGTCATGTGACTCAGCTGCTTCTCGTGCTGTAAACTAAAAAATCCTGACATTTGGGACCAGAATCACATGGTTTTATTAAAATATCTGTTCTAGAGAAATAAGTAAATATAATATGATATATAATACATATCTCAATATATAATATAGTACATTTAATTGGCCAGTTATGTCTTTTCTCCACCAGTGTTGGCTGACTATCAGCTGTAAACTATAGAAGCTGAATAATATTGATTATTGAAAGATGGAGAATCATTTTATGTTTGTTGAAAAGCCGATGCTTCAGTGTAAATATGAGTTAACCTCGTCTACTGACCGACTAAAAGCAATAAATCCAATTATGAATTTGGATAAAAAGTTGAATGAAACTCAGATCGTTTCCAAAAAAAACTCCTGGAACATTATAAGCTCTCAAAGTTTTGGTTTAGAGTTTGAAAGTGATGGTTCAAACAGTGACACTGAATGAAAGAATGAATGAATGAATATTTTCAGGAAAACAATTTACTGAAAAGTTAAAAAATTGTGATAAATGTGTCGAATATTTTAAGTTTTAATGCATAAATGTGAATTAATGAAGAGTTTCTGAGTAACACTTGAAAACAGCCTGTAAACTGTGAGACTGTTTGTGTCCATCTGCACTATTCAGCTCGTTTAAATCAGCTGTGTGACTGCAGTCAGAGGTTTCTATGATGATGTTTGATTAACCAACATGGAGAAAAGATGAGGATTATTTGAACATTTAAAGGGAGTTTCTAGATTTAACAATGACTGAGAGGTTGTGATTTTGTGTAAATTTGGAAGATTTTGCCCTCGAGGTTGAATCAGAAGAGAAAACTTGAAATATTATTGAAAATATGAGTCAATAAAAATGTGAACGGAAACAATCATGTCCTGACTTTCTTCAGGTTTCCAGCTGATCAACATCAAACAGTTCATCAGTGGAAACGAGCTGCACCTTGATATTGTGTATTTTAATAAAAATTGTGCTAATTAAACAGCAAACACAACCAAACAAAGTGAAAAAATGATACTGAACTTCGTTATTTAAATTCCTGAGCAGAAGCAAGTTTAAAAACGTACTTGTGCTGTTTGAAGCAGAGACACGTCCCACATTTTAAACTCAAACAGAGCAGAAACAGTTTATTTCACTCCGACATGCTGAATATTCTGAAGAAATGACGACAACGAGACAAACTGAAGATAAATTGCTCCAATAATTTGTTAGTTTATTGACTTTATTTTCTGAATTACAGATTATAATTCATTTTTAGAATAATTTCCTTTCACAACATACAACAATGTTCATTAAAATGTAAATACATAATAAAGTTCTAAATAAAAGCTGCAGACTTTGGTTTCACCTGCAGGTTCAGGAGAGTTTTTAGATGCAAACTTGATAATCTGCAGTTATTTTTGTTCCAGTCAGATTATTCTGCTTGTAAAATGAGAATATTTCTAAGATGGAGGTAAAATCAGCAGGAGATGAGACCCTCCCTGGTGTGTTTGAGCTTGCTGGCTGTGTTTAGGCAGTGACATCATCGCTCCGCCTCCTCTCTCAGTGAAGCTTCACGTCCTCATAGGAGATGTTGATGATGATCCGTCCTGAGGGAGGAGAAGCTCCTGTTCGACCTGCTCACATCTGAAGCTGCAGGACATCAAACAGTCACCCGGCAGCAGAGGAACCCGGCGGAAAAGTCCGGCACTTCAAAGACGAAGCTCTTCCCCGAGAGTCCTGAGGGAACTCCAACGTTCATGACGGCAGCATGGACCTTCTGTGAAGTGCTGCCATGTCCAATATTTTTCTTCTTATTGCTTCAAGCTGGGAAGTGAAACGTCTCCTCGGAAAGCTGATTAAAACTCCGTGTTCCCATGAGGGCTGTTCGCTGTGATCAGCTGCTTCTCCCGCTGACAAAACAGAACAAGCCCATAAAATGTGAGCGAACACACTGATGGAGCTGAAGCTCACAGTGAAGCTCCACCTCCCAGCTCCTCCATGTGCTCCTTCATGAATTCAGACGGAGGTCCAGGCTCCGAACAGAAAGGCGTCTTGAGGATTTTGCAGAACAAACTGACACAGATCTGCAGAATCAGTGAGTCTGAAGTTTCTCTTCCAAATCGCTGCATGCAAACACTGATTCTCAGTCTAAAATAAGTCAAGAAAAGTCATAAAAATGGAGCTTCATGCTTTTGTCGGTCGCTTCTCTCCATGTGAGAATCTGACCTTCAGCTCATCCACTTCTCTTTCTTCAGGAACCTCACAGCATCATTGTAACCTTCCTCACACAGAGACCGCATGCTGCTGGTGGGAGGAGGACACATGGCCAGGTTCAGACGTTTGAAGTTCTCCATGGACACCTGAAGGAACCCGAGAAAATAACAAATTTAAGTCAAAATTTAAAGAAACTTAATGGAACAAAATGAACTGTAGATGCAAGTTATTTTCTAACAAAGTATTTGTTATTTAAGATGATCAACGGCAGACATTTCTGCAGAGATTCCAACTCCATCACAACCTGAGACTCGTGTTTTTAGTCGTTTACTCGAGTGTCTCTGCTGTCGTTCAGCACCAAACACATTCTTATTTCCACCTCAGCCATGAAAACGTATCCAATCACAGCCTTCAAACAGAGAGCTAAGTGCTCGATTCCTCAACATCTCCTCCAGTTTCTGAGCTCCAGGCGAAGTTTCCTTCATATCTGAGACACCTAATTTATTTGACTGCTTCTAATTTTGATCTGATTCCCGCCGGGCTCAAAGTGTCAAAGTCTTTTCTTTCTGTTCACAAAAAAATGTACCAGTTTAAAATTAAAACCTGAAATATGTCACATTCGCCCTTTCAGAAGAGTCTGATGAGCTTTACCATTAAGGTCATGTTGGCCAGCCGGATTTTAGCCTTGCAGCTTCCTCTGTGGGCGGGACAAACATCCTGCGTTCCCACAAACGGACACACGGTGACGGTTCGTCCGGGCAGCGTCGGCAGGCTGTCAGTGAACCCACCATCCATGTATTTCTATTAAGAAAAAGGAAATAAGTGTTAATGGAGACAGTTGTTTTTTACACTTTCAAAGGTTTGATGCTGTTTGTTTTTGCAGAAACTCCAGAGAAAAACGGGGCAGTGAGTCTCATCATTGATCTTCTCACAGCAGCTGACTGAGGATGAAAATCAGCAGCTTTCTTTTCGTTTCACACAACGATTCCTCACAGATCTTTGACTCGACACAGAAGGAAAGCACGAGGCATCACTGAGCTACAGCCCACCTGGTGTTGCATTAAAGTTCATTATAACAGAGTCAGAATGAGCAACAGGACGTGAAACAGAAACAGGTTATAAGATTTAAATCATTTGTTGGATTCTTTACACCTTCACTTTTTATACTCTAACACGTCCAAATATCTTCTGTGAAAAAAGGTTTTCCTTTCTAAAAACATTCAAGGACAGTTGATGTTTATAGAAAATGAAAATATTTAAATTTTTGTTAATGTGTGATGTCATCAGATCTACCAGATATTTTTCATTTTAAAGGACTTAAATGTTTAGGAATAAACACTTAAAATGGGATTTTTTTCTGAATTTCTTCAACCAGTTTATCAGTTTATTGGTCATTTTGAGGAATTGTGGGACATTATGTTTTTACAGCATCACACATTTCTGCTGCAAAGCCTTTTTCAATTCAGAAAAACTCCACATTCACTCATTCAGTCAGAAAACTTGATGTTTTCCTTCGGACAGACCACAGATGAGACAGCCAGCGAGCTCATTACCCGTCCTTTGAAGTCCACTGGTTTCACTCCAGCATAGACAGGAATGTAGCAGCTGGCCAGAAGAGCCTGCAGAAATCACAAGTGTTACAGACGATCAGAGATTATTGATCCACGGTCACATGACACGATGAGTCTTCAGCAGGAAGAACTTGAACATTTGGCTTCGTCAACATCAAACACGAGCGATAAAGTCTTTAAACTGAAGGGATCAGCGTCATGTTCAGAGGACGGGGACACGTACCGTAACGAGGTCCTCCCTGGAAGTGAACTTGGATATCAGATGATTCTTGCAACACTTGAGGTCCGTTATGGAGACGTGGAGACGATCGGCAGCCAAACTGTGAGCGTCGCCGGGCAGAATCCCCTCTACTTCCTCCCTGGAGATTATCCACACACAGATGCTCATCTGTCAGGTTCATAATGATGATAATATTCCCACTGGGCATCATAAACACAGAGCTATTTACAGGAACATGTGATTATTAATCAATCTGTTGAATACAAACAGCCTCGGTCACTGGAACAAAGGTGATGAAAAGTGACCGAAGCCATAAAGCTCATTAATTAAGTGACTGTGAATGAAGATCTGCATGCAAGACAGACAGAGTTCTGCTGCCTGTTTTTCATTTAAAGGACTAACAATGTTCACCACCTGATTTATTCACAACACTTGCTAATAAAACAAAAGGGACAGCTGAGGCTGAAGGGGGTGTCATTACTTCTGCAGGTATTTAATAATAATAACAACCCAAAGAATCAGACAAATGAAAATCTCACCCGATAATGAAAGTTCAGAGGGACTGAAATGATTCAAATTCATTTTAACGAGGACGTGAACGTCCAGTTTAATGGTGAGAGGTTTCTGGAACATTTTGGTTTGGATTTAGATGGTAAATATACAGACACTGTCATCTTCTGAACTCCAGCTGCTGCTCCACTCCCACGCTGCTGTTACTGTGAACTTCTCACCAATATTTAGCTCAAATAATAATTCTTCAACATTTGAGTACGTACCGTAGTATTTCCATGAACTTGTGTCCCAGTGAAAAGGCTCCAAACTTCTCTCGTCTCACTCTTTCTGCAAACCTGTAGGTGAACTCTTTGCTGTCCTGCACAGGAAGGGAACAAACACGGTGATGACGTCCCGACTCAGGCTTGTTTTATGAAGGTTTGTTCGATCCCTGCAGCCACATTCACACCGACACACAAACCAAACGCTCTCATGCTTCAGTTTTTTGGATAATAGATAATGTTTGGGGATTGTATTAAGTGCAGCCGACCCTAAAACGATCACTGCCAGTGCCTTCAAACACTCGGCTGGATCAGTCGAGCAAAAAGTCACGGCAAGTGGTGAAAAAAAAAACACCCACGGAGAGAAAGAAGAGAGCAGAGATCAGAGCTGAGCTGCACCAGGCTGAACTCAAGGTGCTTTAAACACACAGACTACTTCCTGCTAAGCTTTAGAGACAGAGAAACAAAAACAGGTGAAATATGTGTCAGTCTGTTGTGTTCACATCCTCCTGACTGAAATATGATAAAATAATCCCCTTAAAAAAAAGAGGGATTATATTATTCCATGAGTTAAAGTACCATCTTTGTTTAAAATCCAAATTAAGCCGCACAAGTTCTTCAAACATTATGATCTTTGGATGTTACTTTATGCATTTTTGAGCGAAGTGAGTGTGAAATCTTGAGAGAACAGACATTCTTTCTGCTGAGACGTCAAATCTTTCATGCTGAATATCTGAGAGCAGCTCTTCAGCCGGCAAAGACTTTAATTTCACAGTTACAAAGTGGAAAACTGTCAGAATTACAGAGGGAAAGATAATACTGCTTACAGTAAAACTCATGTCTACAACTGTTGCTTTAAAACATTCTGATTTAAGTGAGTTTTTTTAAATTTCTGCTCCAAATTGGTTCTGGGACTCCTGATGGTTCCCTCTTTGTTAAACCACTTCACTCCTCTACAAACCTCTTCTTCAATCTGTGGGCTGAATGAGGAGATGAACACTGTACCTCCAGCTTGTCAGGAGCTGTGATCATTACAGCAGCCACCAGCGACCCCGCCGAGGCCCCTGCACAGGCCCAACGGGAGCCCAGCAGCTTCTGCCCGTGGCGTAGAAAGGCCTCTGCAGCCCCCAGGTGGTAGATCCCCATAAACCCCGCCGCCGCAAAGGACAAGTTCACTACCGTCATCCTTGACACCTTAACAGGTAAAACAGAAATCATGAGTTAGACATGATGATTCTTTTACACTTTTTATTGAATATTGTTCAACAAAGCAACTCGTAGTCTGTACGTAGGTGTGCATGCAACTCATTAATGTAACTGGCAGAATGGAAGAATATTTCAGTATTTTATTTCGGTTAATGTGTCAATTTTTGTAGCAAATTTGTCATAACTGAGTCCTCAGTCATCGTATTATATTTACAAAAAATCCCTGTAGATTACAAAAGGACTTTAACTTCAGGCAGGTTGAATCATCCATGCAGAGCAGAGATGCGTTCGAGTCACAAAGAAAAACTGGTTTTTCAAAGTAACTACAATCACTTTTTTTGCTAAAGGAAAAAAATCCACTAATTTTGATAGAAAACTACTATAAGTAATATTGCTTTAAATAATAGTTGTAACAATTACTATTATTGTTGTTGTTGTTGTTGATGATGATCGTGTGATTACACCTCTAACATGTTCAGAATTGTAATTCTTTGAGCAAGTAGTTCATTTTAATGCAATTTCATTCATTTGTAAAAGGTAAAAACCTGTGTAGCTGCTCGTACACAATGTGCAGTAATACCTAACATATCTAAATTTAGCATTACCTCTGTATAACAGTGTGTTTTTGAATGAGGTCAGATGAAACATGCTGAGACAGATTAGTCATTTTTTAAACCGATCCATGTTCAGGTAAACATTAAAAGCTGAAGCGGATCATTTGAGGTCATATATCAACATAAAACCTGCAGGTTGTGCTAAAAATCACTGTTTTTGTTGAACCTTTCCGGATGCAGGTCCGTTTTTGTTTACGTTAGCCGTAAAGCAGCGAACACTGACGCTAGCTTACCTCGCTGATTTAGTTGACCTTTGTTTTAACTTAGCTGAATATAAAATAAGAACATACCGTGTTTACAGTCTCAGAAAAGACCTTTAGTGTCCCATTTGTATTTTTAAGTCCCGCAGAGATCCAACAACTCGTTACTTGTGGAAAACAGTACTCATGTGGCTCAAGTTTCGCTCCAAAACTACACTTCCGCAAAACTATAGCACCGCCCACACGAAGTTTCCGCTCAGATTTTCAAAATAAAACCAACGGACGTATGTGTTTGTCTTTTGTGAATGTGTTATGTTTCCTGCTTGCCTTTTCTGTTTCTTTTTTCTTTTTGATTTAATTGATTTGCGATCTCTGGGCTTTTCTACATGGCCTAAACAGTAGCAATTCACTCAATATGGAAATTTGGGGATACAGAGAAAGTAAGTTTTTTTGAATACAAAGGTAATCTATAATGGGAGAGACATTTAAACCAGGCTCTTGACCAAATCCACAGACAGAAACAGTCTTTGACATTATTCCAGCTATCATTCCTTTAAAAAAAGGTCTTACAGCCAGTTTCTGAGATGCATCTGCACAAGAGATAAAGATTTTTAAATAGAAGTCCATTAACTCAGAGTAACATCACAAACATGTTCCTGTCAAAACTGGTTTTATAACACATGCAAAAAACAGACAAACAAACAAAAAAACAACAACATCAACAAAAAAAACAAAGCTGCAATATTTTCAACCCACAGATTTTTAATAAAACTCTCCCTACAGGTTGTCTTATAATAACCTAAATAATAAACCAGAGTGCTTTTTTATTAGCTTTACTTTGTTGTTTTTCACCTAAAGCAGCGTCTCAGGAGTGTATTTCTTCCTCTGCTGCCATTTCACTCAGCTTTATTTCCCATGGATTCTCTGCATTTTGTTCTCCCCTGCTCTCTTGACACATTTACACAAATTTCCCGCTTCTTTAGTGTTGCTGATTATTATGAATAGCCTAAAGTGGGTTACACACTGTGGAAAAATGGCAGAGCTAAACTCCACAAGAAAAGGCAGTGGTGTTTGTGGGCTACTGAAATAATGGAGGGAAGGTAATGCATTTTTATTGATGAAAGAAGGACAAACAGAGAAGAAACTAATAGTTCATTTATTAGAAACAGCATCTTTTTTCTGCTGGTCTTTCCTTCCTGCATTTTGCTGCACGTATGTAAATTAAATTAGTACAGACTTGTTCATCTGAACACACTCTGTCCACCAAACTGATTAGTCATGTTTGCTAATCAATTAAATTAACTTTTACATGTTGAACTTGCATAACCAGTCTTTATTAAACCCTGTATAACAGGAGTTAATCCGCCTCTTTCACTGTTAAGTCGTTATTCGATGCTTGACAATTCAAACTCCTCGTTCTCTAAGAGGTTTTATGTGCATGCAAGAGGCAATTTACCTGATCAAAAAATAATAGATCACAACGTAATTTGCTCATTAACTTGCTTCTGCTAAGAAAAGACTTTAAATTTAATGCATATCTAAAAATTTTCACAGTTTTCAGTACTGTTTGCAATATAAGAACTGGAAGTAACAGGCGGCTTGACGAGCACACTCACCTGTAGCTAACTGAGCGTCAGAGCTTCAGGATTATCCACAATGTTCATGCACAAACCTCCAAAAAATACTGTTCTCCCCTCTGATGGACAAGACTTTCTCAGCAGGACACGGTCATGCCTGCAAAAACGACAGAAATGACGTAGCATGGCCTGGTTGGCAGGCTAGCTTCCAGAGACAATGATCCTCTGCAGCCCAAAGAGGCAGAAAATGACTGTTCAAGACGAACGCAAACAGAAAATATCAAATCCTATATGAGGCAGAACGCTGCTGAGTTTTAATGTCAGGAGAAACATCACCACCAGTTCAGGATCATCTAACTGCTGTCTGGTTTTAGTTTTTACCGGTCAAACACAACATGCCACTGACATGCAGCAAACCCTCTCCTCCACAAAATGAACACCTAATACTTTGCATTATTTGAAGCTTTCAGGTGAGACAGCCACTGTCAATGATGCAGACTCATGTTCATTCAAACAGACAGAGGCATGAAATAAACTGCTGTTTTGTTCCCTTTCATGTTTATTTTCTGCCCATTTATCATCCGGAGGAGTGAAACACACCAAGTTAACCCTCATTCTTTAAGATTGTTCATGTAATCACAGAGCTCAAAGTTGTTTTTTTAGTTTTGACCTGTGATTTAATTCTTCTCCTTGATAAAGAAGAGAGAAAAGCAGCTGTGAGCACACGTGTGAGACGCAGCCATGAAATTCACGGATAAAAGAAACATGGAAGTTCAATTTCAGATATCAGTCTCATTATCCTGAGCAAAGTTATAATTAGAGGCACTTTTAGAAAAATGCTAGCGGGAACATTATCTGAGTCACATCCACTGTGTCTCTGCTTCCGCCTGGAAACAGCGGGGGCAATTAAACTTGTCAGGGCTCAGGCCGGCTGATAAAGGTCCTGAAGGATTTTATATGGGAATATTGAGGAGAAAGCAACCCCCCCACACCTCTGCCTTCTCCCTGTACACCCCCCCCCCCTCCCCAAGACATCAGAAGGTCATACAGATAAAATAAATCTGTTAAAAGATCAAATGGTTCCTGTAGATCGAAGAGGAGGGAAAGGAGAGCAGAAATCTAAGTGAAATTGAAAGTAGAGCAAAGAGAGCGAGTGTGTGATGGATGGATGGAAAATAATAAAAAAACCCTGAAAAACAGAAACAGACTGGATGTGACGGATGAGAGGAGAGAGGTGATGGCTCCCTGAAAGACCATTAGGACAATCACATCAGCACAGTGTAAACATGTACCTGTCACATCACTGCAGAGCCGCACGGCAAAGGATGAGGAAACGTGGATTACTCACCTCATCGGGACATGATTCATCATAATGTTGGCTCAGTATTAGAGGCATTTCAAAGATTAGTCACTGATGCACAACAAAGAGAGTTGCTCTCCTGCACAAATACACGACGAGCAGCCTTGATTGAATTACATCTGGTCACAGATTGAATTCAGGCTGAGACGACAGCACAGTCTCAGCTCTGCGTGAGCATGTTAACATTCAGAGGCAGCAGATGTGCAAAAGGTGCACAGTTGCATCAGTCTGAGGGATGAGAAGTAGCCTGTCGTCTAAGGCAGTCGACAGTTAAACCAGTTAAACCAGTTAAACCAGTTATGCAGACTGTGAAGGCCGTCGCTCTTCTTCTGGTTAACTATTACAAATATTCTGTATTTTGTGCCTTTATTCATTTGCATTAAAATATCACTAGATTGTCGTGTTTTGCAGTTAACATATCAGTCCAGTTAAAGGGAATCTGAGCTTGCAGTCAGTTAGCTCAGCTGTAGCTCATGAGGCAGAGCAGATCTTTGACAGAAGGTTGGTAGTTTGATTCCTCCTTCTCCTGTTTTCATGTGTCTCCTCCTGCAGGAAACACTGACTGACTGTCTCTGTATGAGTCTTAGTCGGTCCATTAGCATCCTCTTTGCATCGATGTATGAGCTCCTGAAAAGCAGATCGGCACTTTGTAGAGAAGCCACCTGCTGTTAGTGCGTGAATAAGTGAAGCTGCCTCATATTGTAAAGGCTTTTCCAGTCTTTTGACGACTCAAGCACCATGTAAACGCAGTCCATTTACGGTTAAAAAGATCCTTTAAGACGAGCAAAAACAGTAATCATGATTCTTACACTGGATGTAGAGGCAGGGGATCATTTAATGCCAAGTTGTAAACCAATCACAGTGATGAGACCAGTTTATTTAAAGGAAAAGGGTAAAAGTTTCAGGGGGTCTTGGTGCAATTTAACAAATTCATATCTGAGTAAAAGAGTGCAGGTTCCAGAGTTGCTCCTGTATGTTTCTGACTGATGCCTGGAGATATTAGTGGAGTTTAGAGACCTGTAAGCCTGCTGGGAGTTTGTTTTCTCAAGAGTTCTGTCAAACTGTCCGAATGTCATTTACACCTGGCTGAGATCTGAACACAACAGCCTCCGCTTTGCTTTTAAACACTGCTAATATCACATATTCGTACCAGAAGATAAATGAGTCTAAGTGATATTCGGTTTCCTTCTTTAGAGGATGGATTGTAAACATTGTTTAAGGTCCAGACTCGCTGGCTCCTCTGTAATCACTGATACATTTAATTCTAATATTTGATACAAAGCAGCCTTGAATGTCTCTTTTTTATTGATGAAATGAAAAAAAGAAAACCTCAAATAGAGATGATCATGAATTATTGCTACTTGCCAAACCTTGAAGCGAGTTACAACAGTGTGTCCTCACACTGCGGGTTTTTTCAGCCTGATTAAATATTTATCTTTTGTTCCAAAAATAAAGCTGAAAATCCATCTCTGAATGAGGAGGAACAGACACCAGGGGCTTTTGTATCATTATTAGCCGTGAAGCACATTCTCATCTTGCTTTTGTTCCACGTCCATAAGACATTACATTTCACTACAACAGCCTCCAGGCTCTGCTTACAGCTTTTATCAATAAGTAAATTCAAGCTGGATGTGGGCTTCACAAGATGTTCTTTCTGTTCTTTCTGGTCTTAAAGAACAACATCCACCGTCCAGCATCTTGGTCCGAAGCTGAGAAGCTGAGAGAAGAAGTCTGACCTTGAATCCGTGCAAAACTCGCTTTTGCTCGAATCGATCGATAAACCAACTGGGATCCTACTTTCAAAGAGAAAAGTTTCTCAAATCTAGTTAATATTCATTTTTTTCCATGTTGCAGTCTGTGCTGTTTAAAGCTGTTGTTTCAAGGTGCAGAGTGAGTTTAATGCCATTTAGCTCCTCTGCTTCCAAGGTGTAGGAGAGAGGAGATAAGGATGCAGGAAACGTGCAGAAAACATGCTGTTTGGTTTGTCCTTTCTGGGCTACTGTAGAAACAGGACCTGTGCTCTTTGTGCACATCTACTGCAACTTCTCCGGCTTGTGAGCTGAAAATCACACAGAAATCTATCAACTCCCTCAAACAAATCCAGTGTTTCCATCAGGATTTTCATAATTTTAATCACTGGTCATTTTAAATCTGATGAGATGATCCTGGAGGTCAGTTTGGACCTAAACTAGCTCATCTGGAACTGATGGTCCCGATATTTGATGCTCTGTTAGAGAATATTATCACTCAGACTTTGTGTTTGTGAGGAAATAATGTGCCAATGAAACTCTGCACACGTTAAGTTTACAGATCTTCTTCACTGTAGTTCAGACATGATGGTGGCCACCTGACTGACCTGCTGGTCCACATCTTCACAGAGATTTTCAACATTTTACTGGAGCTGTGTGAACTTCCCTTCTGTTTAAAAGCTCTACTATTATTTTTTGTCTCCAGAACAATTTAATCACAATTTTTCAGTCTGAAGCTTCAGTTCTTAAATCCTCCAGGAGATGAATGTTGGCCCACCTGAAGGTCATCACAGTCCTGCTGATGGACCCCTGCAGGCTCCTCTGGGACGAACACCAAAGATCCTGTGTGTTGACTCGAGCACTTAACATCACCCTCTCACCCTCTCACCCTCTCACCCCTCTGCTCTTTGCCTCCACACTGATGACTGAACCTGTTCACCAAAACAACGAACCATGAGAACATTCTGTCTCTATGGACCATCGTTTAAATCATAAATCATATAAATAACTTAAATCATTTAAATCAATTACACTGTTACATCAACTCATCAATAAGTTTGAGTGATGTATTTACTGTCTAAAACAAACACGGTTCTTTAAAATGTACGCATCACCCTTCACTGTCAGATCTAAACTCTGTGAGTGTGTCTGTGTTCTTGTTCATCGTTGAATTTTAACAAACATTTCTTTGCACATAACTGAAGCTACACAACATTTCTGTTTAATTTTCCTCTGAAATTGTTCAGCTTTGTTGTTTTTGTTTCTGTCTACTTTTAATTGTTTAATAACCTGTAATTATAATTATAATTGAGTTCAGCATTAAATCAGTCAGATTCCTTCTTCGTGTGAACAAACTTATAAAGCTGTTAACGACTCTTGTTCTGTAAAAAGATTCAAGGTTAATTTATTAATATTCATCATTTTTCAAAAGGTTGAACAATAACGTGGTTTGTCACCTCTTCATGCTAAAAGAGAAGATTATATAAGTGGATAAAGGTCTTTAAAAATGTTATATAAGTTTGGAGGATGAATGGGAAAGTCTCACAGTCGGAGTTTTAAATAAAGAAATGTTTCTGTATCTGCTGCTTTATGACAGTAAAGTGAACAAAACAAAGTTATTTCACTTTTATTATGAAGGAATCTGCTCTTTAAGCTCAAACAACATTTCAGAATACAATCATATCATCATGATTTTTCAGTATTTAAACGTTATGTTTACATGACACCGGATTTGCCTACAAATCTGCTCAAACAGCCAGTGACTCAAACAAATATGTTGATCCCTGAAAATCCAATAGTCATTTCAGGGATGAGAGGTTTACCTCTAAAAATCTCACAACCTTGTCATTCTGAAGATTGTCTCGCTACAGGTGAGATTTGTAACACTCGCACAGAGGCGTTATTTGTTTTCTGTCAGCGTGTAAGTGCCGTCTGAGTGGGCTCAATCTTATTAAAACAAAAAACTGCACAAAACAAACCAAAAAAACAGAAAAACGAGGGGAGTCGGTCGTGTCTCGTCTCCAATCTGCTGCCGTCTTGTTTCTCTGGTGTGTGTGGATTTCACCGGGGATCCTTCCCTCCTGCATTACACAGCACACACACAGCACACACACATTACAGCGTGTGTTGCGTGTGTGCTGCGGGGCAGGCGGGTCTCCGAGGAGACGGATGCCATGTCCTCGCTAATTTGAACAACATACAGTACAAACTGATTATGAGCAGGAGGCCGCGAGGCGTTTCTCTCTTTTCAATTTCAATGCTCGATCACGACATGAAAGCACGTAGCCGGTCCCCTCAGAGAGCAGTGTGTGTGCGTGTGTGTGTGTGTGTGTGTGCAGTGATCAATACCAAGAAAGACATCCACACACTGACATGAGACGTCTCTTTGTTTTGTCTGGGCCTTTGGTCAACATGAGATGTTCAGCTGATCGGTTCATTGATCGCTGAGCAGAGCAGCTCGAATAATCAGCTTCATCAGAGGAGCCTTAAAACACAAAAACACAATATAAAATAATTACAGACACATTACAGACACATTACAGACCTGTTACAGACACATTACAGACACATTACAGACCTGTTACAGACACATTACAGACCTGTTACAAAAACATTACAGACCTGTTACAAAAACATTACAGACCTGTTACAGACACATTGCAGACACATTACGGACACATTACAGACACATTACAGACACATTACAGACCTGTTACAGACACATTACAGACACATTACAGACACATTACTGACACATTACAGACCTGTTACTGACACATTACAGACACATTACAGACACATTACAGACACATTACAGACCTGTTACAGACACATTACAGACACATTACAGACACATTACT
>JAQMCX010000041.1:12918364-12961082 GCA_029814765.1 Acanthurus leucopareius | reverse complement strand
AGACCAGCTACAGACACATTACAGACCAGCTACAGACACGTTACAGACACATTACAGACCTGTTACAGACACATTACAGACACATTACAGACCTGTTACGGACACATTACAGACACATTACAGACCTGTTACTGATACATTACAGACCTGTTACAGACACATTACAGACACGTTACAGACCAGCTACAGACACATTACAGACCAGCTACAGACACGTTACAGACACATTACAGACCTGTTACAGACACATTACGGACACATTACAGACCTGTTACAGACACATTGCAGACACATTACAGACCTGTTACAGACACATTACAGACCTGTTACTGACACATTACAGACCAGCTACAGACACGTTACAGACACATTACAGACCTGTTACAGACACATTACAGACCTGTTACAGACACATTACAGACACATTACAGACTTATGAGCTTATGGAGCTCGTTGGCGTGCATACAGTCAGCAGATTAAGATCAGAACCCCGACTCTCAGACTAAATGAGACTCAGTCGACTGTATGTCTTTTCACTATAATCTGCCTTGTTTCCTGCTTAATCCGTTCATTTAATACCTGCTAAAGTACTGATGGAGCTCCGGCTGATTCCGCTGAATTTGTCCAGATGTGGTTTGGATTCATGGATGTTTCTCTCAGTGTTTGAAGACTCGAGTGCTCTCTTTCTCCTCTTCTGTCTCAAACACATACAGCACCTATTGATCGTGAAAAGTCTTCCTGGATCTTGGAAACAGTTGTTTGACAAAATAATCTTCACTTATGTAGGAACTGAAAGCCTTTTCCAAGGGCTGTCTTCACACAGTATAGACTTTTGTATTATATTTACAATTTTCTTCAGAGTATCAGAGACCATATTCCAGTTTCATGGTTGATCAGGTTACACTAAGTAAACTCTATTTGCTAAACATTTGAAAGACCTAAAACAGCCACAACTGCATTTTTTCTGTAAATTGCACCTGAGCGGTCTGAATATTATCCACATCAACACACAGAAATAAAAAGATATTACTTTGAGACCCCTCTTACCTCCACACATTACAGTAATGTGCACTTTAAAGTTACCTGCACATAAAATTAGTGAAAGTGTAGTTAGCTGCACATGATGCTAGCATGTGTAAAGTAATATTCAAGGTTATTATAACTGCATGTTATCCTTTAATTTAAGAGTTTATAATTATCAATTTAACAGTAATTAGTTATTAGTTATATGGATGTATCCAGATGGAAAGTACTTATGACCTGAGTACTTTCTTACTTTCATCAGAGTGGATTTTTTCAGACTGTACCTTTTCTCTGACCTGAGTCGGTTTTAATGGGAGTAATTGTACTTTTTCGGCTCTCTTCCCACCGCCGCTGAAGAGTCATCACAGAGTTTTGACATTGGTGTGTCGGAGCAGAGCAGCTCCTCTCTGGCACGCCGAGCAGAATGCAGATGAACTTTCTCTCACTAATTTCTATTCCCCCTGTGGATCTGACCTGCAAAGGTTAGGACACTTCTCTGTAAAAGTCAAACCACAGCTCAGTGTTGTAGTTTTCTTTAAAAAATGACAGTCGGCTCGCCTTTTTTTTCACTTTTTACAGCTGGAACAGCAGCATTTCTAAAGATTCTGTGTGTGTGTGTCACAGTGATGAGAATGAAAAGCATTTTTCTTTCAATTTGACCTGAAATCTTGTTTTAAGGTCAGACTGAAGTGAAATCTCATCGACTTAGTTTAAAGCAGAGGACAGGCAGTGCTGACTCATCTCTGATGTGTTTTCATGCATTTTCATCACGTTTACCTTAAGAGTCGTAGCAAAAGACACTTAACGCAAACATCTTTCATCAGATCTCAGAGAAAAAGATGCTGTTGCCTTTAAAATTTTAGTGACGAAGATAATTTCTTTTTTTATGTCCATATATTTCAGAATATTAATAAATGTAAATATATTTGCAATAGATTTCTATTCCTTAGCTGTGAAAGAAGACAAAAACAAGGTCGGGAAACTCTTTCATTCATTGTTTATAACTGCAGGTGTTTTCCATTCGACTGTGACTTTGCTGAGGACGACATCAGACCTGCACAATATAAAAACTCCACTTTAAACTGTGAGCCATCAGATGTAACCAGGTCAAACGACTCGAGGGGATCCGACCTCATCTCTCAAACAAAGTCATAAAGGTCAAAGTGAGGGAACTGAACTTTGTTACAGGAGCTCAAATGGTTCATATCGAACCTTTAATTTAGTCTGGTTATGATTGTAACCATGAGCTCCATGTTTCTCTCTGCAAAACTCAAACACACCTTAAGAAAACAATGAATGATGAAGACCAATATTTATTTTTCACAACAAAGATTAACTGTTCTAGAGATGCCAAATCAAAAATGTCCTCAGGTTGACTGAATGAATTAATAACCTGTTTTGTTATTAAAGTTGGAGATCTTGTTGTGAATTTTGACGTGTCAGTATTTAAGCTGTTCTTCAGTAACACGTCTTTAACTAATCCTAAACCACTCTGTACTATTTAAGTAGGAGTTACTCATTAACTAGTGGTTAACTAGCAGTTAGCTCATCACTTTTTTCCAGGTAACCACTCAACCACCATGATGCCTCACTCCCTTATTCTCAATTTTCACACCTTTACTCACTGAACAGTCTCCTGTATTTGAACCAAACTAACATGACCTTCAATCTCAAACTGGTTAGAATAGTTTCTGGTTTTCCAAACAACACATAACAAAATATCTGTGAGGAAAAAAGCCTGTTAAATGGTAGCAGATGTTTTCACAGACACACATCCCAGAATAGTTCTGTCATGAGATCTGATTATCACCACATGATGAGCTGTGGCATTAACACCGAGTCTGACAGAGTGAGAGCAGGAAGACATGAGAAAGATTTAAGAGATGCTTTATTATTATATGTTCATTATTAACACAATACTAGTTTAATTTAAACTGGTTTGAATATGGTGGTTATTGTCAGTTCTGGTTATTTTAAACAGTCCTTTATCAAAACCTTGACAAAAAACAAAACTATCTGATCGGATCGATGACATGAGGGAAGTAATTTAAAATTTGGATTTTAAATTGTGACATAAATTGAACATGTTTGTTTATTTCAAAGGTTTTAAGTCAAGAAAACCAAACCAACCAAAAACATCACAGAAACCAACTAACAATCAGCTTGTTACATTTAATTAATCAGTTATCAGCAATAAAGTGGAGTTTCAGAAGATGCATGTTCGTGTTTAAAGCAGCAGCTTTGCAATAAGAGAGTTTGTTGAACAGTTAGCATGTGAGATGTTAGCTACCACACATGTTTATTTCCAATTTGTGCAGAAAATCACTTGATTCTATAAAATCCTGTCCATGCTGATCGATGCCATGAAAATCAATTTGCTCTTGATTAACATTCATATTTCTCAGTGAAGCAGCTGCATCGCTGTTGTCTCAACATTAATTTTAGCTCTGGAGGCTCATTGAACGCAGCTGCAGGCCGTGATATCAACATCTATTCAACAAGTCACAATCTGCTGATAATGGCTGGTGCTCTCATCTTCAAGGAGGGTCAGGCGAGCGTCATCAGAAATCACAGATTGTGGAGGAGAAAGGCTGCTTTGGCTTGTTATAATGTCTCTTCTCAGCACTGCTGTGAACCTTCGTAATGTGCACACATTTGTCAGTGTGGGGGAGTGTTGGTGCATGTGCAGGTTAGTTGTCTCTTCCAGTGTGTGGGGGCATGCGATGCAGTGTGTGCGAGCATGCTGAACTACATCTGATGCGTAGGTGTGTCCTCTGAGACGGCGAGCAGCTCCACAGGGGGAGGCTCGGAGGCAGGAGATGTGCAGTACCGCCTGCTGTCATGTGGGGGAGCAGTTGCTCTGCAGCTGCTGCGTCTCCGGCTCCTCGAGCTGCTTGTTATTCAGCTCTCTAACACAATCCAAAGAACCTTGCTCTGAAATAGATGTGCTTTAGTCCCGTCAACCGCTGTAATACAATCACTTACCTAAGAGATGTTACCGATATCCATCTATGCAGTGAATAGGGGGCTGATTTTGCAGCCGACATAAAACATCCCATAGCCGCTGTTGCTATAGTGATCCTCCACATCTCAAGCCGGACCCCTGCACGCTGCCAGAGCACACTTTGTCAAGGTGGATGGATTTGCAAACAACAAAACGGATGATGTGAATGTAAAAAGGATGATTATTCCACAGCTGGTGGAGGGAAAGGTGGGGTTATCATGGAGGAGAGGCTGCTGCAGCATCATTCCCATGATCCTCTAAAAAGAGGTCATCTCTCTTTTTTTTTGGTTTGCTGGCTCTATTTTCAGACTTTCCTTCCAGGCTGATCTCTGTATTTATCACCCAGGGATAATACACCGATGTGATCCATTATTCATGACTCAGCAAAAGCATTAACACACTCACACCCGTGTGTTATGAACCGTAACGTACTGTACAGGCGAGGTCTGCATGCTTTGATAAAGTGGGAATTCCAGTTGTTTGCTGCTGAGGCTGGAGTGGTGACCGCTCTGTTTAGCAATCATTTCAGGTGCACAACTCGCCACCGCCAGACTGCTGCCTATTTGTTGTGCAGCGCGGTGTGAAACAAGCTTTTACACCTTCAGGAGTGGTCTTCCTCTCCATCTGAAAGTCCCCTGGAATTTTACTGGAGACGGAGAGAATCTCAGGACAACAGGGAGGGAGAGTGTGACCCTTCAAACTTTACTGATCAGATTGGATTGGTTCGTCAGGGTGCTGCAGTGCGACCGTTTGAGTGACTGCATATGAACCTCAACACAAAACTGACACAAATAGTTGATGAATTTGGAACCAAAAGTGTTTTGATGCGTTTGCTGAATTGATGCTTCTCTCATCTTTTCTTGGAAAACAGTCGTGAACACACAGTCTTTGGGGTGAAACTGACATGAATGCATGCAGATCCAGTGGCAAATCAGTCAAATTCACCTCATCTTACAAAACATTTTGCAGTCCTACCTGCACCTCTGCAATATAAATACATAAGCCAATCAACAAAAAATTAAAAAAACATTGTTTTAATACCATTTATTTCATCCTTTAACAATAAACACAAGGTTTCTCTGTCTTTTTTCTCTAATTTTGATCCTTTTTTAAACTGTTCAGTACAAGTCTGCAGGAGCAAAAGAGCAAGATGATTAGAAACATAGTTCGTGTTAGTTTGCAAGCTTTGCTGCTAACAAACAGTAATTAAACTGTTTCTCCTTCACACGGTGCGGTGCTCCTCTACGCTCCTTTGTTGACCTGTTACTATGTTTCTTCTGTAGATAAAACTGGTGGACTCGTTTGAAACAGACGCTGTTGTGCATCACAGCAGAGGCTGGAGGAACGTGTGTGTGTGTGTGTGCTTGGAGAAGGTTGGGAGTGAAGCTGCAGCTCCTGTCAGCTGCTGCCATCCTCAGCTCTTGACTGATGCATTTAAAGACAGATCCAACATGTTGCTGTGTGCAGGAGGAAACAGCAGCGAGCTCAGCAAGCTCTGTGGACAAACACGGCTCTGAAAACACACACACACACACACACACACACACATACACACCTCTGCTGACGTTCTCCAAATGGGGAAGCTAAGATGTCAGCTACAGGCTGATGTGCAGTGGGGGTGTGGGGGTGGGGGTGGGGGGTCTGAAGCAGCCACGTTACTAAAGTCAGCCTATGGGAGTAATGAGCCACTTCAACAGGCTGCAGATAAAACAGACAGTAAAGGAACATTTTAGATTTCTATCTCTTTGAGGAGGTCCAGGAGGAGCGTTGAGCTGCTGATCTCAGAGGCAAAAAATAGCCCCAGGCTCTTGTGAGGTGTGTGTGTGCGTGTGTGTGTGTGTGTGTATGTGTGTGTGTGTGTGTCAGATTCTGGTGAGGTTGATCTCCTATGATTTCTGATTAAGTGAGATCATCTCAGACGGTGCTGATCATGATGAGGTAAAGATGGTTTCCTCACATGGACTTTCTTCTTGATCACTATCAGCATAAAGTAATTTCTTTACACGAGGACACACACACACAGACACACACACACACATACTCTCCCTCACTGCTGCCGGTGTGTGTGTGTGTTAACTCGCTTGATTAAGAGCATCACAATCCCAGCAGGTGGTCTGCTTTAAAGATGATAGATCTGCATCTTTGCTGCCGATCAATGACATAATTGATTTATCCTTGTATACACGTCAGACAGCTGTTCTGATTAAAAGCGCTGGTGCATGTGAACACTGTTAGAGCACATCACATGTAAACAATTGATCCCACATGTTCAATCAGAATCCCAATGCGTGTGCATGCAGCTGCAGGAACACGAGTTATCTTTTATCCATCAGGAGTCTTTTGAGTAAATATTTTAAGTTACTTCACTCGATCAACAATAGTTACATGTTTTTTTTGTCACTGCTGCTCCAAGAACATTTGAGATTCTTCATGGACCCAAAGCTTCGGTCTGAGTCACTGTGAGCTGGTGTATTTGACATTTTGCACCACATTCAGGTTGTTTGCACCAGATGTTCTCCCTCAGAACGACACAGCAGCACTCTGCAGTAACCAGCCTGCAGGCTCCTGATCGACCTGACGACCTGATGCATCTTCTTCCATCGGTTAGACTTTGTTTCCCTCCGCTGGGGTCAAAACTGTAGACTCAACTATGTGTCAGTGGTGACAAAAGTGTTTGTGAACTCAGGTGCTGATGATAATCAAATGATGTAAATGAAATACTCATTCAGGACAATCGTTGCTTTCACCTGCTGACGGAACATCACTGAGTCTGTCTGTGTTCGACACGAAGGTCTTTTATTTTATGATTAAAGTAAAAAGCAAAGAAAATCCTCTTTTCCATCACAAATTTTACCTGTGCTACTGATCCAGAGGTTCATCTCGAGTTCTGTCCTTCCAATGGCTTCACACTATTCCTATAATTTACAGGAGCAACAGAAAACACAGCAATTCTCCTACAAATACAGTTTACTGCAAATTAGCAAATATGGACATAAAGGATGCACGAAAAATAAGCTCTGTAAATGTTTTATGGGAAAGGAAATGCATTCAGTTTGTTAGTCAGACTCCAAGGATGCACAGAATGTGTTTTTGTGTGAAACACTGAAGCTTGAAGTAAACCTCCTCTCAGAACATAATTTGCAAAACAAATTAGTCTACAAGCATCGTTTCTATAAGACAGTGTTGCCTGCTTATCTGAGCGCACCTGCAACCTGTTCTCACTCCCAGGTTGTGTAGTCGGAGGCTCGCTTTGTTGCATCCCTTTGCATTAATGCAGATGTACAAGACAGCCTTCAGAATTTATATAAGATGCTCTGAGCTTTCAGCTAATTCCAGTGTAAAGCAGCCGTCCATTCACTCCAATATGAACCCAGTGTCTTACTAATCACCTGAGCTGTCTCACCTGTGCAAACAGACCACCTCACTAATGCACGCTGCTGACTTCCCAAATGTTAAATCTTTATCATCCAACGCAACTGATTATATGTTATTAAAGCATTTCAGTGGTTTTGCTGTGTGTAATTAGAATCAGACGCCTGAGCGGTGATATGAGACTCTGCAGGTTGTTTGTTTGATAGTTTCGGGGTCAGAGTGGCTGCAGCTGCTTCCAGGCTTCTCTCCACATTCAGCCTCTGTTTGGTTTTCATAAGAACCAAAGCTGAGAAAGTTCCTTCAAGCATGTAGGAAGATCCAAAAGGCAAATGTTTATTCAATGCACATTTTTCCCAGCTCCAGATATTCCTTTTCAACATCGCACCAAACTGACTTTTCAGCCCAAAATGTTATGCAACCATGCAGGAAGGCTGCTGCGGCTCTGCTTCACACTCAGCTCCTCCCCGAGTCCAGTCCGTCTGAATCTGCTGGAAGATTGTGGTGGTTAACCTCACAGGGTTGAGTTTAAACAGATGTGCTTCCACCTTTTTCCCCACAGGACTTCAGTAAACACCAGCAGTGACACGACGAGGACGACGCAGTCACATCTTCATCCTCTTCATCCACATTCGCTCTTATAATTTCACCTTTATGAAGCTGTTTGCTTCATTTTGCAAGGGAATGTGAAACTTTGTAGAAATGAAATGTTTTAGTCACTTAGCTTGGTAAGTTTGCTAGACAAGCGACTCAACATCCTCAACTTTGCTGCAAGAGAAAAGAGAAAACAAATCATGCAAGATTCAAACAGTCTCAGTAGCATTTTAAAGCAGTCTGTGATTGATTGGCCGGGACGGAGGGAACGTTATCGCCTCAGAGGCATCATCCAAAACAGCACCTCACTTATTCTCCTGCCCTCCAGAGCTTCCTGGTGAATAATACAGTGCATCTACTTCATGTCAGGGTTTACCTGTTTTTACAGGACTGAGCAGACTCACATCATCTCATCACTGCTGCTGTGACGTTTGTACAATGTGACTGCAGGACTTCCACTCCACATCCAGCACCAGTGTGAAGCTCCAGTATGGAACCACTGACATTCGGACAACACAGGGTGACCTGTGGGTTCGTACAAAATGTCTGCATCACCTGAGAATGAAGGTGGGTTGACCTTAAGGCTCGACAATAAGGCAGAAAACATCAGTTTCCTCTCATATCGGTAAATACATAGTTTAATAACGCTGCAAGTTTAAAAAGCAGAGGGATGATAAAGATTCTTGAACTTTGTATCTTCTGCTGTCATGTCTGTGTCACTGCATATTTCAGAGATGCTAAAGTGGTTTTGTGCTCCTCACCTTGACTTTTCCACACGGTGTCTTTATTGACATCCACTGTCTTGTTTGCCTGAGATAATGTTAGAAAATGTGGCCGTAACTTGCTTAGAGTTCTGGTTAGTGTTGAGTTAATCCATTCTTAAACAAAGCTGATGTTAAGTTAAGATTTTAAAGCAGAAGAAAGTAAAAGTGAAGGTTCTCCTGAAGATGATGATGTATGACAATTGATGCTGACAGATAAAAGAAGTAAAGAAAAAGAAAATAAATCACAACAGTCGATTTACCTTAAATCTCTAAAGCTTCATGTGAAATCCTGCAGACTGACCGACTGTTACAGCTTTTCTTTCTGTGCTGTGATTGGCTGAACTGTCCAATTAAGGTCTTGATTATAAAGTTGAAGCCCTTTTCATGAGCTGCCTTGTGCTGCTTGTTTCAGTGTGTGTGTAACGGTGCACACACACATCATGGCGGCCTTCAGACACAAACTGTCTCCAAGCTTTGATCAAGTACCTGAATGTACATATTTACCCATTAACCTTATTCAGTTAGCTTCCCGCTCTGCCGCCTGTGGAGTCAACAGGGTCAATATGGTTCAAGCGCAGCCGTTTGGAGCAGCGGCGCCTAAAGCTGTCATTAGCAGGGCGAGTTTCACGCCCACGCATGATCTGTATGCACGCAGTCACGTTATCGAGTTGCAGAAAAGGTGACACTGGCATGCTAATTAGCGGGTGGAATGTGCTCTTTAAACCATTATTGATGTTTTAGTAATCGTTGCTGCGCTTTGATTTTAGACCTCGTCAAAAAAAAACGCTGCCAAGGAAGTTTTTTCTTCCCACCCCGATAAAAGCAAACAAATCCTACTGAGCCGTGATCGAAACACTAATTTATGCAAACTACACGAATGGCCTCCCTTAATTACTGTAATTTGAACAGTCAGCAGACTCTAATTTGCCATGTTATCATTTTTTGCTCATTAGTAATAAGAGCGCGTGGAGACTGAATGTGATATTAGAGAAGCAGAAGAAGAACAAAACTGGTGTTTTTCCTTCAGGGCATGTTTCCCCGGAGTATCATGGGAGCCGCAGACAGAAAGGAAAACTGACAGTGAGGAATCACACTGGAATGCTGGCGTGCAGGGCTTTTTACATATCAATAATGAGGGATGAGCTTCATCTCTTGCATATCGAGGCGTCATCGCGGTGGGATTCGTTCAGAGGGGGGGTGCAGGCGCCCTCAGCAGGCCGCTCGTCAAGCCTCAGGTCTCATTCAGGCCCACAATCCACCATGTTTCCTCTGACAAGAGCTGACGTGCTGTTCAGACGGATGAAGTGAAAAACTGTACAGAGCAAGAACTTCCATTGTGTGTAAGAACTGATCTGTTCTCTGCCTTTTCTGGTTAATGTGATTCTCTCTATTCAACTAACGACTTCTGCACTTTCACCATGAGTATCAGGAAATTCACACTAATGGTAATCTTTGTAATCTCTGTTTTGACTTAATCCTATATGTAAACTTTAATATCTAACCTTGATATGAAGCAAACACACAGTTTAGTTGAGACAAAGGTACCAAAACACAATCAAACAATCAAAAATGCAGAAGAGTTCCAGGTTGAGTCAAACAGAGAAACAGACACACTAGAACAACACGAGGGCTGAACGACAAACAGAGTGAAGCCGGCTTTTATGCAGCAGTGAGAGGTGGACAGGTGATCAGGCAGATGACGATCAGGTGTGCAGGTGAGTGAGTGCAGGAGAGTCTGGAAGCCCCGCCCACTCCTGAGAGAAACAAACAGGAAGAACAAAACAACACGAGGGAGGAAACACAGAGGAAAACACAGCAGACAAGAAACAATTAATATCTGACCTTGATATGAATGTAAAGAAAATTAAGTAACAACATGACTTTCATCAGACTACAGCAGTTATGACTGAGTGAGAGCTTTGAACACATGAGACAAGATGCTTCTGAACTTTGTAGAGTTGATTCTTGATGAACTGCAGCTAAATGCAACATGCAGACTGAATCAAACCCCCAACCTCCTGACATGATGAAGTCCTGCTCCACCTTCCAAACCACAGCAAAGGTGCAGCAGAAGCTCCAGCAGCTCAGCGGAGCCACCTGCCGTCTCTTTAGACCAGCAGAGGGAAGCAAGATGCTTTCACATGGAAAGATTCATCAAATAATGTTAATATTAAAAACAAAAATCCATACTTGATTTTAAATCATGCAAAGATGATTGATTTGACAGGAGCGTGATTCCCGGATGAAACAGCTCGTCTCATCCATATAACATGAGTGTAAATGGACAGATTTAACATCATATATAGTTAATATGTTTCAGCTTTATTGCATTTTAATAACACTGGAACATTAAGTCCACTACAAATTAATGCTGTGAGACAATGAAACATTCATACTTCCAGGGGGATAAATACCTTCAGAATGAACTATGAATGGATTCATATTAACACATTTACAGCCACTCTGCCTTTCTAAATATATTAATATAATCTTTTACATGTTACACTGTAACACGTGTCCTTTAATTAAACATTACATCAAATTAAAACACTTACTTTGTCCAGTCTTTATTATATAATACAATATAATCTATATAATCTTTCAATTCTGTTACATTGCTGTATGTTATGTTAAAGATATAGTAGTAAATAGTATATAGTATTTCATTTAAATATGCTGTAATTTATCATAGAGAACAGTCACTTTGCATTGGATCTAATGTAACCGCGGCACTGTTTCCTGTCAGTGTTGCTCTGCTGACACAGGAAGTCTGACCCGACATGTGACGTGCGGTGCAGAAATGAGAAAGCAGGGCTTGTTTGTGTGGATGTGGTGGCATCAGTCTGTGGCTGCTGCAGACAGAGAGCTGTTGTTTTTTTGCAGTAAACATGGAGAAACAGAGCAGGTAGAGTGAACCTGTCACAGGGATCAGATTCCTGCGAGCTGCGAGCGAAACAGCCCACAGACATGGGACTCGTTTTGTTCAACACGCTGCTGACTCCATCACTTCTGTCTCACCAGAGACATGCAGCCTCTCTCCATCACTGCTGCTGCTGCTCGTGTGAACTCAGTGGGTTTGATGGCAAAAAGTCAGAGAAGATAAACAAAAAAACCCACAAATATTACAGCGTTTTTCGTCATTGTTCTAATTTTTAAGGAGATGAGAAAAGCAACAAAGTAAATGTACAATGTGAAGCGTTTTTGTTGCAGCGCTGGAGATCGTTTACATCCTCGTGTCTCAGTAATTAAACTCTCAGAGAACAATGAGGATACTTGTTTAATTTTCCTGAAGAAGAGTTCAATGCAGAGCCGTCCATAATGAAGCACTGCTCCGCTCTGGTATTAATGGACACGTCTGGTAGTCTGATTACAACATATGTGAATGTCACAAACAACAGAAGGAAAAAAAACAACATGGCAGCAAATCCCTGAGCAGCAGAGAGCAAATAACTGGCAGATACGTAGAAACAGTCGGCTGTATTTATGTAAAGTCACCAGAATCTGCTGCGATTGATGTTTTATCTCAGTGTGTGTTTTTATAACCCCACAGGATAAATGCAGCGGAGGAAATAATACATATTTACTGTGAAAAAAAGGGGTGTATGTGACCATGGGCAATAATAAATCATTTGTAAAAGATTAAACTGATTGATTAAAGCACCTTAAAGTGATGTTGTGTTTTAAATCTCTGCACAAACAGCAACAAAGTCTCTTAGTCCAAGTCTTCATTCAAACCCAGGCAGAGTATCTGTGCATATAATCTAATATTACATCTACTTTGACATATAACGGCCATTTTTATACATCGTCCCTCCTTTTTCAGGGGCTGAAATGTGATTGGACGGCTGAATGACAGGCAGGTTTCTGGTCAGGTGTTGCCACATTTTTCCAGGACAAATTAATCTGTTGGTTGTTTTTCTCTGCAGCACAAATATATGAAAAGAAAACATGAGAACAAACATCAAAATGCATGTCAGTGTTAATATTTAGAGTCCTGAAGCTTTGGGTCTTGGTGGTCAGAGAGCTGCAGCGCCCCCCTGAGGCTTGAACAGGCGGTGAGCAGGATGTGAGGGGTCGGAGAGGAGCGTCTCTGTTCTCATTAGAGCTCTGTGAACATAAATGTGATTCAGCTGAGGGGGATCATTTATCCATGAGGTCGGATGTCAACATGTTGGACATCCATGATGGAGGAAGTGATGACGGCAAAACAAACGAGGAGAACAGAGCAGATTGTTGTGTTTTTTTTTTCTAATTTGGAAAATATGATTTGTTATTTAGTCTTTGCAGTGATGTGTTCAGGTTAATATGACCTGAACACATCATTGAGAGTAATTTAAAGGAGTCAGTGCTCCTGTGTTAAAGGTCAAAAGTGTAGGAATTATGTGAACAATAAGCCAGAAATGGATTATGAAATACATTGGTATGTTTTTATTAGTGTTTTATCACCTAAAAATAAGAGTTTCTGTTTCTTTATCACCATAAATCAGCATGTTATATCTGCAGAGGGTGCAGGTTTTCTCCAGCAGCCCAGAACGGACAGATCAGCTCTAAAGATGAACTTGAGTGTTTTTCCTACATCTCACAGTCACTGTGGGTTCTCATGCTCACATGGATGTGAAGGTAGAAGGAGCCAGGTGATTTTCAGTTCACACTGGACCGTTAACATCTGATGCCAGTTCAGAAAACAAACGGGCGGCACATCTGCAGGTCTGGCAGGTTGGAACAGAGTCTGCAAACATGATGCAGCTAAACTGAAGCTGTGGATGAATCCAGCTGCAGTGTTGGTGGAGCTGATCGTCTTTGTGCAGTGATGCTTTGACACGATCAGAGAGGAATGAAGCAGCAGGATGATGAGGCCGTGTGTGTTGGCTAATATTAGCACAGAAAATAAACAAATGAAACACTGCTGAGCTCCTGGAGGTCGTGACTCATTGTTGTCGTGTACAAACAGTCGGTGTGTGTGATAAATGATCCAGGAGGCCTGCAAAGAACATGATGAACATCACAGCAGCTTCAGAGCTCAGCACTGCAAACCAGCGATGTGCTGCGGCTCAATGATGACGACAGCTGTCTCACTCCCCATCAGACAGACCGGCAGCTCAGGGTTGAATGTAGGAAAATGGAAAAAATAAGGGCAGAATCGTCGTCATCCAGCTCTGGATATTCGTCCTTATCATGAGCTCTAAACATTCCTGCAGGCTCTCCAGGAGAACTCTGTTGCACTGTTTCTTCGCTCGTCTCTCGCTGTGCATTTTATCACAAATCCACTTTCTCTAATGTAATTTATTTAAATTTCCGGCCATGCAGCAGAAACTTGCTTCTGCTGAAGTCTTGTAATAAACGTCATATCAGTTTGGACCTTATGCCAAATGTGTGGAGCGAGAGAAAGTAATTCTTTTAAAACATCACGGCACCGGCCAAGTTCATTTAAAAAATATATTAAAAAGCTCATATTTTACTGTAAGCCATTGTGTTTCCCAGCTCATTATTAATAAATAGATTCCCAGTGTTTCTGGCACAGTTAATATGGAATTTTATTTCCTGCTTTCTGTATCTAAACTCTCCATGAAAATGAGAATCCAGGAGATATGGACTCTATAATTTAGCTCCAGCTGTTAATTATAACGTGTGTAATGACTTCCCCCAGCTTCTTTCACTTCGGCGCTGCCTTCTCCACGGAGCTGCAGCGTCCACCAGGCCTTTGTCCCAGATTCTCCAAATCAAATCCATCCTCCCAGAGACCATGCGAGGACAGTAAAAACAGTGTGTCAGACACCTCAGAAGCATCAGCTGCATATAAAAGCATATAAAGGCAAGTGAATGTGACCTGCAAACTTTAAAACAAGCTTTAAAGTGTGATGGAAATATAAATGAGTGCCAGCGCTGAAGGACCTCTTCCACACGTCGTTCACTGCAGCCCTGTCACAGTTTAGCTACGTGTTAAACATCACAAAGCTGCAGCAGCTAATTTTCAGAGCTGCTGCTGCAGAAATTGCTGTGGTAAGAGACAGGTCATCCCATCTGCGGTGCTCCATCACTCAAATTGGTTCAGCAGAGGGGCAGAAGCGTTTTAGAAAAGTCCCAGGCCGCTTAAATGAAACAAGAGCCCCGTGTCAAGTTTAAGTGGTCTAGTTTAAAGTTAAGGGCGATGCAGCACATTGCAAAATTACCTCCTCTCTGCACAGACAGCAAGCGCCGCCATGTCACTTACAAGTTAGCAGGAGGAGAAGCTGCTGGAGGATCTTCCCAGTGCAGGTAATGAAGGGTCATGACTTTCAGCACTTCCAAAGCTCGGAGCGCATGAGAGCTCTTTTTACCAAAGTGGAGGACAGATTGAACGGCTGGACGGCCGCAGGGAGAGAGTCGGTCATGGAGGACTCCTGGGAGAAAAGACTTTATTGATTTCAGCACAAACCGCAGAGAGACGGTGATGCATGTCAGCGACGTGCGGAGGAATTACAGGATTGTTAATGTTGTGATTGAAGGAAGGACGAGGTCAGCTGTAAAACTCCGTTTTAACACAGGAGAGGTGACATTTAGACATTATTCACCCTCTGAATGCTCTTAAACACAGTGGTGGTGTTGTGAAATCATCAGTGTTCAAGGTTTAATAACTGTAACACTCAAGAGTTGTGCTAAAAACATAGAAACAAGAGATCCAAGAAGAAAAGGAAGCAAAAACTACACTTAGAGATCAATTATTTATCCTCCTCCATCATACAATCAAAATTAGAGTGCTGGAATTATAACTTGTCACAACTTATTATTTTTGATTATTGTTCTTTTTTATTGCAGCTGTATTTTTTTTTAGAAATTTCATTTGTACAACTACTTGATACTTTCTGCAAACACCTTTGTGGCTTTAACCTGATCATAGAATCACTGTTAGATGTAAAAATATTAGTGTAAGATGATGTTTTGGTAACGTTTGGGCAAACACACTACTTGACTAGTCCTGATTAAATAAAACCAGTTTGCTGTAACAAAACAGGAAATGAAAAACAGTCACCAGGCTGTCGAGAGAAACGCTTTAAATCAGGCATCTTTAGAAAGAGGATTGGCATCAGCTTTCAAATTACAGCTGAATTATCAAATCAAATTACTGATTGAGACTTTTCAGATGCAGATCATCAAGTCGAGTTTATTTTTAAAGATAAGTTAAAAAAAAGAGTCTTCAGAAGCCTTCGGGCGGTCAGCTGATGTAAAACTCTTGTTAAGGTTTATTAAGGATCATGACTGGAGTTAAAACAGATCCTTTCACATCGTGAAGACAAATTTAGGAACAAAACTACGTGAACTGGTTTCTTAGAAGTTTGCACATCTGGCAGGAATCCAGCAGAACAAACAAACAGAAAATGCTAAAGTTAATGCAAACGAGTGGAGCACTTTCTTCTTGTAATGCAGATTTTAGCCACAAGAGGACAAACACTTAACCTGACAGAACGCATCCCCTCGTTCATGTTTCTTCCAGCTACTGACTGCAGTTTCCTGTAGTGACGACGCTGTGGTTAACATCTGGATGGTTTGAGGTTAAAGCTCGATTACTGAAGGTTGGATTGAAGATGTTTTGGCTTAAAATAACTGTTTCTTCTTCACAAACACGGCTGGAAAATGGCTGCAAGCTGCTAATAATTACTCTGTTTTGCCAGCTGAAACTCTTAACCTTGAAGTGAACTCAAACACTCGTGTGTTTGGCAGCCGTCCTGCCTCGCCGTCCTGCCTCGCCATCCCGGCTGTTTTGGTTCCTCATGATGTTTAGTTTCTAATGACACTTCTTAAAGCATGAACAATGAATTACCCCGAAGTCGGCTCTGTTTGCTCTGCTCCCTATGGACGCCTCGGTCTTCCATGCATTGATGGGTCATGTATAAAAGAGCATGCAGCTCATTGAAAATGTGATTTATCAGAAGTAAATGCAGCACAGAGAGCTTGTATAGTGCTGAATTATTCCTGAAGGGATAAGCACTGTAATCACAGAGCTTGTGGTACTTGCTCTAGTGGGCATCGCTCCAAGCACTTCATGCATTTCAATTTCTGCAGAATACATTAATATTGTCCTCCAGTTCTCCATGGTGACAGTGTAAATTATACATTTTCATGAGGAGATCACAGGAGAAGCAGAGCGTGGAACATGCAGTATTACAGTGCAAAGAATTTTCACACCACTTTAGATTAAAAGTTAATGGGAAGAGCTGAAGATGGGATATGATGAGGTGGTGTTCGCCCGCAGTCGTCCTCGCCACGGGGGCTTTTCCAACTCCACTTTTCAAATCTATGATTCACACATCATGACTGCTCACTCCAGCACTACTTTGATCAGCCGGTAGCAGAATCAGACCCTGACAGAGCTAATTAGGGATGTTTTCCTGGGAAGAAATGTCCACACACACACACACACACACACACACACACAGCTGCTCCAAGAACCGACACACACATTGTGTTTTAATGCAATAACACTCAAACAGGTTAAAACTGTCAGCGGCGGCGTTTTAACTTATTAAAGACAGAATGTGAAATAACGTTCAGAAACAAGATCATCACCGAATGACCACATAAAAACCAAAATGGCCGCCAAGAGGGCAATTTATTTTGTTTACTTGCTCCATCGTTCCCTCGACTGTAACTCGGGCGTTTTAGAAACCTGCCGGCTGCGTTCAGCCAAACAAAACACCACCTTCCTCCTCCAGCCGTCTGTGGAGAAAACAAACATCGCTGATATTTTACCTGAAAACCTTTTTCTTGCTTTAGGACTAAAAATTAAAAAAACACACATTTAAAAAACAAGTTGACAAAACTGTAGTGGATGAAAATTCACCAAATGTTCCCATTTTTACTGAACCAGGACGACAGATTTGACTGTTTCAGCATCCAGCGTTTCTCTGTAACAAGGCTGCTTGTTGCTTTGCATCATGTTTGATTGATTTCACAGTTAACGGGTTTCGTATAAAACAGCTGTGAGACAATAATACCTTTATTATCACCATGAGGGGGCTTTTGATTGGCTGCTGTCACATCAGCTGACTGACTCCCCCAGTTTGAGTTAAGTGGCTCTAATGAAGCAAATATACGTTATGTCCTTTTAATGAAACTCCACAAATAAGATTTAAATCAGAAAGTTTGAACAAAACTTTAAACATTAACTTCAGATGTTGTTTTCTGTGGATCTTTAATGATTTAAGTTCTGCTCAGAGATCAAATGAGACTGTTTGTTTTTTTCAGCAACAAAAGAAAAAACTAATTACATGTCCTGTAAATTTTACATCTCTATATATTTTTTTTTAGTATTATCCAATAGAATTTTATGCACTTGTTCTCATGAGGAGATGGAAACACTTTTCTGTAAAAGTTCTGATGTACAAACATTAAATCACATGACTGATGAGCCGTCCTGATCCTATAAATGTGAAAGAAACTGTTACTGTCAAAAAAATTCTAAAGATCCTGATCCATTTTTCTCTTAAACTAGGAGTGGTTGATGGGTTTGTGTTGTGAGGTAGAATAAAGAAGTTAAAAAGCTCCACTGTACATGCAAGAGCAGTTAAACTGAGTGATGATGCAGAAAGTCTGAAGCTCTTAACTTTAACAGTTTGAAGCGAAATAAAAAACTCTGCAGCTGATCATGTTGCACATGAACGGAGCGCTGCACAGTGATGTGCATGCAGCGTTTGCATCAATAACTTTCATTTACTCATATTTACATTAAATAATATCAGAATCAGTCAGAAAATATAACTGCATATGAAATAAAAACTCCGTCTTATATTATTAAATGTACAAAGTCCCCAAACGTAACAAAGGACGTGACCTCAGCGACTCGCTCTCAGCACATTTCACAGCATGTTGACTTCATACTGAGAGCTTTCATCTTCTTTGGGTTCTTGTCTTCAGTCAGCTCGAGCTGATTTGTGGTTAATGAGTTTATGGACAACAGACAGTAACAGTACCAGAGAGCTCTGACAGCCCGAACATGAACACGCTTCAAACAGCTGTATTTATAGCCGACTGGCTGCAATCAGCTGCCTCCTCAGGACCTGCAGTGGCTTTTACCTCAACCACAGGCTGTTAGGCAGCTCGTCAACATGACTGACAGCTGCTGAGGCTGGAAGAAACACCGACTGAGGGGGAGGGGGGCGGGGCGATTAATACACTGCTTCAAGGCCACCGATGCACATTAACAGCTCTGAATGCAACAGTTTCTCTCTTTAATCATAATGGATGCGACCAGAAGGATAATTTACAGACTGTCTCTTTGAAAGTGCATGTACAGAGGGTGTGAAAGACTGCTGATTCCTCCTTCACTCTGCTCAGTTTGTTTGATTCGTTAGTTGGAAAAAGAAGCTTCCTCACAGAACATTTCATCTCTCCATCTTTTTAATAGCACTAAAAGTTCTTCAGCTAAAAGTTTTCCCCCTTAAAACCTTTTCACAAAGCTGCTTAGAATCATTCACATCCGATGAAAGGGCGGGGCTGATGGATGACGTCATGTTTCATGAAACCGTGATTGGCTGTTTTTAAGGACTCTGTTGTCTTGAATTCATGACAGAAATCCTGCAGATAAATCTGGACCAAGTGTCACTGATTTAACATGAAACAAAGAGTCGAGTAAATAAAGTTTACAGACTAAAAACAGTGAATAAATGCAGCCAATCGCAGCTCGTTAGCACATAAGAAGCCTTGTGGCTGTCAGACTACGATAATCATGACTGATGGTGGTGGTGCACATGCAAACAAAAACCAAACTGCACCCAAGACCAGCTTTCACTTTTATTTTTTAGCAAACTTGTGCATGAAAGTTGGAAATCTCATTCAGAATAACTGCAAATGGAAAAAGAAACATGAGAAATAATTTGCCGAGAACTCAATGTGTCTTTCTCACTTGTGATCAGAGCCTCAGATGAGTGCGAACAACACTGGTATTGCTTGAAGTCTCCGTCACATTTCTACATTCAAGCAATAAACCACCATGACAGGTGGGTTGAAGCACGTTTGGCCAGTTCTTTTTCTGGAGCACAACACCTAATACATACAAACAAAGCTGTACGGAAACGAACCTTGTAATACATGACATGTGATCTTACTGTAAGTATTTATTGTATTAATGAGGAGCTCCATCACCTGTTACCTCAATGATGTGCAATGTAACAGGGCTGCAGGGGAGTAATGACCCTGCAAAGCAAATGCTGAATGAACTTGATCTTTCAATAAAACTGGGTTGGTCCTGGTGGTTGGTGAAGGAACTGCATCCTGGATTAGCCGTGCTGTGGTTTCTACAGCCTCCATACTGAGGTGATTCCTCTTCAAAAGCTGCAAAAGCTCAGCATCATTTAAAGATTTAGGATGTTTGTGATTTGCTTTTAGTGAATCAGGACTCCTCTTAACATTTCACAGATTTAGGAGCTGGTTTAAAAGCTAAATGCTTTATGACTTTCAAATGAAAAGTGATTAGTAATGTCGAATAAATTACATTTTGGAAGTAACTTGCTCAACACTGCTCCTAAATCAGCATGTTAGAGGCTATTTATAGCCTTAAGATGTTTTATGAATACATGCCAATGAATAATTAATAAAAATACACTGGTTGCATGTGGCATTTTTTAAATAAAATATCAAATTGATTAGAAATAAAAGGGGATATCCTGTAATTAAATAAAGCTCACAGTTTAGACACTAACTTTTTACACTGGTGTTTATTATAAAAACATCCTGCGCACATTTTTCACATGGACCGCCGTTTCCCTCTGCAGATGCATTCACGCTTCATCTTTTGCTTTTTTTTGCCTCCGGTTTAAACTCTCGTCTGCTCTGCTGGTTTCAAAATCTGTGTGAGCTCCACAAACAGAGAGATGGAGCCACACAGGATGTTTCCTTTTGCCCCCTTTGTCAGGTACCAGTTAGAGTATTTTATGAACTCTAAAAATAAAAATATGCAAAGTAGACTGAGACTGTGCAGCAAGACATGAAAGAGGGGTTTAAAAATGCTAAAAATGTGGCAGATAAAATGAAAGGAGCAAAGTTTCGTGCTGTATTTTTCTATTACAGGCAAGATATGGGGATGTAGTCGGGTGGATGGTGGGTGTTCAAAGTGACAGAGATACATCCTGAGTTCCTCCAAGGCAGAAAAAAGCACTTTGGTCGACGTTAAGGGAAGATTGTTTTGCTAAAGTAAACAAAGAATGAACTATTGTGAAGATTTTAGATGAAGAAACAGTAAATGCAGCGTTAAGCCTATGGAAACTCCATTCACAGCATCGACGTGCTGCAGTGACGTTTGTGTCTGCTGCTGCAAAACACGTCGTTCTCTGGTGATTTAACGAAATGAATTCATCTCCTGCATCATCTGCATCATCTGCATCACCTGCATCACCTGCATCATCCACATCTCCTGCATCTCCTGAATCACTTGCATCGTCTGCATCATCTGCATCACCTGCATCACCCGCATCTCCTGCACCTCCTGCATCTCCTGAATCACTTGCATCGTCTGCATCACCATCATCACCCAAATCACCTGCATCACCTTCATCGCCAGCATCATCCGCATCTCCTGCATCTCCTGAATCACCTGAATCGTCTGCATCACCTGCATCACCTGAGCTTTAAAAGACAGAAACAATGCTAAGATAAGGAATGTAACCGCCTCCAAACTCTGCTAGATTTTTATTTTCCTCAAAAACACCTTCCTGTTTTTCTGCCCTCAGCTCAGCCTCTCAGACTCAGTCTTCATCACATAATACCAAGCAAATGCAAAAAGGAGAAGAATGAAAAAAGAAAATCATAAATATGAGATGTGATTGATGAGGCCTCAGCCTCTTAAATAACCACAGAGGTCTGATTCAGTTATAATTGGTGAGAAGGTGGGAGATGTTCTGAGGAGCCAAAACATTAAGTGATTCACAGTCTGTTAACACAGTTTTGAAGGCGATGCTGCGTTGAGTTAAAGTTGTGTTAAATCAGACAGGACAGAGACAAAGACAGAACAAGAGAGAGTGAAAACAGAAGGAAAGAAGAGAAACAGATGAACTGAAAAAGACAAAAGAGAAACAAAGAGACTAAGTGGACGCCGATGAGACACAGGATGGATAATCAGCTCAGGTGAAACAATCAGAAACCAAAGCAACAAAATCTTGACAGAAAACCTGAAATAAAACAGGTTATAAACTCTGATCATGTGAGCTGAGAGCCGGTGAGGAGGTTTTACTGCTGGAGGAACATTTTTAAATCTGGTTAAACATTAAAAAACTTCTCCTCAATGAGCTTCAGCCATCTGACTGACTGTTTAAACAGTCCTACAAACACAGAGTTACACAGGTTATGAACCTGCTGGAGATGAATGAATGAACCAGTTTCTGACAGTTAGTTTAAGATACGAATGCAAACAAGTTTTAATACACTTTTGTGTAAGTTCTATTAAAATGGTGATTCACAGGACTCTGAAAGCAGATCAGAATGAAAACTCATGATGAGTTTTCTGACTTCCTGACTGTTTTTCAGAGACAGTGACACCAAATGTGAATAAATCATCTGTTTCTGAGTTTTTACTCTCTGTGCACGTTCACTGCTAACTGTACATTTTGCAGGAATCTGCTGACTGAGCTGAATAAAAAAACAAAAATGTCCTGCTAATCTCACTCGGTGGCTCTTCATTTTTAATCCTGTGTGCTAAAAGTGATGTGCATGAAGTCGGTGTTTGAGCAGGTCGTTGTTTTTTGGAGTCGCATGCTGATGTTCTCAGACGCCTGCTGGACTCGGAGCTAAAACACCACAGATCTGTTCCTCCGCTGGGATCAAACATGCAGAGAGCAGCTGCTCCCTCCTCTTTTCTGACAGCAGACTCATTACTAAATGGCAAACCCCCCCCACAATGAAAACCTGGGAGGCAGCGGGGTCTTTTTTTTTGGACTGTTACCTGGCAACGAGACGACAACATCCACAACAAAGGACGCAAACTCTGTCACATCACTGGACTTTTTCCTTCAGATGCCAACAATGAATCTGTTTTTTTGATCAGATTTGTTTAGCGAACCTTCAGGCTCTGCATCGCTGTTTTCAAGCAGCTCGCCACAACACGTCCACGTCCCCTTTTTACAACAGAAATACATCAAATTATCTTTTCCCTTAAAATCCTCTTCATCAACCTCCACTTAAAGCTCTAAAGGGGCCAAAACTTCAGACACCTCAGCCAGAACTCCATCAAAACAATCTGTCCCAATGCTGTTTGGGCTTTCAGAAGGCTTGTTGACAGTGGAGCTGTGAGTGAGGTCATATTAACCTGAATTGGAGCCTTAAATGGATCAATTTCCTTATTTTCACGCCCATAAACGGACTCTTTCTGGGACTAGAGGCCACGGCCACTTAAACACAGACGCCACAAACTCAGCTGAGCTTCATTAACAACATGGCTCTTATAAAACAGGAGAACTAATCCAACGTCCGCCATCAAACCATCAACAGACTGCCTCCATGTGTTCAGACTGATCCTGTTGTTTCCCACAATGCATTCTGTTTGCAATATCAAGATCTCCAGATAACACGTGAATGGGATGCGACCGCATGTGCACGATTACAGCTAATGAATCTCAGAAATAAAAAGAGTGTAATTGAATTGCCTTTTTTTTAACTTTTCCATATCTCTTCATCTTGGCCCAGCCCACTTAGCCAATAAAACTATGCACTTGTGACAAGACAATTAATTTCCCTGATAAAAGATGCAGCGATGAGGATCTGACTTTGTAATTTGTAATTACTGGAGTGTAAATATGTGAAGTAATGTTACAAGAATGATCCATTTCTCTGTGGGAAGCTTAATGAGGCAGATTCACATCAGGATGACTCTGACTGTTAATAACTCTACAGTATCCTGGTAAGCCGCGGTAATCAAAGACAACAAGCTCCTCATCAGCATCCCCGCAGATAAACAAGATCCTTTTTGATCAAGAAAAACTGGCTACCAGCGAATAGTCAGCCCTCATTTTTCCCTTTTTCTCTGGCTGAAGTGTGAATGGATTGCTCAACATAACACTCTGTTATGACTAAAATGGAATTCACATGCTGCAAAATGTAATTTTTTTTTTCAAATATCAACAAGTCTCCTTCAAGGCAAATAATAAGAGAGCCAAGACTGAGCTCTGCCACCAAGCAACACTTCCTGGAGCTGCTCCGCTGCCAGTGAATGAGCTGGCACTTACAGTATCCAAGGTGATTTTCTGAGATATGCGAACACTTTCTGCCTCACAACTGACAGCCACAATGAAACGAAGCTTATTCGGATGTTAGAACTCAAACAAAACACTCTGTTTGTTTGGAAAATTAGCTTGTAATTTGTTTTAAATGGATCAGATCCAGACGGGGTCTCTGGGTGGCGACATGGATTAAAGGAGCAGTTCACCGTTTTTTTAAAAATAAGCTTATCTGTTGTCTTTGCCAGAGCGAGATGATTGATAGACATCAGTGTCACATCTGTAAATACATAGTCCAGATGTGGTTATCCAACAGAGTAATGGAAAACAGCTGCCACTTTTGGAGCTTTCAGCAGCATAAAACACGAGATTCAACGCTAAGATTTTAATTTAGAGACTAAAATCTGTCAGAATTAAGATAATAAAACTAATATGATACATTTAAAACTCTACAGACTTCATGGACTCGAGTGAATGAAGACGTGAAGTTCAGACTGTTATGTTGACTAGCCAGTGACAGCTGATCCAGCAGGGGGCGCCCTCACATTTTAAAACACATTTTTAAGTAGACATTATTTTGATAAACTTATCACATAAATATCAGAAGTTTTAACTGTTTATTACCAGTCGAGGTTCAGAGTTTTGTTAGTTGCTCTTGTAAAGCTGTAATGAAAATAAAACTACTGTATTTTAACTTAAGTACTGGATTACTTATAAATAATTGATTAAAACTTGGTCAAATTATCTCTAGATATATTGAACTATCTTATTCTAAATAAATGTATAGTTTAAGTCACCATAGTTTAGAATTATTTTACTTGACTGCTGATTCTGGTGTAAATCACATGTTCAGATATCTGGTTTATAAAAGTTGCATCTTCTCTCTCTGGTTCCTCATTTGACCTTTTAGATTTTCTGAAGGATTTCTGCTGATTATTTCCCTGTGACACGCTGCAGAGCTCCGTCATGAGGGCTTGTTAATTACATCCAATTAGGCGCTTATTGTTTCTAGATTTCCACAGGATTCAATTTACACATTTGATTAGAGTTTGTCCCGAACTTAAAGGTTGTAGTTAATCACAGCGACACTTCTCTGCGCCTCTTTACTGCCTACATTTACTTACAGCGGTGGAGAGCGCCGGTGTTTTCTGTAAACAGCAGAGAGGATGCGGTGGGATGCAGCGTGTCCTGCATAGATATGAATATTTTATTGGGCCGCTCAGGGGTCACTGCATGTCAGCATGACAGCCACATAAATCAAGAGCCATATCAAGCAGGACGATGTTCCTGAGGTGCAGCAGACTGTTAATGCAGAGCCACTGTGACCCTTTTCTGCCGCTGACAAACAAACGCACAACGGGAATGCAGATAATGGGTCTCATTTATCAACACATTTGTGTTTTTATTTCTGCATAAAATGAATAAACTCAAAAACCGAACGTATCTCCAACTGGGAGCCACGTTGTGCGACTCAGTTTGAGCCACGCAGAGCGAGCGACTCTGCTGCTGCGTTAAAAACTCTGACAGATGCTTTAAAATCTATTTCCAAGCAGTTTTTTTGGTTTTGTTTCCGTAGTTGTAGCCGTTACAGCCGTCACTCCTGGTTTTGAAGGCAGAGCTCTGCAGGACGCAGTGACTCTGCTCTTCACTCTCCACATCTACATGTGTGATGGAGAGAATCTCCATGTTGGAGAACAGATTCAACATCCTGCATGATGTCCGTCTTTGACCAGGGAACTCAAGTCTCCTCCACCTCCACCTCCACCTCCATCACATCATCACCGTTACACCTCTGATTGGTCCACTGGTCATACTGGTGCTCCTTTTTTCCCAGGTTTCACCCTTTAACACCCCACTTTCACCAGCACTGCATGTGTCTCCTGCACCTTTCTGCCCGTCCTCCTCCGTCTGCTGCAACAAAGCATCTTCCACACTCATCCAATCTGTCTCCTCTCGCACTGCCGCCATGCTAACAGTTGGTGTCGGTGACGCCGTTGTTACAAATCTCTGCTTTGTTAATCAGCTCAGATGCAACTTTCACCCTCAACATCTTTGAAAAACTCTCGGCTTCACTCCTGACGAGCGAGAAAGTAACAGCACACGTCAGTGTGAACAGTCAGCAAACCAAGCTGACAAAAACTGACACAGATGACTGTATTCGTCTGTTCGACCTGTTCGACTGTAAGAATCCTCTTTCATTCACACTCGGTTGTGGAGTTTGGCTGTTTAAAGCATCATACCTGGTCTCAGTCTGAGTGCAGAGCTCATAACACCGGTTTTATTGACAACGAGCTGCAGGCGAGTTTTCTGAAACTGACTCCATCCAGCAGAGGTCATGAACTTATCAATATATAATCATCTAAAAAACTATGGAGTGATGGTTTAGGGAGTCAGCTGGAGCTGCACGTCTCCATGCCAAACACATCCTGCATCTCAGCAGATTATTTCAACTGTAACAAGTCCAGTTTCTCCTCACTGCTCCGTCAGCGTCCCACCACCACCCAGCATCCACCTGCAGGACCCGAGAGGAAGTGAAGATATTTACTTATTACAATTTATAAATCTTCATGTGAACACATCTGTGGTGAGCGATAGCCTATATGACAAACTCTATAATAAGCAAATTCTGACACAGTGGAGTACGGACAGAAATGCAAACTGTAGCTCCCCTTAGTCAATCGGGTACAAGCAGTTCTTTAAAACGGGCCTTTATTCAGCGTCAATTATGCCTTCAATCTTGCCGTGAGAACTAAAATACATAAAATAAATAGACAATATTAACATTCACTGGACAGTTTGTCATGAAAGCATCACAATCTGGCAGAGAACAGAGGGAGAAGGAGACCTATATAACGTGGGGACAGACAGGTGCAGGTGGTTGAGACTGATTGGCTGAGGGAGCGAGTGAGTGGTGATGAGTTCAGGGTGACGCAGAGACAAATTCTAATGTGAGTTGTCTGACTGATTAATAAATATATATAATAAGATTGTTTTTTGTTTGGCCAGTTTACCTTCTTATGGGACCTAAAGATCCATTAAAACACTTTCAAAACCCATCAGCTTGCTCATCAGCCAGGTTTTAAAGATACTGCACATATTCTCTTTGGAAAAAAAAATGGAAAAACAACAAATCTCCAAAATGACAAAAAGCAGACTTGAAGTGTTGAAACTGATGATTTAGGTAACTGAGTTTAAATGGATTCTGATGTCCTATAATGTGACATGCAGTGTATATTAGTGTTTTATCCTTTACTGCTTCCACTGGACTCGGTTTCATGACTGAATTTGCCTCCTTCTTTCTGAGAAAAACCTGTTTAGAAACTATGTGTTGCATCCTGGAAGGAAAGAAACCAAAAACTGGGTTTTTAAATCTGATGAACTTTATTGCTTTTAGCTTTAATTCAAAGCTTCCCTGCAGAGGTGGCTCTTAGTTTCAGACAGTGCAGGTCCTGCTGCTGCTGCTGCTGCTGCTTTTGTTGTGGTCTCACACAGATTCATTCATTCCTGTAACAGTTCCTGTAAGCAGAGAGCAGCTCTTAAATCAGCTCCCAGAAACAAGCTAATCACAGTTAAAACTGCTGCTTCCATCCCTGCTGTTGAACCAGCTCACTCCTGTTTAATCAGTGTAAGATCCCTTTGCCAGTAAGTCTTTTATCTGCCAGGATTTTATCATTACCAATAATATTGATTTTTTTATCATTACCGAGTCTCGGATTAATCCTGATAAATGTGTCCTGCTTATCGAGTCCCTTCATGTATCAGCCTGGTTCGACGGGCCGAGGACGCAGTCATGCACAGAAATCATCACAGTTGTTGCCTGATCGTGTTCGGCTGCTTCTCCACCTTTGAGCTTCATTCACAACCTTTACTGATCAACTTCTAGATATTTTTAATTAGAAACACTGTGAAGCAGTCTGTCCGTTTCATACATGTGTGGAAGATGTGAACCTGAAGCTTTAACTGCATCAAACTCTCTTTTTAATACGAATAAATGGCAAAGTGTCTCTGTAGTTGAGCTCGTCAGTGTTTTAAACAGCAGATATTTTAGATTCTGTGGCTTCAGTTGGATGTAAAAAGCAGAAACCTGCTTTTCTGCCTCAGATGAATGAAGGAATAAGGTGCTTAAAGCAACAATGCAGGACGTCTGTGCAGGAAATAAACAGGATAAACACAGAGGCTGCACTTATTCTCTAAAGGGATTTAATGTCCGTTTATCAATGTGAAGTCAGAGAAGCAAGAAACCTTCAATTTTCTGACTTTTCATAAACGCAGTCTGTGACTTTGCATCAGTTATAAACCTTTACATGTTGTGGTAGTTGTTACAGGTGCAGGAGTTGCACTTTCTCAGGCTGAAAATGTAAAATAATGAAGCTAAATGAAACTTCTTCAATGTTAAATGAGAAATGTGATTCTCTCCTTTGTGTTGTGGTTTGTTTGGATCCTTTGTTTTGTTCCTAATATGATAAAAAAAGACCATCAAACCTTTATTTATGTCTGTGTTTGGGTCCTTTACCTTCACTAACCTGAGACTGCAGAGGTCTGTGAGTTAAACTTGAGTCCAAACTCTATAAAACACAACCGGTCCTGCAGAAGAAGTGTGTGTGTGTGTGTGTGTGTGTGTGTCTGTGTGTGTCTGTGTGTGTGTGTGTGTAGTTTTCATGGGAAAGCAGGACTCGACCTCGCCAGCCGAGAGCGAGCTCTTAGCAGCAGGATTACTCCTTTTTTTTGAGAGAACAGTTCAGCTGATTAGAGTTCAGAGCATCTCAGAGCTGATTTGTCCCACAGAGGGAAACCTCAGCTGCTTCTCTGCTCCTTTTGATTCTGTCCTTCCTGCAGTGCAGCTCCTGATTCACATTCAGGAGCAACATGGACGACGCTGCAGAGAACAAACCTGCACACTCTGCTTTCACTGCCAAAGGTCTGTTTTTGCAATGAGAACAGAAATGTACTGACTTTAAATGTGCAACTGGAGGACGAGTTAAACCTCCAGTGTCATTGAAGTGTCACAGACCAACAGGTGTGTAATTCACTGAAAAGTCTGAATATCATCCTGCATTGTCGGTGCTAAATGAATCAGATCCTGGTGATTGGCAGCATGTTTTTGGGTTAAAGAGAAAACTGCTTTAGATTTTCTGTTCCAGGATCTGATTGGACCTCATGTGTCTCATATTTAATGATAAACAAATGGAAAGGGGATAAAAAAGAAGCGTTTTGTGTGCTGAGATTAATGACAATGTGGCCGAGAATCAGCAAAAAGTCCATTTTCCAGTGTGATGGTGATAAAAACAGCTGTCGAACAGCTGCAGTACGAATAGAAACTGGTGTTTTTTAAAGACCAGCATCACAAAACTTAAGGTTCCATACTTTGACAGTAAACACCAGGACTGACTCTCACTGAAACATCGCAGCATCATTATGAATCTGATTTCAGTCAAACTGAGGATTTGAGCTCGAACCCACAGAGTCACAGAGAGACAGACCGGATCATTTAGAATCAACTGCGTTTGTTTTCTGCCTCTTTAAAGTGAGAAAATAAATTACAGAATTGAAAGAATAAATACTGCAGCTTTGAAGCAGGGCATCAACAAAAAAGAAGAAGAAGAAGACACAAGTCATGTTTTAGGGAGATGAAGCGCCGCAAAAACACTGAAATATTTTTCCTTTTAACTGCTTAACGGAGGAACAACACACCTGTCAAGGATCAGCTTCAAAGCGTCTTCAGTAAACACGCCGAGCCTTTCTGCACACTGTACGTCTCCGAACGCATCTCTGAATCCCGACCAGAAGCTCAGAGCCGGAGAACCGGGTCTCCTCAGGTCATGTTGTGTAGCACTTCAACAGAATCACAATGTCATCCGGTCCGACCAAACACAAACTGATAGATGCTTTTAGGCTAATTACCCACAGTCCTTTGCATATAAAAGCAGCGATTGATGATTTGAATCCACAGTTGAGAACAGCAATTATAAAGATAAGCAGAGCAAAGCAGTAATAGATATATCTGTGCCGTCCGATATGTCTCCGTTTCACAGCATATCCAAGAAATGAGAGATAAAAGAGACTTTGTGTGGTTGATCTGTATGCAGAGCGGCGGAGGGACGGGAGTGTGTTCCTCTCTGCGAGCAGGTACAAACACAAAGGATGAATGATGCAGAATGCAGTGTGAACGCAGCGAACACAAAAGGTGCAACACGATGCAGAGAATGTAGAGAGCGTCTGGTGACGGGATCATCACGGGTGTGAACACACTGATGTGCTGACTGAGGTCGACACAATGCTGAAATACACAACACTGAGATTCAGGAAAAGACTCCACGCTCGGGTCAAGAAAAGTAAAAAATTAAGAAGCATTGAAGCATATTTTTAAAAAAGACAACAACAAATCAAACACTAACATCAATTCAACAGTATTTTTAAGTTGTTGGATGAAAAGAGATCAAGACTCTGACCTTCATGGGTCCAATTACAGCATTATGATGTCAGAGACTGCAGGGTTTCAGAGCGTCAGCAGCTTATAAAGCTGAGCAGAGTTTGAACACTAAACATTATGTAAGAACTGGAGACAGGCAGCTGATTAGCGGCTACCTTCGTTAGTCTCCGGATTATAAGAGACTCAACAATAAACCATCTTCCCCTGGATGTTACAGAGTGTTGCTTTAAGGTTTCAGAGAAGTGGGATCATATTGAGATGGTCCATATTTCATCACAGACAAAGACGGTTTTCTTTAACCAGGAAAGAAAAAGGCCTTAAAAGAGCTAAACAGCTCCAGAATGAAGCCGTAAATGTTGGAGTATTTACGACTTGCTTTATATAAAAGAGCAAAGCCTCCACCGCTGACTGGGAGTCTGGGTCGCTCTGAAAAACAATAAAAAAGAGAGACGGAGCTCCAATAGAACTTTTTAATATTGCAACAGGGAACTTTTGGGCAGGACGCCTGTCTGCAGCGTTTATTCTGACAATTTACCCTCCATGGCGGCTTAATTATCCGAGTACGGCGGGACGGCATCCACAAAAATATGACACAAACTCTTTTAAGGGTCTTTTGAGGTCTAAAATAGGTTTATTAATCATCATCATCACATTTTTACAAGATAATTCAAGCTGCATTTGCAGTTTAACAGGTGAACTTTTTTATTTTTAAGGTGAAAGGGAAACATATTGATCTGGTTTCAGCCAAGTTTCTGTGATCAATAAGAAATCTGGATGATTTGAAAGAGAAAAAAAGTCATTCAATGAAAAAGAGACTCGATTACAAGTGAAGTCACTTTCATGAGAGCGGATCACATTCGCTCTGACAGAGTTAACAAAGGAAGACAAGAAACAGTGATTAAAATAAAAATACATGCATTTAAAAAGAGCTGCTGCTCCGTTTGCAGAGACTCGTCTCCTTCCACAAACACTTGTTATCTTGTTCAATTGAAATCATCTGAAAACTGGAGGAAAAGTTCTGCAGTCAGCAGAGAGCTGTGCTGTTATTAAAAATAAATTACATTTTGCTGTGAGAGCGATTGGACCCTTTGTGTGAGGCCACGAGTGTGACTTTTATATGAACCGAGCCGTTCCAGCAAACATTAGAGTGATCAATAAGGCTGAAAGTGGAGGAACACGGCGCCCGAAGCTTCTGATTCAAACCTAAATAAACTCACTGTTCCTGTAATCAACCTTATAATTGGAAATGGAGATGCTTCCAAACGAGCCCGACAATTACCATCATCATCTGCGAGAGGAAACACACCCACAACACGCCGGTTAAGTGCAATAAAAGGAGGATGAGGGGATTCACTCAGCACTGTATGTTTATAATAATGGCCCATTAACTCCGTCGCATTTGCATTTTCTCAGGTTTGTCAGTTAAATTAAGCTTCTTTTGCCTTGAAATTTCTCTGATTACAAGCTCATTAGAACATAAAAAAACACCTCATTTCTTATTTCCATCATTTCCTGTTTGAGATTTTTTTTACAAACAGTCTCAGAAATAAAAGGTCTGAGTGAAGCGTCCTCTCTTTCTCTTTGAAGCTGCTTCCTTTGGGGAAAAGAGAGAATAAAGAGGAGGTGAAAGTGTGTGCAGCATGCAGATCGTGTTTTTATATCGCTCTCTCCAACTCTGATTACATTTCTGTGTGAATATAAAGACAAAACTTGAGCTCAGTCGCTGTAATCTGCCATGTTGGGACGCTTTTATCTTTAAGGTTCAGTTCTCAAATTGTTAATTCTCTTTATAATTTGAATTTTACTTTGCAATTATACTCAGAAATGGAAACACATTATGATTATTGGACTGGACTGAGACGATTGCACATCCTATAAGAGATGAAGGCTGAAAAAACACAGGAAACACTTAATGAAAACATGAGTTGAAGTTAAATAGAAGCTTTTTGTTGAAGTTTAACACCTTCAAACTGCAGCGGATCAAACCTGTGCAACACAACACAAGCTGACATCTTATCAGGTGAAAGAGGAATCTTAGAGCTGGATCACTAAAGTTATGAGTTAATGAAGAACACAGCAAACTTGTGCATATTAAAGGAAACGCTGCTCACAACCTGAAACTACGACGTCTAGACGGATTCATTGGAAATCAATGAGCTACATCACATAAACATGTTTCAGCAAAACCAGTTCAGTGAGTCAGCACATTAAAGCAGCGTCCTGCTGCTGGAGAACTTAACTTAACCGCCTGTCATTATAGTTTTAACTTGAGACGAGTCTGAGTGTCTGCTGCTGAAGATAAAAACATATTTTCCATTAAACTCTCAGGTTAAAACACGTTCAACGGACGTCTGACAGCCAATCAGAGCAGCTCTCTTCAGTCACAAACGATGTTGTTTCTCTGTGTTTTGTGTTGAAACGTCACGTCTTTGGTTTGGAGCTCAAGGACAGAAGTCTGTGTGAGCTTCTCTACTTTATCCCCTCGGCGAACAGTATTGATCTGAGGTGCTGAATTAGCATTTCATATCAGCTCTCCTCATTTAAAATGGTGATTGCTGATATCTCACCCAGGACAAATGGTTGGCTGGGGAATTGGAGCTGAGGGCGATACCGATCAGCCACAGTGAGTTAATGAGCTTATCATCACAATGTAAATAGCGGCGTGTGTGTGTGTGTGTGTGTGTGTGTGTGTTGATTGCCTCAGGGCCCGTCCCTCCAGTGGAAGTGTCATGGTTAGTAATCAAAGGATGAACCGGAGGAGAATTACAAGCGACTGTGTCACGTATGAAAGTGACAGCGTCGCTTTTAAAGGATGATTCTGTGACAAAACTCCATCAAATGAGCCTCTGAGCTCGTAACCACGACACAAGCTGCACTTATTGATCCCTCGCCACCAAATCAAAGGGAATTAATTCACTGAGCAGATCTGATGGTCAGTGAGTCTTTCGACATTAAAATCATAAATGTAATAACAAAAGCTTCTTACAGCTTAAACTGATCATTTTTATTAAACTGAGGTTTGAGAAGGTTTTTAATGATACTTTTGTAAATAAGCTGATGATGGTTAAAACTTTGTGCTGACGTTTATTATCTATAAAATTTTACTTCTTAAAAACTCCCTGTGGAGCCGTTTGGGATGTTCAGAGTGTTAAAAGCAACAACTGCATTTAACGGACGCAGTCAGGCACCACGTTGTTCCTTGTTTTGATGCTTTTTAGAGTTTAGAGTTGGTTTGTTCTGGTTTACAGACATTTTTAAGACTTGTAGACGACTTGTGATCACATCTCTTTAGTTGTCTCGGGTTGCTGTGGAGATAAAAAGGAGCCGGGAACATTTAATGAGTCAGAGTGTCCTCGTGGACTCTGACATGTCTCATGTTTTGTTGTTTGTACGTTTAATGGTTGGAAATGAAAGAGCAGGGAGAGAAAACTGAAGGTGACGTCAAAATCTCAGATCTGTTTCTTTGTCAGGCTTCGGAGTCACATTCCCTAAAACATGAACAAAATGAGTTTCCCTCATCAGATGTTTGGACTTTGTCCTGATCAGCATGCAGATCAATCCCATGGAAATATGAGCTTCCATGTTTGCAAAGATAACAATCCATGCAGATTTTGTTTTGAGTCTCAGTCAAAAAAAAGTCTTAGACTGTTTCCTGTTTTGCACAAATGCTTCACACTCATTTGATGCAAAGATGCAAACAATAACTTTCTGAGTAAGTTTGTAAAGTCACATCACTCGATCATCATCAGCGCCTGAGTTACTCGGGTCTTGGGTCGGCTGGACGGCTTCGACCTGGAGGGAAAACATCCGTTTGTGGAAGCAGTGCAAAGAAACAGGCGGTCAGATCCAGCCGTGCAGAGGAAGCAGGGACGGGGGGGGGGCTGTGCACCTGATGCTGTGATATGATCATGTTGGAGAGCAACAAGCTGCCGTTGTGCTGTTTGTGCAGCAGCTCAGGCTGTTTAAGACAAATCATCTTTATTTTAAACTCAGAGTTTCTGAGTCTGAAGGCAAACAGAGATAAAACACCAAAACCTGCCGTTATTCTAAAAAGTTTACAATCAGCGTCTGATCAGCTGACGGTTCATGTCAAAGCCGAGCAGAAAAAACAGAAACGACAGATTCAGTAAATGAATTTCAGCGTCATAATCAGGCCACGAACATAAAACTGTGCTCACACGCGGCTCCGAGTCTAATTGTTGCAGTGTTTCTGCAGCAGCTCCTCTCCAGAGGGAGACGGGAAAACTAACTAACTGTGTTTCTGGCTGTGATTTCACCACTCCACTATTTATATCTACAGACAGGCTCTTTCAGTCAGACAGCAAAGCGTCGCTCCAGGCTAGCTTCATAGCAATCTCCTGCTACTTCTTCCACACTGTCATCTGTTTGTTGTTGCATTGATTCATGGGATTGGAAGCTTCATCAGGCTCGTACTCTTTTCTGCTGTTGTTTCTTCTGCACTCACGATGCTGCCGGAACAGAACAGAGCGCTCACTTTTTCTCATCTTGTCAGAGTTGTTATATTTTCACCAAACAAATGAGTCATCAGGAAATGGTACTTTTGCTCGTCCTCCTCCAGAAAGATGTGAGGTTCTTGCTCCTACTTATTGTTCTAAGCTCTCCTTCAGCCTGAGCATTTCCCTAAAGCACACATTTTGGCATAACGCACACTCTATGGGGCTCGAAACCTCCATTTCACTCCCAACGTCCCCCAATTAGACCTGAAATCCATAGGCTCATTAGACGGTCGAGGTTACGGGGTTCTCTCGTTCCCCTGACGTCTCTTTCACACTAACAAGACAAACTCTGTTAACATGGAGCCTCCAATTATTCAGAAAAATGTGGCAATGTTGGTGGAAACACAGTGAACAGCCCTTTGTCGGTAATTTGCCGTGGCCCGTCTCCGTGACACTCTCTTGAGAACGGAGTCTGAGTTTAAAACGAATAAAAACATTTGTTATTTCGAAGTGTTGAAGAGCAAAATCTGTCAGCCTGTTCGGAGAAAACTGTGTTTCTTATGTAAGCGAGGACGTTCAAATGTTGTAAAATCTCATGTTAATGGAAACTCCACTGCACATAAAGACTCATCGAGGCTTTTTGTCTTGATTATTGCGACTCAGCCTGTGAAAAACGGTAAATCGAACCACGGCGGCCTATTTCTGAGTGCTGCTACTTGACGGCTCATTTTAGAAAACAGAGATTTACTGTGATGGAATAAAATTGTATATTTGACAGACATTGATTCTTCATGCATATTTTTACCCAGTCTCAGCAGTAAGAGGGAAGTTAGTTTGCCTATCAGTGGATTGCTGTTTAAATAACACAAACTCAGTGTTATTTTCACATCGTTCTGGCTTCACGTTCTAATTAAAATGATAATAACGTTCATTTTTAATTGGTCTTCTGTGTCACATCTGCTTTGCTTTCTTATGTGTTATTCATATATTTTACACATTCAAACAGACTTGATTACATGTTTTCCAGCAGCTTCCTCATGTGACCCTGTGACCTCAAATAAATACTGAAAAGTGCATCAACATCTGATGAATCTGATGCATCTCTTATGATTGTGTTTTATCTTATATGACTGTTATAATGAAAAATTAATGAGTTTTATATTAATAGCTTCCATGTGATGAGTTCCATTAATTCCAAATTATATAAATAATACCTGCTGGTATCTGCTCTCTGATCACAGTGGGGAACTTTTCTCCTTCTTCTCACATTATCCATCAGGCTGCTGCGTGTTCTCAAGTCAGTGAGCAAAAGGATGCGTTCAATACGTTTAGGAAAATTTATCATCAAATATTACAAGTTAAATGTTAAAATTTACGACCCACAGAGGAACTCCATCCTGGTGAGAGTGAAGGAATAAGCTTACAGTGTAAATGTCACTGGAATTCAATATGGACTTCATTTCCCATCATCCATTGCGCCGGGACGACCAAAAAGCATCCCTGAATGAACTGAAGCGCAAAATGAGACTCAAACATTTTATCATCAGTCGTTTGACATCATTTATTTTATGAAATAATGTTTAAACTTTTTCTGTAGCTTTTCTCGGAGGATTATATGTTTTTAAGAGCGTTTTATTCTGTGAAACACACGTCGGTGTTACTTTTTAACTGTCCCTCTCTCGTCCTGCCCGATGCGGAACTAAAGTTACGAGGCAAACATGTCAGAGTCCAGGAGCTGCTACAAACCTGTGAGCCATGTTCTGTTTGACATGGATGGATTACTGTTAGGTCTGCAAAAGTATTTTTACTCAAGTATAGTTTTGTTAACCATTTCACATTAGGTGACATCCACGCTAAAGACAGACTCATTCATTCAGTTTGGCTGCCGGTGAAAGTGTAGCATGCCGAACTTCATTCAACAAACAAGAAGTTCATGATTTCTTTCCTCATGGTCAAAAAATCGCATCGCATTGAGTATGATTTCATGATAATTCTACAACATTATAATCTCCAGTTGAATTCGGCTCATATTTGAAAAGGCGATCTGTTTTAAAAATCTTTTAAATTCAATGTAATGTTAAACTTCTTCCTAACCGGACAGACGTAAACTTACCCGGTAGATGAGTTGCAATGTGGGCTTCACTGACAGTTGGAATTTATTGATTCAGATTTTGTTTGTCACTCATTTATAATTGATCTGCTCAAACGTGTTTTTAACACTTATACACACTTACTGACGAGTTTAAAGTGTATCACGTCATATTTCACCATCATGTGTTTATTTTTGTTAAACATTACTATATGTTTAAATGATAAGCATATTTAAAAAAACGATTTAGACTGGATAATTCATGAAAGAAAATACCATGGTTATCATTTAAATACAGTTGATCTTGATATTGATATAATTCTTGAATTAAAGTGTGAATGAAGTTAGAAAGTCTGAGGCGCAACACATGCTTTTAACATGCAGATTCAGCCCATCACTTTACACACACATCGCTTTACTTTTTGAGTCTAAGTTTAAGTCTAAATCTCCTGTCTTTCATGTGAATACAGTGCTGTGTTAAAAAATAGTCACCCTTGGAATGACAAACTCTAAGTTTAAATACACTGAAAAGTAATTATTTGTTCATTTTTTGCTGCTTTCTGATTCCAGACACAGAGAGAATTTACACCGTGTCCTTCCAGGAAGTGTGTGACCGCTTTGGGAAGCAGTACACATGGGACGTGAAGTCATCAGTGATGGGTAGGAACGCTCTGAGTGCTTGTCAGATGATCAGGGACACTCTGGAGCTTCCCCTCACAGCAGAGGAGCTGCTGGCTGAAACCAGACAAATCCAAGAGAAGCTCTTCCCTTCTGCCAAACTCATGCCAGGTACGTCTGATTTGCACCATGTGACACATTCATGTCATGTTAGCAAAGGAACTCAGGAATGTGAAACTTTAAAATGCAACAGATGTGTTCTCTGCTCAAAGACAACCTATCATTATCTCTCATGCATGCTGAAGTCCTCTTCATTAACATGCAGGAGAGCTGCTCTTTGGGTTTGTGTGCATGTGAATGCAGCCAGCAGGTAGACGTGTGTGCATATAATGTGCAATATTATAGCTGCTGTTAAGTTATTTTGTCCTGTAAAAGCTCATAATTTATGAATAATAACTGTTTCAATCGACAGAAACCTTAAATTACAGCAATTTTAGATGATTTACCTATTTTTCTGTTTATGTTGTGTTTACTTGAATGATTAAAAAGTACGTCCACTGGAGCTTCAGCCACTAAAAACTCTGGTTCAGGACCTAAAATGAGTCACGGACCTGTTTTTCTCCGGTTGCTTATTGGCAGAGTGGAATCCCATCAACTCTATCATATATGAATTAAATTTTATAATTGAAATAGAAAAAGTGTGTCCCCTTTGCTGTGCTGCTCTGTTCAGCTCCGATTGTGTATAAATATTTCATGAAGTGGCGAGGAACTTAAAATTACTCTCAACAAATGTGATTATTGCCAGAATGTTCTTCATGTACGTGAGTTCACTCAGTGATCCAGATGACAGAGTGAGTGTGGGCCTGTCGCCTCGCTGTTAAATGTCCTTATTTTTAAATGTAATAGAAGATATAGTGATGTATTTGTGAAACTCTTTAATTCTCATTCGCCACATGCATGCCACCAGGTGTGGAGAAGCTGGTGCACCACCTGCAGAAACACAAAGTCCCCATCGCAGTGGCAACCAGCTCAGCCGGCGAGACGTTCAAGCTGAAGACGAGCCGACATCAGGACTTCTTCCGTGTGTTTGACCACATCGTTCTGGGGGACGACCCCGAGGTGAAGAACAGCAAACCCAAGCCCGACTCCTTCCTGGTGTGTGCCAGCAGGTTCGGCCCCCCGGCTCCTCCAGAGAAGGTACGAACTGAACATCACAGACCGAACATGTGAGGAAATGCAGTGATGCTGTTAAAATGCATCAAGTGCAGATTTGGTTAAAGTCATTTAAGTTTAAGTTCAGTTGTTTCTGCTTGATGAACTTTACCAAATGAAATCACCATCAGACCGTTAGACGTGATCAATATTCATCTTTGCAAGCTAAGATTTATTAACTAGAACAACTTCTTAATAATTGAAAGCTGCTGAAACATTAAATCGTGTTAATAATTTAAACTCATAAGGTTTGATGTGCAGTAAACTCTGGATGGTTGATTCATGCATTTTCAAACTTTCTGCACCTGTTCGACCTCTTGGGTCCAATTAAATGTTATCCAGTGTATATTTTTTGCATGTTATATACAAAAAATATAATTTTTAAGTTAATTTCACCGTGTTTTGCAGATGTAAGTAGTCGTAACGTCTTTACATGTCTCATCTCAAACTCGTATCTTTACCTGAAAGTAAAGACCATGATGTTAAAATGAGCCTCTGAACTCTGCAGAGGAAACAGGCTCTTCGTGGTGAAGTTTGCGTGTTTCTGCAGCAGCAGGAAACAGGCAGAGCAAACAGTTTCTCAAGAAGGAGCTTTCCATGTGTTTGTGAGTCGATGTGGCACCGTGGCCCTCCCACACTCTTGGAAGGGAAGAAGAAGGGCAGGCAGACGGATATTCACTCGGTTTCAACATGCAACTTTACTGCCAAATGCCACTAAATCCTCCACCCCCATCCTTTAAGCACATGCACTGGCACTGCAGCACTTTGCCGTTCATGTCCAGCAGCCGTTCTGAACCTGTGTGGAACTGATTAGGAGATGATTTCGGGTGACAGTTTCGCTGGTTTGGGGCGTGCACAGGTTTGGAAACTGGGCCTGTTTACTGTGAGTTTTTTCTGTTAAAGTTTTCATTAAAGTTACATTTTTCTCACCAATTTAACACCATAAGATGAATAACTGTGTGGTGTTAGCTGCTCGAAGTGTGTGGCTGATATTGGCAGAATATCTGCTCTGAACCCAGCGTGGATCCTCTGATTCTGGGAAAATCATGGAATGATGATACAGTCCTAATGGACCTGGAGCTTCCATGTAGATTCAATGACAAGAACTCCTGCAGATTGTAGACTGGATGCACAATAAGTCAACTCATGGCTTTTTTATTTGTAGATGATCTCCAGATGCAGCGGTGCAGACATGGCCTGGTGTCAGCAGCTCTCAGCTCCTCCTGTGGCACTTGCATTGAAAGCGGTGAATTTCAAGGGTTCATTTGCTGGTTAAAATAGATTTTCAGACACTTTGGACGCTGATGCCGTGTTGAGTCAGCCACCGAGCTGCCAAACATCTCACTAAAAGACACTAAATAACAGTGAGAGACTTGACCTACTTTCATGAGAACACTCACACTGTAAACTACACGTGAAAAACGGTCGTATTTGCTCATTTGAACAAATCTACTGTCGAGAGTTGTTCAGCTTTCTAATCGAATATGTAATAAAATCACTGTCTTAACTTTGGTTTTATAATGTTTGAAACTCTTGTTGGTCGTAGTGTCAATTTATAAATTCACCCTAAATCATAATCTTAGCATTGGTTAATGATTTATTATTTTTAATGTAAATGAGAGAGCCAAAGTGAGACGAGAAGATCCAGACTGACAGAAGAGCTTCATCATCAGAGTAGATACTTGAACAGAGGATTTTCTGATGTAGATATTTATAGACAGAGGAAAATGTAGCTTCAACGTGAAAATAGAGCCCCGAAGGCTCAGATTAATATCATACATAAGAGAAAAACAGGTAGCAGGACGTGCAGACTTGTGTGACTGTGCTGATTAATATTCACAGGAGCTGAAGTTTTTGGTTTTGTAAGAAATTGATGGTTTTTAAACTCTGAAAATCACATGTTTGAATTCAGATTGAGCTTTGAGAGATTCTCATTTGTCTTGCAAAATAGAAAAAGGTTGGTTTGAGTCTATTTTCACTTTCCAACAACTTGGTCGTTTCCATTTTTTTGGCCGTGTGTTTGTTGTTTGTTGTTCTGATGAAACTGAACCGTGAGGGAGCTGTGAGCTCATATGGAGATCAGGAGAAGAAGAGCTGGTTTCCTCTCAGCTGTGATCAGCAGAGTGTTTCGGTGAGGAAGCTGAACACACAGCAGGACGGAGACTTCCTGTTCAGGAGGACATGAAGCGTGCAGTTTGATTCAATCTGAATAATCTGACTTTAGTTTGGGGGGTGAAAGACACTTTACATTTGTGATTTTTTACCAAACTTCAGGGGGCAGCAGCGTGTAGCCTGACGAAAAGCCAAAAAAAGCAGAAGAAGAAGAAGAGTTGTGCCAGTAACAGCGACTGATGCATCTCCAAACCTTCACCCAAACATCCAGCTGGGATCATCATGACTGACAAATGCATAATGTCATTTAAACAGAGTATTAAAATGCTGGAAGACGATGCCAGAACACCGTTTAAGATGTTAATCAATAAGTGCGGTAGCCAAACAGGCCGGCGGTGCCAGAACCGAAACAGCCTCAGTAATAAAAACACCAGCCAGTGAAGAAGCCGAGTGAATCAGAGGAGCAGGGAGGTTTCTTTGTCTGATGGAAGAGGCGTCTCTGCACAAACACACGGCTTCTTCTGACACATTCAACTTTAATCAAACAATCCCAGTTTCAGTTTGATAGTAATCATGATGTCATTATGAGCTGGAGTTAAAGGAAACAGAGCAGAGATTGTTTGGTTGCTGGATGAGTTTCCTCTTCCTTCCCTGCTGCTTCCTGTCTGTCAGGAAGTGTGTGATCCAGCGACAGGTTCGAGCTGGCACACTTAACCGGCTGAGCTCAAATCTACAAACAGCATCCCTGCATTTGTCCCTGGGGAGTCGATTTGTTGCAGGATGTGGTGCAGCTCCATGTTGACTGATCTATTTTTACTGCGGCCTCTTTTCTGGGGCTCCGTGCAATGATGACAGAAGTCTCTTTTATAACAATTTTAGGAGCAACTCGATCTTTTATTTAATTCTTTTGCTTTGTGCGTTTAATCACATGGACTCTTTTCATTGCAGTGAGTCTCACAGTCTTTATTTTAAACAACAGACATGAAAAAATGTCTCACCTGATTTAAAGTAGCTTGGATTTGAAAGGTTGATGAAATGCATCTTGATCCAGTTTGACTGTGATCGTGTTTGTGCTGGTTGACTCTCTGAACTGTGGATCTATTTTTCAGCCTTTTATTAAGAGGCGAGTTAATTAAGCGAGCGAGATAAGTGATGAAACATGACAGATACGTCTCTCATGTGGCCGTAAACACAACACATCTCTGCTGATGACTTCCCTTTAGAGCTGCAGTTGATTATCCATTTAATCTGAACCGAATCAGAACCAAATCTGAACAGTAGCAGAGTCTTTTTGCAGGTCTGTGCATCACTTGGCCTTTCAGACTCCGTTCTAGTTTTGGTTCCCTGCTGTATTTGTGTAAACAAGAGGTCAAGATGTTTCTCCTCCATCAGGTCAGTGTGAGATAAAGTGTGAGGAGCTCAAACATCTGGAGGGAGCTCACGGCAGAATCTCCTCATCTTCGTGTTTTAAGGAGCCAGCTGAGGCTGCTCAGGCATCTGATTGTGATGCCTCTTTTGCCCTTCGCTTTACAGATTTTCCGGGCACATCCAACTGGGAGGAGACCCTGGAATAGAGGCAGAATTCACTAAAGGGATTAGATATCTCATCTGGCCTGGAAGTGCCTCAGGCTCCCCCAGGAGGAGCTGGAGAAGGTTGCTGGGGGGAGTAAAGTCTCCACTACCCTGTTTAGCCTGTAGCCACCGTGACCTGACCTTGTATAAGCAGCAGAAATGGATGATGGATGGAATAGAAAGCAAGGCTGCAGAGTGTTAACCTATTGAAAGATGGACAAACACACACACACACACACACACACACACACACACACACACACACACACACACACACACAAACACACACACACAC
>JAQMCX010000041.1:12900058-12914135 GCA_029814765.1 Acanthurus leucopareius | reverse complement strand
GCTGCACCTCATACAGATGTGCAGGTTCATTTACTCTTTTAAAGAGCTGACAGTCAGGTTTGTCTTCTGACGGCTCGTAGATCATCTCTGATCACCACTCTGCAGTCTGGTGTCGCTGTGCAGCTTCTCTATAGGGGATTGACTCAAATCTAAAGGTTAATGGGAGTAATCAGATTATTCAGATTCGGTTTTGTTTATCAGCGTGCTGAGCGAGCGAGCAGACCGTGGACTTTTCATTTCCTTTTCCAAGCGTCTCCTTCCAGTAGGACATCTTCTTTGTTGGTGTTTGTTCAGGGCAGCTGTGCACAGAGATTGAATTGGCAACCTGCCCTTGAAACATGAATCCTGTAAGAGAAAGAGATGAGCTAATGTTTTAAAACACACACGACAGTGATTCACCTGTTCATGCGAACGTGTTCAGAAGCTTTGACATGTTTGTTTTCATGCACAACTGAAGGAAGTAACAGTGTCTGGACACGAACGAACAGGAAGATTGAAAAAACAACAAAACACCGATACAGTAAATGTCCTGAGGATGAAAAATGACGTGACATGCAGTCAGTGTTTTTTACCAAATTAAACTAAACACATATTTACAGTAACGGTTCTGTTTTCCTGAAGTGCCATCCATCAGATCCCAAAGAAGATTCGTTCACAGATCTGCTGCGAGTCCACAAACTGCACACACACACACACACACACACACACACACACACACACGCAGACATGCAGACTCACAAAACTCGCACGAATCCTCCAGTAACTTTACAGATGTGAGCAGCTGGTTTGATGTTTTGTGACAGAAACCTCGTGAGTCTGCAGGTTGGACGGATGTTCAGGGTCTCAAACTTCAAACTGTAAATGAACCACATTTACCCAGAGTGCTTTTCAACACAAGGCAGAAACCACACACACACTCACACACATACACATTTACACATTTACACATTTACACATATACTAAACAGGCAATCGGGAGTAATTCAGGGTTCAGCGTGTTGCCCGAGGGGGTTTTTATGTTGTTAATTTAATACTGAAAGTGGCTGATATTTGGTAAAAACATGAAGAGTCTGTTGACAACACGTCAGACTTGATGGGGTTTGACAGTCAGCCGGAGACACAAGTCTTCAGAGTGCAGTTTAATGTGGGAAATGTAATTTAAACTGGTCTTTTTCCTTCTCAAAGCCATAATTTCATATGTTCATCATTCAGCAGCCACTGATGTTTTAAATCTGAACCTGAATAAAAAGTGTCGGGGACCAAATTTATCATTAAAATACAAAAAAACCTGCACTTTCAAAATGCTTCCAACATAAAAACCAAGGTGCAGTCAAAAAGAAATCATTCAAAAAGTGGGCAGTGTTTGCATATTACTCATACTCCATTTTGATATTTACAGCCTAATTTAACAGGCAAATTCAAGGCATCCAATAGATATATTCTCTCTAACCTCTCTCCTCTCACTTAAAAGGCTTTTTGCTGCAAATAGGTCTGCCTGTGGCACTACGCACCTGATTTTTTAATCTGCAGCCAGCCGCGCTTAGAGCTGGCATTTTTCTTGATGAGATATGAAACTGAGGCTCAGAGGGGGAATCGACAGAGTGTTCAGTGGAATAACGAATGATGATGCGTCACTCTCCGACTCCCACTCTGTTACAGAGGAGGAGGAGGAGGAGGAGGAGGAGGAGGAGGAGGGTGGCAGAGACACAAGACAGAGGGAAGAGGAAGGAGAGCAGACAGAGACAAAGCTGGAGAGAGGAGGAGGAGGAGGAGGAGGAGGAGGAGGTGAGGAGAAGAAGCAGCCGTATGATAATAACACATTCAATTGTCACTTCTTTCCTGCCCTGATCTCAACTCCGATGAATAAGAAAACACCAGCTTGTCTTTAGTCACTGAGAGACGTGACAATCAGGCAGAAAGAGAGAAGCTCTTCACACGTTCGAGTTCCTACAAACAGACTGAGACTTTGTCATAAAACGACGGCACGATTCACAGACTCCACGTTATTGGTTGATTCATTTTTTGGAGGTTTTGTGCAAAATGTACAAAGATGAAAATAGAAGTGAAACATCAGACTGACAGCTGTGCAGGAAGAATCAAAGATCTGAACACTGTTGTTGTCATCATGCATTTTTTTTAATACATACAGGTTATACGAGTGTGGGATGTTTCTCAAACTATCACCTGAACCACACTGAACCTCTGTAATACCTGCGAGCTCGGGATGATGCTTGGTATCATCTTACTTGTGATGGTTTGAGACTTTAACCAAAGTGGAAACGTGGAAGTCCAGCAGATGTTGAGGCCAGAGAAGAAAGGGACAGAGAAACAGGAAACAGGATGTAAAGTGTCTTTTGTAAAGGAAGAAGGAGAAAAAGTGGAGAGATGAACTCAAAACAAAGCTTCAAGTCTTCGGCTTTTAGTTTTTATAGTCAAAAAAACTTTATTTATGTCTTTTAGGCAGAGCAGAGAGGAAGTGGTGAACCTTTCTGATGCCATGTGGGAACCCAGGTTTGGTGTTGGTCAGACTGACGCCACCTGTTGGCTCAAACTGCCTCCTGATTGGCTGATGCGTGAAACACCTGAGCTCAGTTAAACACTCCACTAACCCGGGCGTAGAGTTCGTATGTCACTTTGGGATCAACAGGAAGTTGTTAGTTTGATCTTTAGGTTGATATGAGTTATTGTTTTTCATGAGAAACGTTTTCGAGAACATCCTTGAAACAGAGCATTAGTTCAATAGTTATAATTACAAACACAAGAGAACAATTTACAGAAAAATAAATTAATCTTAAAGAAGTGAAAGACAGTTTGAGTTTCTGTCAGCTTCCCTCTGAGGCTGCATGCATGTCGGGTCAAACATGAGTCCACGTGAAGCTGAGAAAGTTAGCATGTAGTTTGTGTTTGTGGGTGAAACCGACTGTTTTTCAGCCTCTTTTGTCTCCAGCAGTGTCTCCCTGTGTGGTTTCTGCATTTTTGCATCCTCTCACATTTAAATCTGGAGGTTCTTTCTTGTCCTCTTTATTTCTTTTACAAAAAAAGTCGATGATCTGAATGAATAAAAGCCAAAACACAACGGCGTCCCCTCGTGTGATGTCAGCGTTCTCTCTGCCTGACAGTCACACCTGTTTCCACAAAGACACTTATTGTAACACAGAAAGAGGTAGAAAGTTGTAATGTACCTGATTTTATTAAAAGATGGCCTGCAGCAAAGAAACTTTATTATAAATGATGTGATTGGATGTGATATTCAGAGTGCCAGAGGCAGAACAGAGCGAACCTGGTGTCCCTCACTGTGAGCGCCGCAGCTCAGTGACCTCACAGGTGAGTAATGTGGTGTCAGCTTCGCTGTCTGAACTGACCGAAAGTGGAAGAAAAAGCACTGCTCGCTTTTCTCCACCGAGAGCAGAGATATTTTTCACAACTCCAGAGAAACACTGGTGATGAGACGGGAGATTTTACCAAAGGTGCACTCAGCAGCCTGAATAAGATTAATGAAACATGAAAGTGAGCTGGTTCATGCTCACAGTGAAGGGGGGAGATGGGGGGAGGAAAAGGGGGAAGAGAGAAGCAGTTCTCCCCCTGTCATTAATCATAGGAGGCGTTACACCGCTGGGAATGTTTTATAATACAGATATTCAAATCAGGTACAATTAAGACATGAACATTTCTATCTGAGCTTTAAATTGGCTCATTACTGCTCTGACAAAACCGACTGTACTCACCTTTACCCCCCCGCAGACACACACCGGCACACACGGCTTCAGGGGGAGATCACAGGATGGACTTCTCATGTGAATACGTTCATTCTTCTGTAGTTTAGTTATTGAGGTCACTTTTTTAATGCTGAGTCCTCAGAGGTTTTATCTTTTACTCCGAGTCTCTGTCTTTGCTCTGCATGTCTGTTGGGTTTTTGGTTGTTAAGTCTACACGATGTGTTTGCTGAGTGTCGTTTGGACGGACTTCTTCATGGGTTTGGTGGAAAAACAGAGACATTCGCAGACATCCTGTGTGTCTTACTGAGCAGGCTACCTGTGTTATGTCAGTGCCAACACAGAATCCTTGTAGTAAAGTGCAAAACACCTGAGAGAAACACACCTGAAGCATAAACTGCTGCTCTGCTCAGAGCCTCGTCGTGCAGCCTGACTGAAAGGAGGCTGTGGACTCGTGTTTACAGCTGGATCGTCCACTGATGCGTGTGAGGCCGATAACTGAGATCAACACCTGTGCAGAAACACTTTGAGAGGGAATCAGATTGTCTACGTTTGTACCTTCATGGTGAGGATGCGAGTGCTTTCAGCATCTGTCGTCATGGCGACATACAGATGTGCCCACAGAGCATCAAATCAGGTGTGAGAGCTGCCAACGCGTCCACATTCAGTCCTGCTGGATGTTGCTTGATGCTTATGAGACTTGATCAGTATTTAAAGTTTTAACTTCATACCGAGTCGATATGTGGCTTCTTTTTTTTTTACCGTGTGTATTTTTTCTCCGGCTGTGTTTCAGAGTCAGTTCTTTATTCTGTTGTTTCAACCCAGCTGGACTTCTGTCGCAAGTCTAAATAAATCATGAGTGAAAAAGAAAAACTGTGGCTGAATCGATGCTGCTGCAGTTCTTCTCACTTCTTCCCACATCAGTGTTCCTCCAGCCCGACATCACTTTACCACCTCGTTTGATTCTTCTTTTACAAACCAGATCTTCCACTTTTCATACCAAACAAACCGTGAACTTAAAGTAAACCACTCTGTGTTTGATGGGAGTTTTTCCTGACAAACACACGCAGGGATTCTTGCAGACGTTCTGCAGGTGAGTCAGTGGGTCACACTCACGTTTTAGTTTCTGAGATTCCCTCAAATCAGATTTTTGGGCTTTTTTCTGAGAAATGATTTCTTTTCTGGAGGCATTTTCATGCTTTTCATGTGACTAACATGCATAATTCTTCAGCTGCTGCACTAAATGACTTGAAATAGTTTTAGCCTTCTGACGTCCAGATGTTTTGTGGGTCAGATTCATTTTCTGTCAGTGTTGATGTTTGTCAGTTTGAGCAGCAGTAACACGTTACCTCGCGTCTGTGGCAGTTTTACACTGCACACGGTCATTGGACATGTGTTTTTATGTCACTTTACATTTTCAGATCATTAATTCATGTTACTTTGCAGTACTTTACCTTCTTAGATGCAAATATGACTGCAGGTTGTTGAAATATCTCTGCAGCTTTAGGTGGGTTGTGGGTGGATGATTTATGCAGACATGTGAGTCTGGACGGCTTCAGATCCTCGTCCACACGTCGCCCTCACAGGTGTGTTCAGGGGCTTGCAGGAGATTCAGGTGTTGATCATCTGAAGCCTCTAACAGCTGGTTAAGAGGCGAGAGATGTCGGCAGTCACCGGGTTTATAAAACAGAGCAGCCGATAAATTGGCTTTTTAAAAAATGTGAATCACTGCAACCACGATGACGAGCCGGTGATATGAGAGTCTGCTGCAGAGAGATACATGGACAGACCACACACACACACACACACACACACACACGGCCAAATGCATAATTCCCTGCAGACTCTCACCTGGTGGAAATAAAAACACCTCAAACATTTATGAAGTATTCCTCTGATACCGTGTGCTTGCAGATTGGAGAGCAATAAATCATCATCCGTCGTATCAAACCACTTTCTAAACCAATAAATACTGCAACCAGCTACTTTATAAACACTAAAACAAGATTTATATGTATTGTCGAATAAAAGCTCCCTTTGTTAGTGTGGATTTCCATCAGCACAGATACACAACATCCACACAGAACATCCAGCCTGTGCAGATCAGTCAGACTGTTGAACCTGTAAGTGTCAAGTTGGTTTAAGACTCGACTGTTTTTCACAGAATTATAATTTAAGGAAATGTCAGTTACTTAAAAAAAGTCTATTACAGACCGTCTTCAAACCACAGTTCAGTGGAGGAGCAGTGAATAAATGAAAGCTTTGTACTGAGAAATGAGAGAGTAGAAAAAAATAAAATAAAATTCTCACAAGGTTGATGGAGTTTGTGAATTCCCTTCGGCCACAGGAGCTTTGGATGTGCAGATAATGATACTGCAACAACACAGCAACTATGAATCAGGTCCTGCACCGAACCCACTGCTTTTATTGGCTTTCATCCCTCAGAAACAGAACCATCAGGGTTTTACAGGGATTCACATAATAAAGAATAAACACTCGGATCCAAAATGAGGAGAAAAGGCTGAAGAGGAAGCTGGTCTGAAAAATGAGCCGCTTTAAAAGCGTCTGATGTAGATTCTTTAATAATCAGCAGGGGGCGACTCTGCTGGTGTACGATCTGTAAGAAAATCGACTTTTCACTTGACTTATGACTTCATTAAATAATAAAGTTATGGTCCAGATTGTTGTTGTTTTAGGTTTTCAAGTTAGGAGTTTAAATTTTTTAAATGAAAATTCAGCAAACTTTAGTGGAACTGAAGGTTTCCTCTGAAAGTAGGAGCCTAAAGACGTTTTAAGCAAATGAGAAAGTTACTTCTTCCTTAATAAATCTCATATGTAGCAAGTAGCATCAGAAAGTCAGACTTAAGGTTTCAGTAATGTAGTTTTCAAACAAATGGAGGATGTCAAAGCTACTTTTTTCACTCCTTCTTCTTCAGTCTCTAGAAGTAAAACTCAATATTCTGGAGCTCCAGCCTGTGGACTTCTCAGCCTTTCATTTATCACTTTCACCAATTTCATTTTTCTGCAGTTTGATGCAGGATTGTTCCACATGGCCGAGGTCGCTCGTACCACAGATGCGTCTGTTGTGATTGAGAGCCTGTGAAATTGATGCAGCGCTCCTTAAAAGGTTTCCATGGACGGCTCAGAAACAGTCCCTGAAGGTTTCCATGCTGAGACTTTCACTTGGTGCCTTGTTTTCTTCTTCTCTCCTCACTTTCTTAAATATTCCAGATGGGAAGCTTTTTGACTAAACTGACACAATGCTGTGGGTGGGTGAATGGTTTAAAGTGCAGCGATGGCCGAGTTGATTTAAAACCACTTAGCCTGCACTCTGCAGCCTTCTGCATTCCTCTTATCTAATGTAGCGTATGACTTGCTAAAATTGCATTCGGATACACGGCTCCGTCCCTCCTCCCTGTTTGTATTTTCCAAGCTGGATGCTTTATCACCACAGACTTCAAATGTGCGAGCTAAGCCTGCTGCAGGGTCTTCTTCAGATCACAGGCGAAGCGAAGGGAGGCAGTGTGGCTGGGAGATTTGCAGACACTCATTTTGGCTCAATGGTGATTTTCTGATTAAGTCCTTGGGCTGTCCATTGGCTTTTCTTTGAGACAATTGCAATCTCTTTACACTCGGCGCAGCGGTAAGTTATCTCGTAATGAAAATGTGCTCAGTAATAGTCGCCTGTGTTGCGAACGCATTGTGTCAGTCAGTAAACATGTCAGGCTGCGTTTCTTTCTCACCAGTTTCACAAAGAGTTTTTAAATTAAAATAAATATCCGTCGACTCCGAACAACAAACAGAAATCACTTTGCATAATTCAGATTGATGTTGATCGTAACAGAGTAATGAATAATAATCCTAACTACAATACATAATAAAACATAAATACACTAATGTAATTTAAATAAATGCAACTGGAATCATGTTTCTGATTCTGTGCAGGAAAGAATAAATGTCTGCTTGACTTCCTGCCGTCTAATGAGGTTGCCAGGTTTTGTATCAGCATGCGTGTGTAAAAACTTTTTCCATCACCTGAACTTAACAATCGCAGCCATGCAAAGACAATCAGGTGGATTTGGACCTGCAGATTCCAGCTCAGGAGTTATCACGAGGACATACGGCTGATTTTGTCTTTAAACTCAATGATCCTTCACAACAAGTGACTACAAGTTTACCATCGGTTGGCAAACTTAGCTGAGTTTATTATATATTGTATAAGTGCTATTTTACTGTGATAAACAGTGTTACAGTGTTTTAGTTTAATTTATGTCTGAAATAAAGTCATTTACTCAATATTAGCAAGAACATTGTCACTATTCATGTTTCCTGGATGCCACTTCATGCTGCATACATACTGTACAGATCCTGAATAACAGATTAGCCTGCTTATGAAAAACTTTACTGTAAGTAAAAATATGGATATATATCAAGCCTAAAGCAAATTCTAAGCACAAGGACGAGTTTTAAATCCTAATTCATCTATTCAATGAAGTAATTAGTGATCATTAGTCAGTGTTTCTGCAGGTTGGACGTGCTCTGGCCACCTTTTAACGCTCCTTTCATTCACTGTATCGAGTGTTTTTGGACGGATTTCAGCCTCGCCGTCTCTTTCTCTCCATATTCTGAAGATGCACTCCAAGGTATTGAAATACATCATCAATTTATTTAATGGTAAAGGAAATATGGCAGTTTAATTTGGCTGGCACCTCTAAAAGAACAGCAGCGGCCACATCTTCAGATTTATTTGACACTGGCAGAATCTTTCTGAAGCCTCTTTGTCACTGAAACTGTAATTTAGTGGATATAAACATCGATGAAACCTGAGGTCACTGTTTCGGACTGAAGATCGTTCCAGATTTCACTCCCCGACTGGCAACTTTTATCTTTGACAACTAAAAACTGCACATAAGACTCTTCCAGCATCTGTCAACAATAAGCAGGAAGCAGATTTTTCTACTTAATTCTGATGATTCTCCTTTGTTCCCATTCTTTTAAGGATTTCCTGAAGGCATCATTTTGATTATTTGTGTTGTTTTTTTAAATATTACTCGTCTGCATGTTGAGAAGCACTTAGTAAAGTCTGTTTTGATGTTGGAGCTGAACCAAATCCTGAATCATTCACAGGTTCATGTGGTGCATTAATGCTGAAACAGGTGCGATAAATAATAATCAGATGCAACAATGGCGGCTCTGGCTCTGCAGGTTCACCTGGTGGTGAAGCATCATTTATGAGCTGTTGGGGTTAAATCAGACTTAAAGTTTACACAGTTGGTGACAAACTGATTGGACGCTACAAGAACTGAAAGTTATAATAGAAATAATAATATCTTCATCTCATCTTGTTCTGTCTCACACAGTCTTCACCCTCTCCGGTTCTCTCCGGTCATACGTGCGTTTGCCTGCTGAAAGTTTGCAGATGTGAAGCCAAACAATCAGGCCTCGGCTGCACTCTGCATGGAAGCACTGACCGACTCTGATGGTAAAACCTCCTCTGCAGGCTTCGCTGGTGTCTGACGTGAAGGAACAAACACGCCTTGGAAAAAGGCTCCGATGACCTGAGTGTGTCACCATACGCCATCTGGACGTTGGTACCTCCCACTGTGAGCATGACTGGAGTTTCCTCCGTCTCCACGACCTCACTTGGCAAGTAAACTCAGCCACCGTCCATCTGATGTGACTCTCTGTTGGTAATGTTCCAGAAGAAACCACCACCACTTCCACCTGTTCTGGTGAGCCTCCATCATCCTCCATCATCTCTGCGTCTCCTCCTGACAGTCCGCAGAGTGTTGAAGCATCCTGAGCTCGAGGCAGAAGCTCTGATGGCTGGCGTGGTGGATCTTCTTTGGGCCCACAGAGAAAAACCCAGCACATTTGGCCTCCCGGCAGCTCCTCAGCAGCAGAGCCCCCACAGCTGTGGCTGCAGGACGAGAGAATGCTTGATTATTTGGACAAATGATTCAAGCAAAGCGAACAAGTGACCGCAGCAGGCAACAGCATTAGGATGTTTGGCATTTCAGCTGCCACGGCTCGGCTGTACTGCAGCCAAACGCCTCCCTCTCTGCTTAGCAAATTGATTTCCTGACTCGTCCCATTGGACGGTTGAATAATTTGGCATTGTGCTCGCTGCAGGGCATGCGATCCTTTTAGCCACTGTTGGCTCTCATTACGTTTGGCTCCCCCCCGGGAGAAACTTGCTGCTCCCATCATGACCGAAGGCCTTCCTGGTTCTGTCTTGTCATTAATGCAGCACTTTAAATTTAAGCTAAGCAGGTGTGGGACACCTTGATGTGCAGGAGGCCTTCATTTCTTACACCAGCTTTGCAGGAACGGCTCAACATGTGTTCGACAGTGTCGGTGTCTGTATCTTCTTTGTTTACAAAGCTCTGTCTTCTGGACATGTCAGGCTGCTCCTCAGGGAACAGTGAAAAGGATGATGGGGCTGTAAGACGAGTTGCAATTGACCCAGAATCCAATAAGGGGCGGAGCCTGTGTGAGAAAACAGCAGTTACATGATACAATATTGTTCCCTTTGATTTCTGGCTTCAATCAATCTCTTTGAAGTCAATTCTGACAGATTTGTGCAACTAAATCACATTTACTGCATCTTCTCTACTTTCAGTGTTACGGGATCAATACGTTTTTGTGAAATTCAAATGTATCATAGTGCTTTCTGTTCCTTCATGTAGTGCATGAACAAAGCCGAACACTGATGCATTCAGTCAGTGCAGTTCTGTCGTGCAGTATTTAGATATTTTAGTAATTTAATTAAAGTTTTGACGCTTTGTGAAACTTTCACTTCATACTTTGAAACGTCGGTGGAGTGAACGTACACAGCACGGTGCCACATGACCTCCAGGGAAAAAATCCCTCTTAATCCTCGCTCATAAAGAGATTATCTTTGTGATTATGAGAATCTGTGGACCCGGTTGAAATGAACCGGGATTACGCCGGAGCAGGTTTACCTCGTGGGCAGCTGCTCATTGTGGAGGTGTTCTTACTGCACCGCTGCTGTCCACAGCAGGCAGCGCCGCCTGCACACACACACACCGCACACACTTCTCCACAACCTGCTCCTCTGAAGGGCTGCAGCCAGGTGTGTTTGAGACAGCAGCAAAGGTGTGTGTGCATCATGTGACTCACACACCAAACACATGCGGTTTACATCTGTGGCCTCAGCCGACTTCCTCTCCGTCGTGTCTCATCCAGCGGTGCTGCCTTTGGCGCCCGGTGGATCCAGATCCAGTTGGCTCTGATAAATCTTGCATGTGTTCGGGTGCAGGCCTGAGGACGGATCGTAAATCTGCCACGGCACCTTGTGGAGGGGGCAGTGGTGCTACATCTCCTCATGATGTGTATGTAGGGGAGGGGCATCTTTGAAAAATCATCACATAGTTCTCAGGGACTGTCTGCCAGTGTTTGGGCTGAAAATGCTGAGCACTAACATGTCACAGAGGAGAGGAGAGGAGAGGAGAGGAGAGGAGAGGAGAGGAGAGGAGAGGAGAGGAGAGGAGAGGAGAGGCAGGTGAAGTGAAGGGATTTACAAATGAATCTGTGTTTTTGTGTTTTAGTTAAACCAGAGAATTTTTCATTAAAAAAACAGACTAATGATGTTTTCCCTCTCTGATTTGTGTTAAGTTTGCTGGGAGTTGTGTGGTTTTGTATCCACGGTGCTTCAAACATGCAGTGAGCGCCTCGCCAGCCGGCTCTGCTTAAAAAAAATAGCCTTTTTAATAATCAGTCACAAGGTAACTAAAGAGGCACTTTGGCCTCGGGTGCTTTAATTCATCTGGCAGGCAGATAACAGACCATAATATCACTCTGATGAGACTCCTGGCTTTTGCTCTGAAGTGTGTGGAGAGTGAACAGGTGAAACATCTGTAGAAGTTGTTTAAAATAACAGTGATACTTGCTGCAGGGTCGATCTGATGCATGCTGGGTAAAGAGTGGTTCAGAGATGTTATTTATCGAGTCTATATTGGCTTTTTTTTAGAAAAATAAATTTAAAAGCAACTCCTGAGAAAATAACTTCATTCAGTCACAAACATGCTGTTTCTACAGTTTCAGCTGTGAACGAGTCTGTAAAGTAAATCTGTTTCTCTTTTGATGGAAACAAGCTCTGGACTCCTTCAGTCCGAGCAGAGACTCGTATATAAAACAGTTTGTTTAAAGTTTACTGAAATTTAACTGGATGTGGGTTATTTTTCTGCTGGAGCTTCAAGATCTTCTCTACAAGTCTCATGTCATCTTTTCCACCTCAAGACAAACTTCATTTTGTTTGGTCATTTATCAGTTCCTTTAAATATCTTCCATTAACTTAGGTTTAATATTTCCTGTTTGTGATGTTTATTATCAGCCATCTAAGTGAAGGAATATCATGTATTGATTGGATATTACACATATAAAAGTCACAGAGGTTTATCGTCAGTTCATTCAGGTTTCTGTGTTGGATCGTGGAGTTTTAACGGGTTTCTGCAGATTCTCCTCCCACAATAAAAACTCCTCTCAGGTCTCCTTGTAGAAGCATCTTGCTGTTTTTATTGCCTGTAAATTGCATGTTGATGGTTTCCGTAGCAGATTACAACAACGTCTGCCCCTCCTGCAGTGACTTCGTCTGTGCTGTTGATCAGACAGAATCCATGTTGCATTCATTGCATTATAATTATGGAGATGTTGCAGAGAGAAACTGCAGGAAACTGCAGGATGCAACCAGGAAGCAGCTATGATGTTCAGCTCGCTCTCCTCCCTCTGAACTCAGAATGGATAAAGAACATTTTTTTCCTCGTATGTGGTCGGCCTGGTGTCGTCCGGCCTTGTTTAACATACGGAGTTGTTACACTGCAGGAACTGAACAAAGCAGAGCCTCATGTGGATCACATTTCCTGTGTTTGTGTCTGCTGATCGTCACCAAGTTTGGGGACAAATCTTTGGATCTGAATGATGTTTCTGCTGTTAAAACTGGCTGACAGCGTCGGTTGATCGTGAGTCATCAAACAGAAATAACATCACATCAAAACAAGAAGCACTATGGGAAACATTCGACATCTGGAGGGAGCTGAACTGGGAAACAACAGAGCTCAACAACACTGAGGACAAACGCTTCAACAATCAGACGAGATTTCAGGCGGAACAACATGCACGTTCACATGGACCATCGAAAAGTTTCTGTCATTCAACAACCAGCAAAATGATGAACGTTTCATGCAGAGATGAATGTGTTTACATCATTTTAACATCTGGATGGACTGATGTTGAGCCACTGTTTTGAAAGCCAACGCATGCTAATGCTGCTTGGATGAATTCACTGTTGGCTCTTCTGCTCTGTTCATCTCTTCAGAAGTGTTTAATTGATACTGTGGGTTTGCAGTCATGCACATACGTGTCAAAGGCACATTGATTTGTCCATTTCTGAAGCTTCTGAGCCATAAATCCACTGCAGGCTGCAACACATCTGCATCTGCTTTCCAACGTTTCAACGCAGGAAGCGGATCAAAGGGTCATTTCACCGGCTCTTCTGGCAATTACCAGTTTTAATTGCTCCCAATTAAGATAATAAGCTGAGACTCTCCATTGTGCGCTCTCGGTGTTTCCGGCATTATTGTTCGACCTGCATCCTCCAGTTTCAGGCTCAATGGCCTCCGAGAAGTCAATCAGGGTTTCAGGAGACTCGAGGGTTCGTCTTTGTTCTACCTGGGTAATGGAGTTGAGACAAACAAAAGGTCCTTGAGGCTTTCTATGAGACGTAGCTTCCAGGAGCTTTAGTGGAGCTTAAAGCTCATTGAATGACTGTTTCCTTTATTCACACTGAATTACCGTTTGGAAACACAAAGTTAAATCCGTGTTTGACCCAATAATGAATTCAGCATTCACAGCTTCTCACAAAACTGGAGTGTTAAAGCCAGTTTAAAGAGCGCGGCATAAATTAATGCACATTTAAAGTGAAGGCTCACTTTTCAATTAAAAACACTAAATGGCATTCAGCATTCATGCCTTTGGTTCCATGAGTTTTTGTGCTTTATGCACTTTTCATTTCTCTGCTGAGAAACAGAAAAGGCAGAAATGTTTTGCAGTGGATTTTATCACCTCTGTTTCTGTTAGTCTTTATAATTTTCTCCTGCAGAGTGACGGTTAGAAAATTATATGCAAACTGAAATAAAAAAAGGCCTCTGCATCCTTTAAAACAGCAGTTTGTACAAAAGGTTAAAGGTTAAAAGCCCTGCTGTCTTAAAGTCCAGCTGAGGAGAGATCACAGTCATCCAGCAGGAAGCAGGCAGGAGGTTAAGGTGTTCAGCATTTACACAGAATGGTTTCAGTGGTGTAAAATAACAAACCAGTGAACAATATGACACATGTTGAACTGGGGG
>JAQMCX010000041.1:12873322-12895541 GCA_029814765.1 Acanthurus leucopareius | reverse complement strand
TCAGCATTTACACAGAATGGTTTCAGTGGTGTAAAATAACAAACCAGTGAACAATATGACACATGTTGAACTGGGGGGGGGGTCCAAACTGTGAGAAAGAGAGTCAGACAGCAGAAAAACTCTCTGTTTACTGAACATGAACAAAGATAAAGAAACAATAATGATCTCTGATTTCTTCAGCGTCTCATAGTTTTTGAGACAATCTTCACAAAAACCTTTTTCTGGCCCTCGTGACCTTTTGAATGAAACAGTGGAGTCGATCTTCCTCAGTTGATTTGGAGCCAAGGACTTTACGATTACCTACTTATGAACAGAGCAGTGTTTTGCTCAGGAAACGCTCTTCCTGCTCTTTCAGCCTCGTTGAATGAGCGAGAGTACGAGTTTCAGCTTTCAGCTTACGAGTGAAAACAGGCTCCTGGAGTCCATATTTGTGAGACTTGTGCTCTGAAGGTTTGTGTTCAGTTACAAAACACAGAAACAGATTGTTGGAGATGTTTTTTAGATGTTTAAACATTGAGAACATTTCAGGATCCATCCCTCACAGCCGCCCGGTGTTTCCTGGAGCTGACGCTTCCTCACGTTACATGACTTTCAGAGTCTCATCGTTGTTGTAACGTTCACACTACACAGCTTCCTGTCTTGTTTTGGAAACCTGGAGTTGTGATTTTCTCATTTGCTCATTAAATGAAGGAACAACGTCACCGGAGCTTTAAACCAGGAGAAATCCTGATGAGTCTGTTTTGTCTCCAGGCTCAATAAAGTCAATTATTACTATAATTTAGTTATTGGAATGAAAACATCGCTGTCTGATAGCTGCGTGATGACTCTGTGTTTGGACTGCTGCTGCTCTCTCATTGGCTCCAGCTGGTTTCACGGCTCCTCGGCTGATTTCAGACCAGATCTCAGCTCACATGTCGATCACACGTCCTTACGATGACGAGACGCTTCTGTGCATTTGAACGTCACCTGTGGTGGCTTTAGTTGCAGCTCTGCAGAAACTGGAAAGTGGAAACTGAGGCGATAATAATGGTGTGAACTTGACATCAGCGTCTGAACCAAAATGCAAATGAGCTCATGTGTGGTCTCACTGGTACGGAGGTGATGATGATGATGGTCCCATTACTGTCTGCAGGGCCGAGTGGCGACAGGAAACGAGACGCAGCCGTTAAGTACATTTTAGTTTGTTCACTTACAAACCTGAAACCAACAACAAAACGAATCAGAGTCTTTTCTCTGCACTGAATCTGCACATGTGGGTTATGATACAGCGGTTTTTACACCTGCAGTCACCTGAGTGTCTGTATGATCACATATCAATGCCCCGCTGCTGTTTCCAGCTCTCAGCCCTGTTGGATTGATACGAACTGTTCCTGCCGGCCGTCAGAGGGCTGAGCAGACACTCCTCCCCTCTTCCTGTCTGCACACTCCTGAATGTGATTATTGGACACTGAAAAAATGATTAACCTCTCGGTAAAGGGTTAGCTGTATTAATTTACTGCAGCTGTCAGGATGTCCTTGTTCAACACGTGCACAGATAAGTATTTCAAATGCCAGTTAGTCTCCCTGTTTTTCACACTTTAACTCTCCTTGGCATATCGCACTGACTTCCTCCAGACAAATGACATCCATTTTCAAAGACCTGATTAGACAGGATTCACTGCTGCAGCACCTTTAAGAAGAAACTCCCACAGGAAGGTTTTCTTTCACTTTTAGGAGACTAAAAGGTTCGTCCCGGTGGTGAAATTCACCAGTTCTGGTCATAAGAATCATAAGAAAACAGGTCATAAGAGCAGCTAGTTTGCCACATTTTCTTCCTCCCTGAACTTCCTGAAATTGGACGTCATCAGTTTTAATTGGGGCCAAATATTAACGGATCTGCCAACCTCGGAAAAGTATTTTAAATACCACAAAAGCAGCACTTTTTCACATGTGTTAACACCAGCTGATTACTGTCATTTCTTAACTCGCCACCTTTTCATCACGTTATTTGCAGGGATCAGGTTATTACAGGTCACAGTGCTGATGGACAGTCCCGCCTCTTTATTCCCGTCTGTTAAACCTGATCTGTGTAATCTGGATGTTTATATGAGCCGAGCTTGAGTCTCCATCAGCATGTAAATGGTTTGGTTTGCTCCTGTTTTTTCCAGCTGAGGAACGTTGCTGCTTCAGCGTGCTCAGGCCTGAGTCACAGATGATTATACATGCATTTATTTAGTCTGGTCTGTTTGTTAAAACTCCCTTTTTCTGCTTGCACGTCCTCCACAGTGCTGCTACTGTCTGTCTTGTCTTTGTTTGCAGAGCTCCTTATGACATCAGCTCCTAAAAGACGATGTGTTATTATCAGGACATTTCCATTCAGCTGGGTCAACCCTCTCATACAGAACTTCCTTAAATGTTTTACTGTGTTGTAGCTCACTAAAGGAGACATCAAAATGAGGAAATAATGGATTTTGGCTGCTCTGCTGAAACTCTGCGGTTGAACTCATCCTGAACCTTCAGCCCGGTTTGTTGTGGAGTGCAGGTCATGTGATGCAGCACTTCATCACTCTCCTGTTTGGGCAGATAGCTCTCGCATCGCCTGAAGGTGTGTTTGGGTCATCGCCCTGTTGAAAAACAATTTATGGCCCCACTAAGCTTGTAGCAGATCGGGCGGCATGTGGCGGCATAATGCTGGTTAAATGTGTCTGGAATTGGGAATAAATGGAAGCAGGCGACCTCACGCCAGGTGACAAACTCATGAAGCTGTTTGATAAAAAGAAATATATTGTTCAGATCATCTTCAGTGCAGCGGCTGAAAACACAAACACAGTTAATGAAGTGGGGCTGCAGGGGGCACCGTTTCTCAAATTGTAGATTAAATGGATATTTGGGATGACGGAGGTAAATAATGCTGCTTAGAAGAATTTCATTACAGTGAGAATGGAAACAGTGATCCTGTTTGTTTTCGGTCTCGGCTCTGCAGCGTCTGCGGGGTTGAACTCCTGCAGCCCTAACAGGCTTACAGGATGACATCACAGTATCTGTCTCTGCTCTGTCGCCGCTCAGTGCCTGGTGTTTGAAGACGCTCCCAACGGCGTGAAGGCGGCGCTGGCTGCCGGGATGCAGGTGGTGATGATTCCTGATGACAACCTGGACCGCAGCCTCACCCAGGAGGCCACGCTGCGCCTGCGGAGCATGGAGGAGTTCGAGCCGCAGCTCTTCGGCCTGCCAGCTTTCGACTGAGCAAGAAATCAAATCCAAAACTACACGGTGAAACTTAATCCTTGTGTCTGCAAAGTGCATTCTTTAAAAGATTATAAGAACAAGTTGAAAAGAGATAATTTGTCATGGATGCATCACAGTTTGGATGAATTTTTATGTTTCTTTTTGTGTTTTTGTTTTTTTATTCGCCTCCAAAACTTGTGCCCCTGTTCTGTTCATGCAAAGGTGGTGAAAAGTTCATTGCTGTAAAAGTTTTTCATGTCCGTGTTTCAGTCGTGGACCAGAGACAGAAACATGAGAGCTGCATGGGAACACTGCGGTTAGATGAAGGTAAACTGATGTAAAATGCATGTTCATGAAGTGCAGTTTGTAGATCTTCACTAAAAGGTTCACTGTGTATTTTTAGACCTTCAGTAGCTTTATTGAACAGTTTCTCCATTAGTGGGACCCCATATTGTTTAAATTATGAATGCTTTTGCACACGAGTGACACAAAGTCAAGTCCTGTCAGTTTTGTTTGATTTACAGAAACGTGCCAAAGAGGTCAGCGAGCAAAACTGTCTGCAAGTAAACAGATGTAATGATTGAAAAATGACAAATGAAATGATGCCATGTAGCAGCACATGAAGCCCTTTGATTGGTCGTTTGAATGTCAATCAGAAGAGATCGTCTGATCAAAATGGGAAGCCCCTAAAACACACAGACAGGAAATCACTTAAAATACAGCGCAACACTTTCCCCGTCCGTTCGTATTAAGCCGTCTTATTGAAATGCCGGAGACGCGGCTCCTCTCCTCAGTGTAATCCAGTAAAGAGGCTGCGAGTTGTCCTCACTCTTTCATCTTCCTCATGTCTTCTTCTGCACTTAACATGATTCACATGTCCCCTGTCCTTTAAGCGAGCGGCTTTAACAAAGGGCCCAGTGGAGGAGCCGCCGCCTCGCCTCCCTCCGGCTGCTCAAATAGGATTTCACTGCACTTCCATCCACTTCCTCTTCAAGCCTCTCTGGCCTTTCATCCTCAGGGAAGGTGGACTTATGTCCTTTTTTTTCCTTTTCCTGCTCACACACTCATCACTCATTGGGTTTATATTTCATTCAGCCTTTCCTGGTCTAAAGTGTGCTTAATTTCTTCCTTTAAGTGTTTCCCTTTTAACTCTGCAGTGTCGTAATGTCTGTATTCCTGGTTAGATCTAAATGAAAGGCTGCATGGAAATGACTCATTCATGGTTTCACATCAGAGACCCACATTTTATAAAACACAGTGAAACAAAAGAAGAATCATCTTTGATTATTTCTCTTCAACAGAATGCCGTGTGTGATGAAACGGATGTGTGTTGAATAAAAGTTGAGCTGCAACCATCTGCAGCTCTTTACATTCTTAAATGGGTCTGGTTGTTGTGAACCTGCTGTTGAGCTTCTGAGGAATCTTCTGTAAGTCCTCCGTAAACTCTGATGTAGAGCTTGCTGATTTTTAACAGATAATAATGTGTGAGCGACATGGTTTCTATAAGGAAACACCGTGATGCGAAGCTGCAGTCTGTGTGGCTGCGCGTCAGAAATCCTTTCGTTGGAGCTCCCACCTGCTCGCTCGCTCTGCTCACAATCCTGAACCGTCGTAAACAGCTGTCGCTCTTCATGGGAAGAAAGTCTCATCTGATGTTTGTAATGTGCATCCGAAAAATGAATAAAGACATAAAAAAATGATTGTTTTTGTTTTTCTGTGGATGATTTAGTTGTTGAGCTGTGTGTTACAGGGACACAAAGAGGAGAGTCTGTGATAAAAACACCATGTTTACCTGCTGACTGCTGCAGATGTTTGTTCACCTGAAACACATGATGACAAAGATCCCCGAACTTTAACACTTAAAGATGAACTTTAACTTTAAACTTAATCTTCTCCTTTCTGTGCCTCAGTTTAACCAATCAATTACATTTGTCATATCATGGATTAGATCGATTTGTAAACACTTATGAAGGCAGACAGATGGTGTGATTCTGTTTTCAGAGCATCAGATCAGGAAACACTTGAACAGGATGTTTTATGGAGAACAAACAGGATGAACAACACGTTTCACTTTGGTTCAATTTAATCTCAGGATTTTTATAAAAGTTGCACCTTTTCTGAGGTGTCAAAGCTGAAGAACGCGAGAAAATCAGATGTCAAAGGCTGAAACATCGACATGCATCAGAGCATTTAACGAAGCTTGGCCTCAAGTCTAATAGATCACTATGTGATTAGTGGTGTAGCTGGACTGCACATCAAAATGTGTGGAAGGTGAAGATTCCTGCTGAGCAGCACAGATTCAGGTGAGTGTGTGTGATGGAAATGTTTTACATTGAGTTTTACATTCAGTGTAATCGCACCGCTGGCTGGCGCCACATGTGGCGGGCGGTGTGACCTCTGCAGACCTGCCAAGCACAAGCTGAAGAGAGAGATTAAGACGGCCGAGGAGGAGCACGCCAAGGAGATTAAAAGAGCAGGACTCAACTTCAGTTTGCAGAAAAAGCTTGCAAGAGAAGATCATTTAAAGAGGAACCTCTGAGCTCCACAGATGCCCGTCAGCCAGCAGACAAGCTGAACAAGAGCTGCTGCAAGTTTGACAGACGAGGACTTCACACACACCTCCTCCTTCCATCTCACACACTCCTGGATTTCCCACCTATTCTACTTAAAATAGACTTGACTCTTCACACTCGTCCTGACAAAGATCTCCATCCAAACTGTTCAGCAGCAGAAAACCTGGAAACTGGACCAGAAAATGTGTCGCTCTCCACTTTGAAGCAGTTGATGTGACTCTGCAGATGATTCAAACACTGGAACACAGTCACAAACAGCTCTGGAGGAGATTATGGAGCTCAACAGGTCTGAACCCTGTGACCTCTGTGAGCATAAAGACTCGTCCTGTCCCACCTGCAAACAGACTCCCATGTCATTTCTCTCATTCTGATCCTGCAGGTGTGTGAGTCCTGCACCGGACGGACAGGAAATCCATACCACGACACTCTGTGTTGACTTAAGCTCAGGATTTAATACGTTTGTGCCGCAGCTCCTCACAGCAGCCTCTTTCAGATGATTGTTCCTGAGACTTCCTGTCAGTGAATCACTTACTTCCTGACAGACAGGAAGCAGCGTGAGGCAGAGATCCCTCTTGTTGTTGTTTTCCTTCCTTTGCCGAGTGTTTGACCAAAATTCTCCTTAATTGGAAGGTGATTAGCATAATTGAACTCAAGCTTGAATAAATTTAGTTATAATTCAAAAATAGTTGGAGATGCATGAGACAGAAAAATGTTCATTTCTAGACGTGTCACTTTCCAAAATTTCTAAAAACATCTAAATAAATCTAATGTGTCCTAAAGAGCTGATTTTTTTAAAGTAAACTGACCAAATTGTGACGAATCTTTGTCTCACCACAAACCATCAAATCAAACGTTTGCTGGTTTATATTGACCAAACTGTGCAACATTTATTCATGATTTTATCTCCAGAAGTCTTCAAGTCTTCATTCAGATGCTCCCAGAAGTGACACACTGAGTCTGCATTGTTTTCTTTCCAAGGTATTTTCCATTTCACCAAATGTTTCATTGAATTTAACCAAAATGTTGAAGAGTCACGAGGAAAACAGGATGATGTGTGATTTTTTTCTCACCCAGCATTGAACACTGTTGTGATTTTTTTTACATTTTTTTTTGTCTTCTTCACTTTTTGGAGGTTGCAGATTTGTTGGAGTGGCATCAGCAAAGCTCTTGCACCTGGTGAGTAGAGTGATTAACCTTTTTGAGGGTTTCCTCATTAACCTCCGTCACCTCTCTTCCTCTTCGGCTGCACTCATATTCTCTGATATATGGGTCATTTATTCACACGCTGAATTCAATGCAGTTGTTTTACAGTCGCATGCAGAAAGAAGTTCATGTCCGGCGTCGGTGCCGGCAGTAAAAACTGAGTTGTTTCAGTGGTGGAACATGCTGTGCAACATTAAGGTCACTTGTTTGAGTGCAGCCTGGTATCAAGGTGTGCACATCTCCGTCTCTCAGCCCATCTGCTCTGAGCTCCTGCAGCGTGAGAGTCGACAGGCCACGATGTGAACTCAGTGCACCTTCACAGATTCACAGTTAATACGGCTTCTTCTTATTACTTTAATTTCTATCTGCTGAAAGTATTTCTGCAGAGAAGAAACAAAAGACCTGAACACATAAAGAATCAGCATGTTGGTTGCAAATTTCATCACTCAGGTTCCTATAATGACACTCACTGACCTAAAGGTGGCGCTGAAAGAGCAAAAGCAAGACTTCACATGTATACAGACCAGCCATGTGACCACCAACCATGTTTAAGTGTTTGAGGTCAGTTTGTTTCTTCTGTGAGGAGAAAATGTAGGAAATCGATTTAATGAGTTTGTGTTTTTAGAGACGTGACTTTAAAAAACAGATGAATCCTGTCAGAGAAATGTAGTTTGTTCCTTTAACACAAACTGCTGATTTCACCTCAGAGGAGATGTGAACGACAGTCTCAATCGCAGGCCGCCACCACCACACACACACACACACACACACACACACACACACACATGTCTTTCTGCCGTGCAGGAGATAAACGCCTCAGAGAAACTGTTGAATGGTCTTTTCAGCCGAGGTTTCATTGAAACGAGGGGTCACAGCATCTTTAATCTCACAGTGATTTTAATGTTTTAGTTCAAGGTTGAGCTTTCAGAGCCTCTGAAAGACGTGATCATGTGATCTTCGTGTGCGTTTCAGTCTCTGCTGTGTTGCCATGTGACATGTTTACGGGTCTTTGTCCGTGTTTCTGCAGAATGAGAGCAGGTTGAGGTTCAGCGACGCCTTTATGAAAATGAAACCAGGCTGCTGATGAGTGTTGAGGAGTCGGCATCTGTCCTCTGATTGGTGCAAACTGACACAATTTCAGTAAATATTATGTCCAACACGGCTTGTTGTCGAACCTAAAACAGCTTTTTTTGGACTTAAAGTGAAGTGAAGTGACCGACCTCATCACAGTTTGTCTCTGAACAGACCTGATAAACAACCTGTGAGAGTTTTTGAGGCTTCGCTCTAAAAATCTGACCTTCCAGAGAAGAAATCAGGATTTCTCTCCGTCTCTGTCAATCACCCTGCTCTTTCTAAATTTACCACAAACCTTTTTGACTTGAATCTGCATTGAAATGAAGAGGACAGCGAGGAGAAACAGATAAAGTCCTCTGACATGTTCCTCGTCTCGCTCGTGACTGACAGGTGAGAGTGTGTGTTCATCTTCAACGTCAGATTTTATCTGTGCTTCAGAAAGGCATGATCTAAAAAACTCTGGACACTAAGGAAGAGACATTTTATGGATGAACTCTTGTAGATATTGAGGGTTTTTGTGTTTTGTCTTTCGAGCTGCTGAAGAGTCTCTGTGACTGAACGTGGAAGCTCATCAGAAAACAGACAGACTCTGTTTTTTCTTTCAACCTCGTCTCAGTCAAACAGCATCAAACGATTATAACAAATGCTGCCATATTTTTGATGAGACAGAAGAGAAATTTCAGCTTTTTTTGTTTCCTACAGGGGATATTTCACCTTATTGAGAGAAATGAGTGATTAAATACACAGAAGCTTCAGTTTCAGTCAGGAAACGCAGTGAACCAGCATCACAGTACAAAAGTTTGCATCTAAAGACTCGCAGTGGTTCTGTGAGCACAAGCTGGAAGAAAATCCTCCTTCTTTTAAAGACTCAGCAAAAACAAATAACTCCACTTTGTGCAAGGTGGCAGAACTTTAGATAGATTTGTCTCTTCTCAACTCCGAGCACAAGCGTATCTCAAGTCTGCATATCTACAAAGCACAGGCGGAGGCTGAACTGCCAAGAAGGGCAGAGCACGTAAAAAATGCACATGAAGAGAAGAAGTTCTGCCGCATGCCATTTTATATCCGCCGCCAAAGTGTGCAACCTCGACTTTAACCAAAAGGGATTTTATGGAGATGAAGATATGGAAGGCCTCTGACCGTGAGAAGCTCTTTTCCTCTTATTAGAGAGGATGCAGACACTCTGCTTTCTGCACATGCAATGAGCAGCAAGGCTTCCTCGCTGATGCAAATGGGCCTCATGTTTTATTCAGCTGCGAGTGATGAGAGAATAAATTTGATTGCAGGACCAGGTGATGGAGAGGACAATGTTAGGAAGCAGATTTGTGATTACAAAGAGGAAGGATGAGACGAGGAGGTTTTGCAAGAAATCTTTGAGGAATTAAGGTGGAACTTTGTGGTTTCTTGGGATTTCGGTGTCATGAAATAATGAGGATTTATTGCTACTTCAAGGAGTTTTTGTTTCATTTCCATTTTAGATGATGAACAGGTTGAAGCAGGGACATTGTGCTTAATGAGCAGTGGAACATATGCTGCTGTTTGCTAACACAGGTTTGTTATTGCAAGAGAGAGACAACTCTGAAAAACATGCAGGAAACAGCTATTTCACTGATGCAGGATTGACGGTTATGACAATTAACCATCAGTTTGGCTGCAGTCACTTTGCATCCAAGATGGAAGTTCAGAGACTGGAGAACAGAACAGCTGAGGGTCGAGCAAAAAAATACAAACACGAGGAAACTAAACAAAGTTCAAAACCACAAGCTGAGAATGCAAGAGAGCAACGAACGCACGAGACCGAACAAAGACAATGTGGAGGAAAGTGAGCACCGTGTGGAGGAGGTGGACTGAACACAGGATCAGGGACAGGTGTGATAATGGACAGGTGTGTGATGATGTCCAGGTGTGTGATGATGGACAGGTGTGTGATGAAGAGCAGGTGTGTGATGAAGAGCAGGTGTGTGATGAAGAGCAGGTGTGTGATGAAGAGCAGAAGGCAGAAAACACACAGGAGCAGAACTGAAATGACAACTGAGAGAGATTTTAAAACAAAACTGGAACAAACTGAATGTTTTGACCTGAGATGTTGCAGTAATGCAGCTGAGCCGGTTTGCAAAGTGCCAATAATTCAAAGAAGAAACTACAACAATTAAAACAAGATGGAGGGCAGTTGGGTTTGTTGTGCTGTTAGTTTTTTGATGATTAAAGACCTGAAAGAAGACAGTTAAGTTAATGATTTGCAAATAAATGTGAGTGAAAGAGCAACAAGAATGTTAAGTTGGCTTGTTGTTGATGACGGTGGATCGTTTGTTGGTTGAAATGTCCAACTTTTGCATTCAGTTGGTGTAAGAATGTCAACTTTGATGGGAAAAAGGTGTAAATACTCTGTTTTATTTCACATAATGTCATCGATTGCAAAGGAGGATCGAAGTGTCTTTTTACCGTAACTGCTGCAATATAAGGCAATTAAACAGTTTTGCTGTTGGATGTTGAAGCTCCACCCCCTCTGCCCTCCACATCCGTCTGAGCGGCTTCATGGCGTCGGCGCTCATTAACCTGTCTCTGAGGGTGAGTCCGGCTCATTCAGCTGCTTATATCCAGGATTTAGTTCTTTCTTTAATAATTTGTATGTTTTTAATCTGAACCTCTGGTGGTCTCCTGAATCATTCATGGTCGGGCTGATTCCTGACTAATGGGCCTGTCGATTCCACCTCACTTTCCACTTGAATAACACAGGCGGTGTTAAAGCACCAGGGGAACAGTCATCTTCGTACGCCGCGGCAGAAGTTCAGCTCACACTTCGGCAAATCGTTGCAGTTTAGTCGATGATTCTTTACTGTTGAGGACTCAGTGAGAGTTAGTATTGATTATCTACTGCAGAAAGGAAAATATAAAGCAAAAAGGAGCCCATGAATACTCAGCTGAGGGGGAGAACGGTGACAAACAAGCTAACGGAGCATCAGCATCTCGTTCCCACAGTCCACACTCTTCTGTGTTTCTTTCATTTCTCGCTGTTATTCATCTCCTTTAAGATGTACACAAAGTGACTTAAAGCCTCCATTGAAGCCGGCAGACTGTGAGTGAACAACTGTTTCACAGAAAAAACTCTGTCACTGTGCATCAGCGGAGCTCCACGAGGAGGACTGCTATCTCACTTTACAGAGACGCCTCTCTGCTACAGCTGCAACGAAGGAAAATTAAATATAAATGCATGCAGTTGAGAGAAAACCACTGTTTAAATAAAAGAAAATAATCCACTAAAGGTTTGAATGGGTTTAATAAAAAGAGCCTCGGGCTTCTCAGTGAAAACATCAAGAGAGCTCGTCTCCCCTGATGCCCTGAATTATGTATCTGGGCATCAGTTTGATGTGGTTGGAGCCACGTTTCCATCTCATAGCAGGAACAGCAACACGCTAAAACACACACATCACTCAGTGCACCCCAGCTCAGGTTTACGTTCCCCACCGGGGCACCAATGCTGCTGTTTCAGGGCAAAAATCTGACCCACAGTGGGGCTTTTTAATTCAAACACAACATGTCAGGGCCTCGAGGTCTTCAGATAAAACAATCAATCAATCTTTATGTTTTAACACGTTTAAATACAGTTTTTACAGTCAGTCTGAGAGTCCAGTTGGTTTTAGCTGCTGGGTTTCAGATGAATGTCTTGTAAAAGTTGTTCACTGTGATACTTGTTTACATAAGTTATCAATACAGGTGATTTTCCAACAAAACACGAAGCCTCTTTGTGTAAAAACGGCTCATTCTGCAAAATACAAGAGACATCAAAGAACCAGAATGTAAAAAACCACTGGAATGACAGCAGGAATGAATTCTGCTAAACAGTGAAATTAAGGTTTTAAGGCACATTAAGTCCATTTCTGCATTTGGAACGTAGAAAAAAATCAACTTTATTGCTCTTCACCCCGGGGAACGCGAGTCTCTGACCGAATGGAAGAAAAACAAATTCCTCACAGAGTCGGAGCTGGCAGAGAGCGAGCGAGCCTTCTGCAGGATCCGTCCGTCATAAATATCTGCCAAGGAAAGCTGCTGCATGCCAATTATTTTGCTGGCTGTTTTAACATGGATGACAGCCGCTTCGGAGATAAAACACCATTAACCCTGACTGCCCGAGGCCTGCATGTTAAAAAGTCCAGTATCCATTTTGAACAAACCAGCATGGAGATTAAAAGAGGACGGCAGTTTCCCAGTTACAGTGTGGTGTTGGATTGTATTTAAAGCTCAGGAGGAAACAAGCAAATTAAACCCTCTGTGAGTTTTGTGCTTTCAGATTCCTGCATAAATAGAAAAGTGAAGCATCAGTAGCATCATCAGCTCCTCCAGTAGCTCCACTTTCAAATCGCAGCGGGTCAAACAGGCCTTGAACATTTCTAATCAGGATTCTTTTGACCAGTTGCTTGAAAGTCTTCATCACCAGCGGAGCCCGAAGCCTTGCGTTCTCTCAGAGATTCGTACTTAACCTCAGGTGAAACTATGGATTCCTTCCACTCTTTCTGAACCTCGTGCTGACTAAGTGATATGTTAAAGCGATCAGTGAGAAATGTAACATGGCTGATGTGCACAGACTTAAAGAAATGTTTCCCGTGATGATAACAGGCCCAGGGCTCTTTCTAATATTACATTTCTGGAGCAGGGATCTGACAGAAAGGGCTCTGATTGGAGGCTGAGAAGTGGCGGCGCAGTCTCTTCACGTATCAAACAGAGCCGCCGTTCACTTCACATCCATAAAACCGTGTTCGTCATTAAAAATCATTCAGTGCATTTGCAGGCTCTGAGTGTTAAATTAAAACCATCCAGGGTGATTGACCCATTTTTTCTCATTGTCTTGGCTCCTCGTAGCCTTCCCATCATGCCTTTGGGTCATTGCTGTGAAACGTCTCCTCTCCTCTGCTCTTATATTCCAGTCTAACCCTCTTGATTTTACATCTTGCCTCTTTTTTTAGCCTCTGCCTTATCTTCATCATAATCCTGTAAAAAGGCGTCATGCTCACTGTGCAGCGCATCCCTCATTACTTTATTCAACGAGGATTTATTCATCGAAAACCTTCACATGTGGAGTTTGGATGATGGAGTCTTTCAGACAGAGAACATTAGAGGACCTCCACCCTTTTTATGGAGATGATTCATAATGAAACAAAACATTCCAGTCTGCACTCTCAAGGCCTCCTTTAAGTTTCTCAATAGAGGTTTTCAGTCCACATCTTCACCTCTCTGGTGGCTGTGTTCACCCTGTCGGAGGTGGTTTGCAGGTTTGGATGAGAAGAACAGTGATGTGGTTTTATGAGACGATGCGGAGAAGAGCTGCCCACTTGTAGGAGCATAATGAGTATAAAAAGCATAATGCCGGGTGTTTGAAAGCAACATGTGTCTCTCACAAATAGGCTATTTGTTGCTTTAGCATTAAAAAGCCTGATGAATAATAAAAAAAAGGAATAAATAATGTCACACATAAATGAGATTTACTCCTGTTGTGTGTGTGGCGGTGAACGGCACACGGGGGCCTGCAGATAACTGCTGTTTGCAGCTTAGCAAGATGTTCTGAAGAACAATAGCATTAACCACAATAAATAAACAGGCTACGCTTATAGTCACACTCCCCCTCACACACACACACGAACACACACACGGAGCAGAGAGGAGATGCTAGCATAGCTTCAGCAGAGGTTCCCACACACAATGTCTCTCAGTGGGCCTTAAATGTGCTTCTAGTGGCTGTCGGAGCTCCGCTGTGTGTTTTCTGTCTCGACAGAAGCTGCTTGTGAGCTCTGATTAACAGCTCCACATCTCTGTGCATGACACACTGATCTGAGGTCAGTCTGCATCACACACGGTGCAGCCACGAGGCCACAACCTCCAGCTGTTGTTGCACCTTTTTAACGTTTGCAGGAGGGAAGGTGGAGAGCTCAGTCATACGAGGTGCAATCAAACTTCAGAGATGCTCCTGTTGCACTCAGACTGAAGGCTGCTTTGTGATGTGCATGCAGCAGGTGCAAACTTTACGTCTCATGCAAAGGTTTTTTGAGTTTCATCGCTTTTTTATCATCAGTATCTGAGTTTTACATGTTTTCGTGATGCATTTGCAACTTTCTGACTCCCAGCAAACTGAACACAATGTGAGTAAAACTTAAGTAAATCACCTTGTTTGTGCAGAGTGAAGCCTGAGTCTGTCAGACACATTTCATCTTCAGAGATGTTGGTCTAACAGAGAAATAAACAAATCCCATGGTTCCACAGTATCCTGCTTGTCCATTTGTCACCATGGCGATAACACAACGTTCACTGTGTTTCCTCCTGAAATACATCGTTCTCGTCTGTGTGACATCTGATGTGATTTAACTTTAACAATTAAACACATCTGCTCCTTCCTGCTGAATCAAACCTGCAGCAGGTTTAACATCAGATCTTTAACAGGACCAGTTCTCCTCAGACCTGCAGCAGGAGAGCCGCCATCTACAAACCCTCGTTGTAGAGGCGTCTTTAACGACCAGCAGCCCCTGAGGATCCTAATGGACAGTGAGAGATGCCCCTTGCCCTCCTATTTAAATGTCCGTATTAGTGATCCGCTGAGTGGCCAGGAAACAAGCCTCCGAGCTCCGTCATCAGTCTCACATCTCGGCGGTGATCATTCAGCCGGAGACAAGTCGGCGCTCAGGGGGCAGGAAATGTTTCCCCGCCGGGTCGTCACCTGCCGAGACGTCAATGACAGTCAAACCAGGACAACACATCAGTTAACACCTCAATCCATCAGCCCCATGTGTCCCTTTGAAGCTGCTCTGAAGCAACACTGGCAGCTAGTTTACGGCTGCGTCTGGCTTTTTATACACATGAAGGAAGTGTTAAAGTGACGGGATGCAGATCAGCTGTCACACTGTTTGAATGAGAGATGAGCAGAGCTGCAGAATGGAAATTAAATCCTAAAAAAATCTGCAAAATGTTCCTTTAAATGAGTGATAAAATGGCTAAATTAGCGTGTACTTAGAGCGAGGAAAATGTAGTTTTGAGGCTTGAAAGAGATTTTGTTAAAATGAAAATAAAATAAAAACTTGTCTGCGGTCAACAGAGAGGCCATGTGATTTGGTAAAAAGTTTAACGCTGTGATGAGAATTCTTTATTCTAAATAAACTTTCCTTCCTTTCATAACCTCCAGTCATTTTCAGCACACAAGCACTTGACAACTAATTATGCACCCGAAGCCACGACAGCAATACATAATCATCTCAAATCAAGGTCCATCTGCTAACTTCCCAGAGATTCCAACTTCATCAAGGTCTTTTTCAGTGAATAGAAACATTTTTTATTTGAAATCAAATGAAAAAGTTCCATTTAGTTGCATAAAAACAGTAAAACGCTGCTGAAAAGATAAAAAACACGAAGCTGCAACAAGTCCATTAAATTAAAAGACAAAAGATTTAATTTCTTCACAACATTTTAATTTTAATGATGAAAAATGAAAGCCTTTTCTTCTTTACATTGTGTTTACTGTATATAACCCACCGTCCAATCACAGCTCAGCGTGAGTGTGAGGCTTGTTATTGCTGATAAAAGCTGCAGCCTCGACAGAAAACATCCACATTAAAACAGTTTAAACTCTTCGGCTGCAGGGACACAAATATTGATCGAGCACCGGTTACATTTGAAATATTAGAACTGATCCTGCTGCATGAAGCAACACAAAAGGACAGTTTATATCAGACTTTGATTACACACAGTGCATGAGAGTTCGATGCGTTGACTTCTGATTTTGACATGTGAATGAACTTCTCTCTCTTTACTTTTGTATTTGCAAAATAAAATATATTTTTCTCTGCATAACGAGCATCTTGACTTTAAAAACATCCTGGTGCCCTTTTTTAAGATTTAACAGCAGAGCTGCATCCGATGTGTGTGTGATGTGAGCAGTGTGTGGATGTGCAGCACGGCAGTGATGAAGCTTTAATGAAGAGGTGGACGGAGCAGGTGGAGGCACATGGAGACAGTGAGATCCAGCTGATTAGAGTGTGAACATACACTAAATGTATGTCACAAGGTGCAAAACAGAGAGTCACTGCAGGCTGCCGGCAGCAGGAGGCTCCGGCCTAAAAATACTGTTTGTTCATTAAATGATGAATGGATGAATCCACAGAGGAAGAGCAGAGTGTGTCAGCACTGAAGACACACACTTCAAATTATACGCCGGCTTTTCTTTGTGACAAATAAAACAAAGACAGAAACGGGGGCTGATCTCGGGGGTCTGCATCGCAATGAAACTTTGAGGCTCCATGCTGGACGGCAGCACTTTGAAAAAAAAACTGGGACGCCACATTTCTTTAAAAAATATGTATGTTTATGTCATAAACACCTTGGTGAAGTTTGACAGAAACGTACCTGATCAAACCTGTTTGCATTGGATTTGTCATGTGTGTTTCATCTGAGTTGAGGTGTAATGTGATTGGATGATTGGCTGGCATGTGATTGTGGGATTTTATCAATGAAAATATAAACTTTTTACCTCACATTTATTCTGTTTGTGGCACACAAACATTTCTTCATAATGATGAACTCAAAGCAGCAGGTGAATGATTCCACATGTTTTATTATTGTCTCCCGACGTCGTCACATATGAAGCTTTTTTTAAACATAAAAACAACCAGGATGTCAGTTTCCCACAGAAAATGGATCCTGAGCCGAGGTTTTTCATGGATTACAGGACAGTGAATGCAGCGACTCACACGGATGTCTGTCCTTTACCGAACACACAGGAAGTCCTGGAGGACGTCATCAGTGAGGCATTCATTCGTCTCCTGGGCCTGAACCAGTTCAAGGTAACGCTACTCAGGCTAAAAAAATGCCCCTGCAACTTTTCTGATGTGGTTTGTCCAGGGAGACTTATTGAGGAAAATCTGCTTTTTGTGTTTGGAAATATTTTACAGACAGTTTACAAATTGTAAACTTTCCGGTTCATTTCTTCTGATGCTTTTCTCTCAAGTTCTGCTGTTTCTGTTTCATTTCCCCGAAGCAGCAGAGCTGTGAGCTTCTCTCTCTGTCTGTCTCTCTCTCTCTCTCCGTCTCTCTGTCTGTCTGTCTCGGGCTTCTCTGAGCTGGACCGTCCTCCATCCTGGGACGTCTCTGTTTGTGCCTCATCCACAAGTTTGGATCTGGATCATTGTCTCTCAGGAGACTCAGCCTTTCATCTTCTATATCCAGTTTTCATGTTATCCGTCCTCTCTCCCTCCAAGCCTTTGGTTTTCTCTCTGTTTGTGCAGCTGCTGTGGCTCCTCTGTGTTTGTGAGGCCTGATCTTCTGTCTCAGGGCCAGTTTGACTGGAATCACCTGACCGATGCACTTTGATTTAAACTATCTGCATCTAAATGTTTTCATCAGTGTTTGCATGCACTGTGATACTTGACGAGGGATCTCTTCTGTGGTGCTCTCTGAGTTTTTTATGAATGGGATGTGTGTGTTTGTGTGTGTTTGTGTGTGCATCTCCATCCAAATGAAGCGTCTGCTTCAAACTGGGTTTTGTGAAGTTGGGCTTTATAAATAAAAAGTGGCTGAGAAAAAAACAAGGAACCGATAAAAGTATCCTCTGAGGTTGTGACTGAGCCGACGAGCTGCAGCGGCGGTGATGTTTCCTCAGGCTGCTGCTGCTGAAGTCTCTTCTGCTTTGGACCAACAAACAGTGAGACAATTGCACACGAGGGGAAACACTTGGGGTTAAAAGTTTCCCCATAAAATGAGTTGATTTTGCTCGGTCAGGTAAAACTCTCTTTAACAGGTGAAGGAAAAACCTTTTGAAGCTGTCAGTAAGTTTGAGTAAACAGCAGAGCTGCCAGTTTTGTTACTTTATGGTTATATAGTAACTGAACATGTGTAAAAAAAAGTTGGTATCTGTGTGAGAAATAAAGAAAAAACAGGTTATAATTACCATCTGAACAGACGTGATCACTTCTCACTTCATGAGAAAACAAGAGCAGGGAACAAATGATTCATAATTGGAAAAATGTAAAATAATAAAAAGATAAAGCTGGTATCCTTATTGTTTATGTGTTTCTGAATGCTTACAGCACAGATACTTTAGTGGCTGTAATGGAAAAAAATGAAAAGAATTTGAGAAAATCAGTGTTAAAACTCTGATAATCTGTTCAGTGAAGCGTTTTATTTACCGGATTTGTACATAAAAACGTGCATCATTAGCTTTAAATAAAGCTTTAACACTCTGGATTCAAACACAGTCACATTGCAAAGTCATTGCTGAGCTCAGGAAAGAAGAAAAACGATGGTGTTGAACAGATTATAGTGTGCAGACTGTCGACTGAGTGGCACAGTGTACTTCCTGTGTGTGTTGAACAGGTAGCGGGTTCAGAGTTAGCCGCCTCAGCTGGGTGCTGATGAAGTGGCAGCTTCAGAGTTTGCAGAGAAACAGAAACATGTGAGACTTTGTGTGTCTTTCTGATGATATTTAGCAGATTTCTACAGTCGCAGCTGCAGATTCACACGCTGCCCTCCGTCAATTCTCTCTGCTGGAGAAAGAAACCTGTGAGACAAAGTGTCAAATATAGATTTTAAACTTTAATCTACTTTTCAATTAAACATAAGCTGCAGCAGCTAAGGGAAAGAGGTATAAATAGATTGTCTGACCAGAAAAAGAAGGGCCAAGAAAAAGGTTTATATGACTTGATGCTGATGATAATGTTTGTCTGACTGATGTTAAAATGTTAATGTGACTTTTTAAGATTTAATGCAGATTAATTTAGTTTATGCTGCACTTCTGCACCTTCAGTCTCCTGCCAATAAATGGACTTATGTTCATCTGTAAGACTGTAAGTATGCAGGTTATGTCGGCCATGTTGCACAAACACTTTTGTTTTATTGTAAGTTTTTTCGTCGAGATGCAGCCGAACAAATTTGCCCTAATTGAGTAAAGTCATTGCAGCAGTTTACTGTTGAGACGCTGCAGTTGTGTTTTGATGCAACGTTCCAGCTTCACGGTAATTTCGAGTCAGCTGAAGTCAAATTAAGGGTAATTCACATAAATCACAGGGAGAAGAAGCACAACAATCAGGCACTGAACTCATGTGGCTGTCCTGATTGGGCCTTTGTCAAATCTGAAAGGATGTCAGCCAAAACCTCCAGAAATAGACCAACAGCTGGCGCCGAATCCAAAATAAAACGCATGTTTAACTGGAGAGTCGGATATTTAAAGGGACTCGTACCAAACACTCAACATGCAGCTTTTTTAAGCACTAAGTTTAAATATTTAAGCACAATGAAGGACTTTTCTTTTTTTATTTTCCAATATCTGGATTTATAACCAAACACCTGCAGAACTAACATTCCCAGCAGCCTCAGCTGTGCTGTTTGTTTATCACAGGGCAGATGTTATAACCATAACTGTTCAGGATCGATACAGAAATCCTGACATTTACAGTCAAAGCAAGTTACATTCTGCATGCAAACACACATCAGGAGCAGTTACTTGTAATCAGTTACTTTCCTCCCCTGCACATGAAGGCGTTTTACTCAAGAAACATCAACATGAAGAAACTGTTTTCAGTCACAAGAATGATTGTAACATAAAACTGGAGGTCAGTGTTTCAGTGAAAACCGGTGAATTTGAATTTATGCTGACAACAGGTTGGATTTTGAACCTGTGCTGACCGAGGCAGACCAGCTCCTTATGAGTGTTTGTCTTTTTTGAGTTAATTAAATACCTCCAGCAGCTTCTCCTCCAATAAAATCTATAAATGCATGTGTGAGCGAGACTGTATGTATTTATTTATGCATGCAGTCGGCAGTAAAACGTCACCATAACTTCCCCAAACGCAGAAGATAAAAGGTCAGGATCTGGTGTTAATTATTGTTCTGTGTTCTTCGAACATCCAAAGGTCACACATGCAGTCCAGGTGGAGCAGAACTGTGGACGTCCTGATAAATCCTCTGCTCCTTTACACATGTTCCAAAGATTAAAAGCTCGAGGATTAATGAAAAAGTTGAAGTCTAAAGAGACTCTGGAGATTTTCTTCTGTTCTGTCGAGTTTATTACCACAGTTTTTAATCTCACTGCTTTAATGTTCCTCGATGTTTTTTTGCAGGGACATCACAGCTGAAAACGCCTCTGAATGAACGTCGATACTTCAGGAAGATGCATCTGCACTAAAGGTCGAAGAAAGGATGAACAAAGCAGAGAAAAGAGGACAAGAAAGATGGGAAGGAGACGAGAGCTCAAGGCCACGTTAAAGGTACATTCCACCTCATGTCATACATGACTCTTCACGTCTTATTTCACTGTTTACCTTATTTTATTATCTAAAATCGGCCAACAGCCTCTCTGTTATAAATCGGTGTGAGTCTCTCACAACGTCTGGCTGCATCGTGGCCTTTCCACCTTAATTAGTTGGAGGTGATTTAGAATTCATGAGTAAAAGCTTGTAACATCCGTCAGGAGCAACACGAGCCCCCCTTCAGCCAACCAAAAGTTCCACTTCTTTAAAAAATTAAGGAACTTCGGATGCATCCCAAGTTTGTTTGGTTCTGGAGACTTTTTCTGCATTCAAAAAGCTCCTCTCACAGGCAGGATGAGTGTGTAATGTGCACAAATGAGCAGCAGTCTGTACACGCTGACAGTCCATCAAGCTAACAGAGGAAGGATGCTCTGCATAGAGATGATGCTGCGAATGTGGATGCTAAAGAGCAAACTGCTGAGGCAGAAAGGAGGCTTCAAACATGAGGGGGAGTCTATATTCCTCTCATGTTTGGGACCAAAGCGCCGGTGCATTTTGCTCAAATTTATCCCATTCAAACTTGTCCTACTCCCTAATTGAAACCTCTCTCCTTGGGTAGGCATTACATTAATTCTTCCAGACAGAGGCTCTTATCAAAATGCAGCAGGCCTACTCGGGTAAATAAAGGTCTGGCGGGGGGGTGGGGGGTTGGGGGCTGCAGCGCCGTGCGGCTGAGCTGTGGGCGCATTTAAAAAAGATATTAGATCCATTCTAATTATGCTCTTGGAAACACGGTGGCACGGCCTTCGCCATGTACAGTAGAGGTCACGGAGAGAAGTATAGCAGTGATTATGAAATCGATTGCTTTCCACTGAAGGGCCAATGAATTCTAAAAGGCCAATTATCGTGACAGCTGCCTCAGCTAATACTCGCCGGCTTTTTTTACTGCAAAAATCAGTTTGTAAATAAGACTGTTGCACATGAGCAGAGCTGGAACTGGACGGGAGAAACGCTGGGAAAGTCCTGAAACAGACATGAACTTCACGTCTGCCAAAGGCTGGACTCTACAGGAAACTGTATGTTCTTCTTCTATGGTGTCAGTGTCAGAAAAGGCTCCTCAACCTGGGATTTGAAACATCCAATAGAAATAAGTTATAATAAGGTTCTTTACAGTGTTTTCAGCTACATAAGAAGTACAGCTCGTATTTTATTTGGCTTTATCTCACGCTGTGTTACAGAATGTAAAAATAAGAACATATGTTTCATCTTCTGACAAGATTGTGTTTTATCTTCTCGTACTACACATGCAACATGTGTCAGCTCATTTAACACACCTGTCTGCACTGGCTCCATACAGGTACATGTTTTACCTGTACATACACATGCATAAACATACATAAAACATGCATAAACATGCATAAACATGCATAAACGAGCATAAACATGCAGGAGCCCAACAAGAGGCCCTGAATTGATATATTTATCTATAATTTTTGACACAGGCAGAGTGAAGTTTGCTGCTCTCTGATCCGATTCAACCTCACAAACCAACTCGCCTCTTTTTACAAGGTTTACTGAAGGTTTGATCGTCAACCTTTTCCGTCGTGCACAGTGTTTTTGTTCTGGTTAAAGAACAAGGTGATAAAACACTACTATTAAGTGAAGTAATACAAAAATCCTTATGTTACTTCCTTTACTGCTAAAAGTAACTTGCCGTCCACGGAGTCTTAGTTACTTTTGGTCAAAGTTACAGTCTTTCTACATGCAGCACCAATCAGCTGAGGAACGAGTTTGTTTCAGCTGTACTTGGCCTCACAAATGGAGCATTTTAATATTATGTGTTATCGTATGACATTGATTTTTATCATTCAAAGTATTTTGAGGTATTTGCTGTAGTATTTATCGTATTTACTGTAGCTGATGGTTGTGTGTGGCACCGTTGGCTGC